>OX031017.1:1539735-1927235 GCA_943736025.1 Tenthredo mesomela
AGTCTGGTTGATTCACTTACAGAGTGCTGATCTGTGAATTTGTGATGAAGGGAATTTGCGAAAATAAGTTCACAGCCCTCGCAAATTAAATTTCGTCGCACCCCATGCCAAAACCCTCACATCCCTTCTTCAACCCCCGATTTGATATACGCGGTAAGTCAGGGGTTACGGTGAGTATTGCTGCTGCAGCGTTGTATATGGGTACTGAATATACAATATATGCCATTATTTCGCATTTATCAATCTGCGTGCAGAAAGAAAAAAGAAAAAAAAAAATAAGAAAAAAGAAGAAAACTGGAAAGACTATAAGGACATGGAGCATCGTAATGCATAACTGATTAAATCCACGAACGAATAATCCTTATATATATATATTATATACCGAAATCGTTTATAGATTCTAATCGCGTATTGGGAGATAAAAAAAAATAAGAGATTGGCGGCGGCCTCGGATGTTTAGAATTTCTATAAATCGTTCCCAAAGAGCTACTACTGCAGCAGCAGTAAGTACATACACGTTACATGAACATAGAAAAGCAAAAAGCACAATCCTCTGCACAGTAGGATACTTGGCTCTGTTCCCAAATTGAAGAGGAGCGCATCCATATAGGACGTTGTTCTGCACAAGACTTAATAATAAGAGAATAGAATCGCTTGTATACCTAACAACTATATATATATATACTAAATGGAAATGGAAACGTTATAGGATATATATATATATATATAAATGCATTGTGTCCACATATATCTGCGAAACATTAACCCAAAGATGTGAAAGAGCGATCCTGAATGGAATGGTTGAATTTTGGTCTTGGAATAGGATAAGACACTCTAATTCTCTCTATGTTAAAACTATAATGCATACATACACCAGAACGGTCCATTCAGAATCCCCAAGAGTCGTTATCTCGGAGTAAAGTAAGATAAGAGGTTGCACCGCAGCCCATAAGCATCAGCGCAGCATCCAGCATATGCGACAGACCTTGCCGCAGCTCTGCCAAGAAGAGCAACCGTTTCGAATTACGTATACGCATATCTGCGAATGCGGTATCTATGGCTACGTGCTACTGCGCCTTTTTCCTTTTTCATTATGTTCTAATTGTACGCGGTGCATGGGAATTAAACCAACGTACTACAAAAATTTTATGGGGTAGACCATAAAACACCAGGAGGCTTAGTTAGAGATCGTCACCTTATCTAAACAAGGTTTCACAAGCCTCTGTAGCATCCCTCTGAGGGTCTCTGTGCAGAATTAAACCTAAAGATCTTCATCTATGCATGCATGCATGCATGGACCGAATTTTTTTTACTTTTACTGATCATGATCAGAAATATTCGTTTGAAAGATATCATTGATTGGATCGATTTCAATCAAATTTTTTGTTTTTTGTTTAAGAACTAAAACGTTCGAGGCTCAAGATATTTGGACGAATTCCAAGCCGCGATTTCTCACTTCAGAATACTCGGTATTCAGTTTTATCGTTTCCCTCGGACTCCGGGATACGGTCACCCCGGAGATAACCCCTGTCTGACCTTATTATATCTAACTCCATGTTCTCATCCCATTCCTCTCCTCGCATCTCATCTCGCCCCCAACTCTCTTCTTCTGCTTCGATAATTTCGACGCTAGAAACCACCGGAGCAGTTTCTTATTCCGCACTGAGCATCGTCGTCATCATGAGTGTATGGGATTAATTTTTCAGAACTTCATCTTTTCAGGAATATTTCTGATCGCTAGATTCACACGATACGATCGGAATTTGAAAACCGATCATTTTTTCATTGAATCGTTATTACTCGGCGATAATTCGTGACGAAAATTATTGTTATTTGATCGGAAATCAAATTTCCCGCAAAAAGTATCCCCAGAATTATTTTCGTAAAGTCATTAGTTTAGCTGTGAGAAGCTGTTTTAGAGTGTCACTCTAAACGGACGATAACTTCTATACCGTTCGATTTAGAGATTTGATTCTAAGGACATTTTTTGTGGGAAATTTAATTTCCTATAAAATGACATCCTGAAAACTTATCCACGATAAAAACCCGGCCGAGTTATTCTATAATTAAAAGAAAAGAATCGTATTTTTCATTATAATTTTGATTTTAATATATAGGGAAGATGAAAAAGATGAATGAAAAAAAAAAAAAAAATTGGAAAATGTGAATATTGGCATGAATATGCATAAGGTATATGTGTGGTATGGAATTAAACTGTGTATGGATGAGGGAACGGTTATAATTCATTGATGCGTAGGCGGGAATGGGCAATTGAAGCAACAAATGCAGATTACTCCATCAAGAGGAGGCTGCTGCTGCTGGCGGAAGGAAGGCGCACGGGGACCCCATAGAAGAGAGAAGAGCCTCCAATCTATCCGTTCTATCCATCTCTATCTATCTCTTTATCTTAACATCATGCGGTTTGATGCCGATGAATCGTTACGCTTGTTAAACAGCAAACGGACATCGGTACGTTTGTTCTTAGCCGTCCCCGCGAACCTTTGAAATGACCATTCGACCAATTCCGTTCAATTTTAGTACACCAACACTATATACACTCGCTTCCTCTCTCTACCTATGTAGCGCATATCTTCTATATAGCAGATTTGAAAAAACGCAACTTTAAAATGCAAGAATACCATAAAGGTTCAAATTTACAAAAAAAGCAAATTTAAATTCGTGCATGTGTTCATTCAGCGTTCAACACTCGCTTTCTCTCTCTACCTAATATGTAACGCATATCTTCTACATAGGCCAGTAAAAATAGACGTTTTTTTTCTGGTCAACTTTGCACTAAATTTTAGGTGTGATTTTATTTTTTTATAAGGTTTAGTATCACTTACTAAGTATAAAATCACAAAATGCTGACAGATTCCGGTGGAGCTTCAGACGCCATCTTGAAAAAACGTTGCTAGCCGATATCTCGGAAACTATGCACTTTAGGCCAAAAGTCATATGGACCATTATTGTAGAAAATAAAATTTCGAGTCTTTTGTTTCCCACAAACTTTTTTGTAAAATTTACCGTTTGCGATTTATGGCTCATTTAATGAACAGGTTTTTCTATTTCGGCCGATAACTCGTCTAATGTTGGATTAATCAATAAAACCTGTTCATTAAATGAGCCATAAATCGTAAACGGTAAGTTTTACAAAAAAGTTTATGAGGAACAAAGAACGCTAAATTTTATTTTCTACAATAATGGTCTTCATGACTTTTGCCTTCAAGTGCATAGTTTCCGAGATATCGGCTAAAAACGTTTTTTCAAGATGGCGCCTGAAGCTCCACCAGAATCTGTCAGCATTTTGTGATTTTATACTCAGTAAATGAGGGGCCGTTCAGAAATCACGTGAGACAAAATGCTACAATGTAGTATAGGGAACGCCGTGCACGCACTATTCCAAAACGTCTCACGTGATTTCTGAACGGCCCCTGATACTAAACATCATGAAAAAATAAAATAACACCTAAAATTTAGTGCAAAGTTAAATTCTATTTTTACTGGCCTAACATATCAGATTTGAAAAAACGCAACTTTAAAACGCAAGAATAGCATAAAAGATCAAATTTCCAAAAAAAAAAAAAAAAAAGCAAATTTAAATTCGTGCATGTGTTCGCATTTCAGTATTTAATAAATCGAGTTGTATCGCGATACCATAGAGATCAAGATTTTATAGAAAAACGAAAGAGTTCCAAAAATTCTGTACTTATAATATAAATTCCTAAGATCGAAATTTTCGTTTTTTTTTTTTTTTTTTTTTGTTTTTGTTTTCAAATTCGTAAAAATTCAACGAGGTATAGATAATAAATCATAAAAAAAAAAAAAAAAAGACTAATTTATCGCTTATATAGATACAATTATTATAGAAATAGTCGATTAGTTGTTTTTATATAAAAAACGCTTGTTTACCGCATAAGACAATATGATGCAATGAATACTGGGTCAAGAAGAAAGAAGAATATAATAACGTGTCGTCGTCATCATATCGGATCGAACTAGATAGATTTATATAATATATGGATCTAATTTTTTCGCAAATTTTTTTTTTTTTTTTTTTTTTTTTTCGCTCGTTTTATCTTATTTCGAGAATTTAAAATTAATTTTTTTTTTCTCTCTTATTTTTCATTTTTTTTTTTGTTTTTTTTTTTTTTTGAACGTAGCAAGATTTTGAGAATATAGAGACAAATGCGACAACCAATTTCATTGTGTAAATGTATATTAGTGTAAATATATATATGCATGCGGTATATATGTCGTGACATTAAATTTGAATGATAATTATACTTTAATTCGTATAAATTTATTTATATATATATATATATATATGCATACATATTTATATATAGTATAAAACGCCATTATATTATATATCTGAGAAACGCGAAGAGGTCCGCGCGCATATATGTTATAATATATGTATTCGTATATGTATAATATATATATGTTTGTGTTTAAGCAATATAAAATATATATATATATATTTTATATATATATATATATATATATATATATATATATATATATATATATATATATATATAAATATATATAAATATATATATATATATATATATATATATATATATATATATATTTTATATATATGTATGTATTTATATATATATATATGAGTGCAGAAAAGGCGGAGCTAAATTTCTGGGGTCAAAGGGCGTAGCCAATCACAGCGAAGTGATAACCATTCCGCTTTGATTCCTATATACACAGTATCGCATATGTTACACACATGCATATATATATATATATATATATATATATATATATATATATATAAATACGTTTATAGCTATATTACATATACACACACATGTTACCATGGAGTCTCTCTCTCTGTCTCTGTGTGTGCAGCGAGTATACACATGGTGTAAACTATAAATATAAATACAGTAATGTATATATATATATATATATGCATTTTTTTTTTTTTATAAACGCGTAGTAGCTCTTCATTCTCGTACTTAAACAAGTTTACAAGTGACAATGAGATACATACTGCAGCCAGCTACATATTATTAACATACGCGAGTCATTTCCGCGTGAAGTATAGTATATAAGAGGAAAAAAAAGGCAAAAAAGGCAAAAAAAAGGTATAAAAACATAAATCAATCTCGTGTTTCGAGTAAAATTTTCGAGAAAAAGAATTTTTTCAATTTTTGCATTGAAATACTTCCGGGGGGGGGGGGGATGAAAAAAGATGCCTGTTAAAAGCGGAGCTCTTAATATTAAGATTTAGAGATTGCTCATCACGGATTTCTATTTTCCATTTAAATAGCATAGGAATTTTTTTTTTTTTTGTTTTTTTTTTTTTTCTTCAGAATTTCGTAGCTCACAAACCAATGAACAAATCCAAATGATTCTTACATATTTTGATAGGGGATTGAACACTCTAAAAAATGTATCTATCATTGTGGAAAAAAAAAAAAAAAATAGTTGACTCAACTATAAATTGAACTTTGAGCTTGAATAACTTTGGAATGAGTGAATTTATGAAAAAATGATAAGAGAAGCTTTTTGTAGAGTGTTCAATTTCCTATAAAAATATGTATTAGTCATTTGGATTTGTTCATTGGTTTGTGAGCTACAAAATTATATATAAAAAAAAAAAAAAAAAAAAAATTTCCTATGCTATTCAAATGGAAAATAGAAATCCACGATGAGCGACCTCTAAATCTTAATATTAAGAACTCCGCTTTTAACAGGCATCTTTTTTCACCCCACCCCCGAAAGTATTTCAATGCGAAAATTGAAAAAAAAAAAAAAAAAGAATAGTCGATTTTTTTGAACCGGTCTAATATATATATTATATAGCACCTAGTATATTATTATATATAGAAAGGGACAATAATTTATCACTGTTACTCCTGCGATAGACCCTGCAGCAATTCCTATATAGAGAATCAATCCAATCGCATTTTCTCTATATATAAGAATCGTATACGCACTTATATATACCCAATGTATATATATATATATATATAGGTATATATCGTCATACTAGGATGTATATGCTTTTACGGTAAATAAATGCATATACACATGCGCACATAGATAGATATATACTATATATATTATATACCAACGAACGTGACGCTATATACGCGGGATCCGCGCGCATAATCGCGCAATTTGTACTTGTCCGACCTTCGTGGATATTTCATATATATATATATATATATATATATATATATATATATATATACGAATACCGTACATGAACGATAATCAGTCGTAGATTTCATCGTTTGAAGTTGATTGCGATTGATTTATAGCTCTTATAATATATAGCTAGGTACCCCCCGCTGTTGTGTTGGTGCGGTATATATATAATACTACAGACGCATTCACGCATCGAACATATGATTTTATAACACGAGAATAAAAGACTCGATACAGTGTAACACCTATACCGTATTATAAGATCTATACGCTCTGTCATCAATTTCCTTTTTTTTTTTTCGTATTGGAACTTTGACCCTAATTATTGATCACTACAATATCATTTGCTACGATGTAGTATTCGTATTGTGAAATTTTATGCGCGCATACACGCACAAGTTTGGAATTATTAAACCTTAAATATACTATATTAGCTATTATAATAAACGAGACGCTTGATAATAATAAAATTTATGAAAACAGGGCTTTTTAAAAGATTTCTTTTATTTCATTTATACATCGTGGAGAAGATAATATAAACCAAAATTTGAATTCGGGATTGTGTGGCATAAATTTACAAATTTTTTGCGCCTGTATGTATGCAAACCGCGACGCTTTACTGTAACTCCAATTGCCATAGAGGACAAGATAATGCGCGCGAAAAGTATTTCATTAGTATAATATATCTCTGCGCTTATCTGTAATAAACGAACATCCTACTATAAACACAATAATAATGCGTAAAAAGAAATGTTGAATCTTTATTATTCACCGTTTCGGTGCAGAACGCGGTTTACAGTATAAACTCAATCATACTTATAAAGGAAAAAAAAAAAAACAAAGATAGAATATAAATACTCTATATCATTATTTTTTAACGGAATAACACGCTATACAAGCGCGTAGTTTAATCCGGATTAAGCTAGATATGGACCTTTCGTCAATATATTATGAACGCTGATTTTATTACTGCATTAATATAAAACGTAGTGTTTTTCGTTCAAAATATTCCGACTAAGGGGGATATGAAAGGTGAATTATACACCTCGAATTTTTGGCAACCCGTTTCTCAGCTAAAACACATCCGATCGATGTGAAATTCATATCATGTGACGCAGAAAAATTGCACGGATGGCATGATGCTCTTGGATTTACAAAAAAGCGAAAATGTTTCGGGTGTTTTCATATTTATCAAGTACAACGTCAGCAACAACGATTATTCGTTACAGAGCACCGTTGATGTAAAATTGTACATTTTATTTTCGCTTCTTTGTAAATCCAAGAGCATCATGCCATCCGTGCACTTTTTCTATGTCACTGATATCAATTTCACATCGATCGGATGTGTTTCAGCTGAGAAACGGGCTGCCAAAAATTCGAGGTGTATTATAATTCACCTTTCATAACCCCTTATAGGGTATCATCTATCTATTTCTTATTATTCGCAGTATTCGATATTTGAAATAATTCAAAAATTGGCGCATTGCGCAGCTATACATGCGCAGATCAAGAATTACCCACAATTCCTAAAACCAGATGCGTGAGTTTGATGCGCAGAAACCAGAATTTCAGAATTCACGAACACAACATAACTTACATAACCTCGTTTCGTTCGATCTGTCAAACAATTCGCTATTACTTAAAATACCTAAATAAAAAAAAAATATAAAAAAAATGATTAAACTCGTGTAATTATATCCCCCGTCGATAATCTTGAGTCAAAAATAAAAGAAAAAAAATGAGTCGTAGAGAAAATCGCGATTATAGATCGTCTAAAATTGCAAAATCGGATTTTAGACCGTCTGAAAAGACGTTAACCTCAAAACGTCGCGTATCTGTCGCCGATTTCGATTCATCTGATAAAAAATCCCGATTGACAAACTCGTCGAGAAAAACTAACGATTCTACGTGCACAGAATTTACGTTCGAAAATTACCGTCACGAGTTAAACAAGGTATTCGCAGCATCACCTAACCTCGTACAAGACATAAACGATTTTTGGATATTTCTAAACAAGTATGAGAGCGTAGAAAAGAAACGTAGTAGCTTATCATCGACGTCTCAACAAGATTCGAATAACAAAGACTCGTATCACAGATCCAAATGCATAAACGTTAAGATTAATCTAACATTCGGTGAGCTATTCGCCCGTGTTCCTAACCTCAAAGAATTGACCGATGAACGTATGACGCGTTTCAAAGACGCGATTAATCTCTACCTAGATTTTAAACAGAAAGAGAAATTCAACAAGCTTAAAAAACTTAGGGAATCTCAGGCTAATTTACCCGTATATCAATACAAAGACCAGATTATTGACGCTGTTAAAAACGAACGAGTTATTATCATAGCCGGTGATACCGGATGCGGTAAATCTACCCAAGTACCTCAATACCTGTTCAAATCTGGTCTGGGAAAAATCGGTATGAATTTTTTTTTTTTTGTAACACATCCACGATTTTTGCATTTTTTTTTTTACCTAAAAATGGGGCATAAAATCGACGTTTTTGTACGGGTGGGCAAAAAAAGTCGGTAGCGGGCAATAAAGATTCTTTTTTTTTCTTTTTTTTTCGACTTTTAGCGGGCAATAATGTACTTTTTTACCCGCTACCGACTTTCGGGCAATAATGAACTTTTATTGCCCGCCACCGACTTTTAGCGGGCGATAATAAACTTTTTTTGCCCGCTAGCGACTTTTAGCGGGCAATAATGAAATTTTTTTGCCCGCTACCGACTTTTAGCGGGCAATAATGAACATTTATGCCCGCTACCGACTTATAGCGGGCATTAATGAACTTTCTGGCCCACTACCGACTTTTAGCGGGCAGTAATGAACTTTTTTTGCCCGCTACCGATTTTTTTTTGCCCGCTTCCTTAAAATCGCTGAAAAACGCGAAAATCGTGCTGTCACAAAAAATATGGTGTGCACCAAAGGCTAAGTGGGCTTTTTACACAATAAGTATACTATTTCATTCAGCTTGTACTCAGCCCAGGAGAATAGCGTGTATATCGCTTGCTAAGCGTGTGGCATTTGAAACACTGACTGAAAATCTTACTGACGTTGGATATCAGATAAGATTTGAAAAACAGAGAAACCAGGATACCAGAATAACGTTTATTACCGAAGGCCTGCTGTTGCGCCAGGTAATTATAATTATAATTATACACAGAATTGTAAGTCTGAAGTCATTTTTAATCGTTATTCAACGTCCAGGTAGCGGGAGAGACGGGATTATCTCATTACGACGTCATAGTATTGGACGAAGTACACGAACGACATTTACACGGCGATTTTTTATTGGGTATTATGAAATGCGTTATTCATCAAAGAGATGATATCAAACTTGTTCTTATGTCTGCTACGATAAATATACAACTTTTTAGCAATTATTTTGCCAAAGAGGATGTTAAAGTCATACAAGTGAGTCGGAGATACGATTTCTCAAAGAAATTCACCATATTTGATCAAATCAAGATAGAAATTATCTCTAAATTGATTTTAATCTTGTTTCTATTCAGGTTCCGGGAAGACTATATCCCATACAGTTAAACTATCGTCCGATATCCGTAGAAGATGTGCGACAAAAATCTGAGAGATTTAATCCCAGTCCTTATGTACAAATCATGAATATGATTGACAAGAAATATCCACGTTGGTATATCTCCGTTTTTAGTCTTTTATTACAAATACTCAATTCTTTGATTTAATACAATTTTAAAACCCTGTTCTTTTTTTAATTCTAGAAAACGAAAAGGGAGACTTGCTCATATTCTTAAGCGGTATGAGCGAGATCACTGCTGTAGTTGATAGCGCTAAAGAATATGCATCAAAAAGTAGTAATTGGATAGTACTGCCTTTGCACAGTACATTGTCTATAGCTGAACAAGATAAGGCAGGTGTTTTCTGCGATGGGAATGGAAACGTAGTTTTTTAATCTGTCTAATCGATTAATAACTCACTTTTTATTCTCAGGTATTCGACTACGCGCCTGACGGTGTTAGAAAATGTATAGTATCTACGAACATAGCTGAAACATCGATAACCATAGACGGTATAAGGTTCGTTGCGGATAGCGGTAAAGTTAAGGAAATGAGTTACGATCCGATATGTAAAATGCAACGACTGAAAGAATTTTGGATAAGTAAAGCGAGCGCTGAACAGAGAAAAGGAAGAGCAGGAAGAACCGGACCCGGAGTTTGCTACAGGTTTAATAAAAAACCGAGATACTATTTTATTCAATAAAAGAATAAACCGGGAAGTAACTGAGAACGATTTTATAATTACAACAGACTTTATTCCGAAGAGGAGTATATCGCACTTGAGAAATATTCTACTCCAGAACTACAGCGAGTACCTTTAGACTCTTTGTTATTACAAATGGTATCGATGGGGCTACCGGATTCAAGGAAATTTCCATTCATAGAACCACCGCCGTCTGAGAGTATAGAGAATGCGATACTTTCTTTAAAAGAACATGTTAGTGCGGATATCGTTTTCGCTTTCATTTATGATAAAACGATATTATATGCTTATATGCTTGTAAAACGTTTCAGGGCGCCTTAACGGAGGATGAAAAACTCACTGTTATTGGAAAAACACTTTCTAGACTACCCGTCGATATTACTATTGGAAAAATGCTGATAATGGGCTCCGTATTTCACCAAGTAGAGCCTGTTCTGTCCTTAGCTGCTGCTTTAAGCATACAAAATCCGTTTACTAATAGAGCTTATAGAGATACTGAGTGCGAGGTGGGGAAATGACTACGGATATAACTGAACGAATGATTTATTATACTAATTTGTTTTATATTGTTTATTGTTATAGAACTCGAGGAAAAAGTTAGAATCTGATCACGGAGATCCTATAACTTTGTTGAACGCTTATAAAGAGTGGCTAGAGGTGAAACAAGAAAGTAGTCGTGAAGTTAGAGGAAATTCTAACACTAGTAGAAAGTGGTGTAAGCGACGGGGCCTGGAGGAGCAAAGATTCTATGAAATGACAAAATTGAGAACGCAGTTCAAGGAGCTGCTCCAAGTCGGTTTAAACACTCGCTAAAAAATAGTTTCTGAACATAACTGAATGTAAAAAAAACTAATAAATTCTTTATTTCCAGGACTGTGGGCTGTTGAAAAGCCTCCAAGAACCTAATGCCTCGATGTCTAGTACACAACGAATGCTAAGACACGGAGAAATGAAATTATTGAAAAGCCTTAAGCGTACCTACAAGCAATCAGCTCCTAGAAAACGCAAGGAATTGAAATTAGATCTATTCGATATACAGACGGAGGATAAAGACGATAACGATGGAGAGATAGACATAAAAGACGTGGAATTTAGAATGAGAAACGACCCTTCACAAGTCCAAAATTTACTCACAGCAGCAACAGCCTGTAGTTACAAAGACCTAACGATGCTTAAACTGATTTTATGCAGCGGTTTATATCCCCAGTTCGCATGCGCAGATGAATTTAATTACTGCAAGGTATATAATGAGTATTGGAGAAAAAATTTATACACATTCAACGGAATTTCTCTATCTTATCGAATGTTTTTTTTTTCACAGTCACCGAGCGAACAGCTTTTTCACACAAAAGCAAAGCCTTACATAGCTCTCCATCCTATGAGCTTCTTTGGAAATCATCCCGATGTTCTACAGCTCGAAGAACCGGACATAGTCTCAATGCCTGGTTACAAATCTAAGTTTCCCCTCAGTTCGAAGCACCAATTGCTTACCTATTTGTAATTATTATAATTTTTTTGGGATACGCGTTGTGCAAAATTCAAATCTTCGTATCTTTGTAATCAATAATGATTTATCTTCTATTTCAGATCTCTGCTTGAAACTACTAAACCATATTTAGTAAACACTCTGCGAATGCCTGCTGCTCAAACGCTGCTACTATTTGCTCATGAAATCGATACCAACTACACGTTTTCTGTGTAAGCGAAGCATCGAATCGTCGATGAAAACTAAGAAGAGAACAGAGACGATAATTAATTTGATTTACGTTTTTTTTTTTAGACTAGTCTGCGACTCTTGGCTAAGACTTGAATTCCCAATGCCTGATAGCGGCCAGATATTATTAATGAAAGCTACTAAATTAAGGCATAAATGGGATTTGCTTTTGAATCAAAGACTAGAATGTGTGGAAAAAGGTGTAAATTATTATATTAACAATATTTTTCAATTTTTACTTTATATTAACAATAAGTATACTAATAATTAAATATTTTTCAGAAACTACGCCGCAGTCTTCTATCTCCACTAAAAAAGACACTACCCAAATTGAATATGAGCTTAATAATGAACTGATACAATTCATGCACACCACAGTACCTTATACAATAAAAAGACTACTGCCCGCTGATATTAAGACAATTTACGTTGGCTGCGGTGAAAATCTTATGCTTATAACGCCTAATCCATTTCAAGCAGAATTTCAAAGCGAAGGAAATAGTGTTAAGGGTGGCGTACGACTTACTAATAACATAACATTCAATTGGTAGGTATTTATTATACTGTATATTACATATCGTTGAAATTATCATTGTTTAATCTTTTTTTTTCTTCATTCAGTCTAATAGAAACAGAATGGAGTGATAAAATGGCTGTAGATATGATCGATACTGAATGGCAGTGTTCTAACTGCGGTATTAACACAGTAATGACTAGCATCGAAAAGCTACAACATCAAAGCGTGTGTAACGACAATAATTCTAAAGATCAAAACGATGTAAACGAAGAAACAACGAAGAAACCAATTATTGAACATAAATCAAATGGCCAGTCTTACGACTGTCCAGAATGCAAAACTACGCTTTATCTTACACCTATTGAAATATTAAGACACAAAAGGCAGCACTTATAGCTTGATAATATGTAAATTTATATAATAGGTATTTTGAATAAACGCTTGTTGAAAACGTTTATATCTTGTGTTTGTTATTTTATTAGTATTATCTTTGTAATTTTTTTTTTTTTAATCTTGTTAATTTCAAGTCCATGGAAGGAAGTTGGGAAACATAACACATCCTGTTATAAAGTATAATATAAAATATGATAAGATAACGATGTCGTTGGTTCTGTAATAATTTGCTTTGTTGAAGATGAAGACTCGCCATTTAGAGCGTAGATTTTCTTCTAGTTCTATATCTGACTGATATTTTCCTTCGATATTTTTATCAGACTTCCGAGACATGCTCGAGGCGCAGTACCAGTACAGCAACGGACTAGCCGAACACAATAATCTAGTACTGACTTGAATATGGACATAAAATATGCAGAATATTGTTAAAAAAAGTCCATGTATAACAAAAACGAACATTTCAGGTGATCGCTTGGTCCCAATTTTGTCAGTAAAACTTCCAAGAGTATAAATTTCTAGTCGGTTTTCATTCAGATAGCGAAAACTCTGTGTTAACATGATACACAGTATTGGTAAAGCAAGTAAGAAATTTGGTATCTGTTTGAATTCGTAATATTGCATGAATCCAACTCCCCAGTATTTTTCTTGAACGTGTGAATACGCTATGGGAATTGAACTATCGCACCATGGGGGAGTCTCCGTACCGGCTATTAAGAAACCTGACTTTAAGCCATATTTTAAAACGCTATTTCCCAACGTAATACCTGTGCCTGTACAGTATAAACTGTAATTATATAATTGGAGAAGAACGTAAGGAGCGATTGATAGAAAAATGATATTCACAAGCCAGATTAGAGCGCTTATCATAGTCCTGCAACCATAAGGCGTTATCACTTCCTTAGATCTGATTTTATTATGGTTTTTTATAACACGGGGAAGAAAGTATTGAAGGAAAGTTTTGATCCATAAGTAAACGGGGAATCCAATGTTTATCAAACCGTTGGATCTGACCAACGCTGATAAACCGATAGGCAGATAAATGTATGGATTATTTTTAGCAAATGCTAGCATTACTCGGAATGATATAAACGCAAACATTGACTCTGAGTAAAAAGCAGTGAAAAATATACTCGCTGGATTCACACAGTATAAAATAGCAGATTTATAAGCCAGCGAATCATCCTTGAGTATAATTTTACTCAAGTCGTATAAAACGCCGGCTGATTTAACAAAGCAGATAAAGTTTATCAACAACGCTGCTAATATCGTTGTACTTTCTTCGTTTAAAGCGAATAATATACACTTTAGAATAATAGCAGTGTATCTAACTGCGATGGGATACAGAGGTGCAAAGGCCAGTGTATTCTCGTATGTGTATCCGTGCTTAGATACGTGCAAAAAATATTGCGCATCCCATCTGGTAAGACCGGCAAACAGATAATCCACCGCATTATCCCACGCCGATATTTCCTCAGTCTCTTTTAACGGACTGATAAAAACCCCCGCGTTGTGGTCTGGCAATATGCGATTGAAGATGAATTGCAGGAGTATTATAGCAGCGCGAGAAATTGCAGCGAACCATATCACTTTCTCTTTGGGATTATACATTTAATTAAACATTTAGCTAACGCTAACAATATATTTTAATGTAAAGTAATTTGAAACTGTGGTAAGAACGAGTGAGCAAGCAAACGGTGGTGGATACCGGTTTCCTGCTCGCTATCTACCACAGGAAAATCTAGACTTTATCTACACTCCCAAAGCTTCCTTTCAGGGAGTGGTGTTGCCAGTCTTTAGTTAAACTCCGATGACCAACTACGATGTCGTATCTGGAATGAAAAGAAAACTTTTCTTTATAATATACTAAGTCAAAATTTATTAACGATCTCATCATGTTTTCGTTAATACTGTTGCTACTGTACTTTGGCGATGCCACTGGCCAAGGTGGAATGCCTGCACCTAATCCCCCTATAACTACTACAACTACTACGACTACTCCGAGGCCACCGCAGGTTCCGATTCAAGGTAACAAAGGGATTAGCTGCGGATTATCGACTTCGAAAATTGAATTAATGACCAAATTTTTTCAGAAACGAAACCGATGGACTCTACCTATCGGAATGGGACCTATCTAATGGATTGGCTCTTCAACGGATGCTGGTCTGATGTCTCTGGCCGATGCAATATCCAAGAATCTGAAAAGTCTTATGAATACGAGGGATACGACGGTTTTTACAACAACATTGGCCGACCAGAACTCGGATCAGTTGATACACCGCTACTCAGAAGATCTCCAGCGGCTTATAAAGACGGATCTTATAAACCCTCAGGGTTCAACAGACCCCAGCCTTTGGTTCTCAGCGAGAATTTACTGAACGGTACTATCGGCACGAAGTCGAAGACCGGAAAAAATGCATTTCTCGTATTTTTTGGTGGGTTTTTAAAGTCCTCATTTTCGATACTGTGGCCCTGAATCAATAACTCATGAAATTTATTCACATCTTAGGGCAACAAGTCGTCGAAGAGATACTAGATGCTCAGAGAGCCGCGTGTCCTCCAGAATATTTCAACATTGATATACCCGAAGGGCATCGTTACAGACTTATACACTCAAAACTTCCGCTACTCAGAACACGTTATGACGCTAGAACTGGATATTCACCAAACAATCCTAGGCAACAGTTGAATGAAATCACTCCGTATATCGACGGAGGGCTTGTTTACGGTACTACAAAAGCCTGGTCCGACGTTCTTAGGACTTATAAGAACGGCTCTATCGATCCGTACGGAAAACTCGCTTCATCCTACGACGGATCGTTCCCAGAAATTAATCAGATAAGACTTCCAATGGCGAACCCACCGCCTCCGGCTCACCACGATCTTTACACTAAGAGACACGAGCTCGAGAGAGTTGATAGATTTTTTAGTGAGTTTGGAAAGACGGTTCATTCTATTTATCGATAATACATCTTCGCGATTATAACTATTTTTATCTCTTGATCGAATATTTCAGTGCTAGGAAATCCCAGAGGTAATGAAAATCCGTATCTTCTAACTTTCGGAGTACTATGGTTCAGATGGCACAACCACGTCGCTACACATCTACACAGATTGCACAAAAATTGGTCAGGCGAAAAGATATTTAACGAGGCGAGGAAGTGGGTCATAGCTACACAACAACATATCATCACTAATGAATGGCTCAACGAGTGGCTTGGGGATCAGCTTCCACCCTACACTGGTAATTTTTATATAGAATTCGAAACCGCCCAAGTTTTTTAACTCCGATTAACATTCTTCATCGATTTTTCAACAGGATATGATCCTAGCACCGATCCACAGATAGACCAGTTCTTTCAAGGCGCTGCGTTCAGATTTGGACATACCCTAGTCCCGCCAGGTAAAGTATAAGCTCTAAAAGAATCGTCGATATGATAAACTGATTGAAACTAACTGGTTTTAAAACGAAAAATTTTACAGCCGTTCAGACGAGGGACTATGCGAGCAATGGATGTAAAAAAGGAACTATCGTCAGAACTTGTAACAGTTTTTGGCAGCCACAGGTACGTCGGTTTGTTAAATAAACCGACTTATTATAGCGTGATTGAAAATAATAAAAATTTACAGAAACTACTCGAAGAAATTGGAGACAACAATACGAACAAAATGGACCTCGGGATGGACAGACTAATTATGGGAATGGCTGGGCAGTTGAGCGAAGAAGAAGATCATCAGATCGTCGAAGATTTGAGAGGCAATGTATTTGGACCCCTTGAATTTTCTAGGCGAGATTTAATGGCAGTGAATATTCAACGAGCCAGAGATCACGGCCTTCCAGATTACAACACTATAAGAGAAATCTTCCATCTACCGCGTGTGGGGAAAGACGATGTATACAATCCATCACAATTTCCTACAGTCGACAATGAGGTGATTATCTGACTAAACATTCAGCGGCGAGACTCGAATCGATAATTAAATATTTCTATTTACAGACGAGAAAGAGATTCTTAGAATTGTATGGCGATAAAACTGACGACGTTGATCTTTGGGTCGGTGGGATAATGGAAACTAACAAAGGACCGGGACCACTGTTCACAGCAATTATAAAAGATCAATTCAGACGGATAAGAGATGGAGACAGATTTTGGTACAAGAATACCAATAATGGGTACGCGCGTACCATGTCTCTCCCGGTTTTAGTTGGCGCTATTTTATTTCAAACTCTAAATATTTGACTTCTTCCAGATTATTTACTACCCAAGAAATCGAGCGGATAGAAGCTTTGAGATTCCGCGACATATTGCTCTCCGTAACTAACATTAAGCCTGAAGATATACAGAAAAATCCATTCCGAGTGGGACTAAGCGGTAATAAAGCAATTGCCAATTGAAAAACGACAAGAATTGATAACTAATTCACGATTTACAGACGATGACAGAGTTCTTATGCAAGCATGCACTGACGTTCAAACAGCTAGCTGCCAATCAACCAATTCTACTGAGACTCGAGCCTGTTGGCACACGTCGGCGAATATGGCCAAAGTTATGGCGATGCCTTGCACCCAGCCAGGAACTTACGACTATTTTAAATCGAGCGAAGTTTCGTTCATACTAACTTTCCTAGGAATAGGAGCGCTGCTGATTGGTAACGTCGAATATCTTTGTGATTTATCAACGTTTCTAAATAATTAATCGATCAATTTATTGACCATAACGTTATATCAGGACTGATGGTAACACTCGTATTGATGATGAGAGCGAGGCAGAAACAGAGCTCTCAAAAATCTACAAATTTTAGTACCAAAATGAAGAAATCAATGAAGAAAAAAGACTCTGAGAAAGACGTGATGGAGACTCACACTGGTAAGATTATCTTATCACACTCTGTGTATTCTAACGCTGAGAAAAATAACTCAAATTTATTCTTAATCTTTACTCAATATTCAAACAGCTAATGAATGGATCGGTCGCAACAAACCCGAGAGACCAGTGCTGATAATGATGAGCGTAAAGAACAAGAAAATACAAGTTTTGAGCCACACAGGGCAGCTCATTAGAGCTTTGGACTTAACGCATACTCCATTGACGAAGGTAATGCCGCAAGAATGGTGCAACGGCTGTGATATTGGGCATTGCTAATCTTCTTTTGTATATTTTTCTTGCTAACAGGTGTTCGTAACTACCGATAGAGATTACCTGATGATCAGAGTAGAGCACAACTATGATTTGGTGCTTAGATTCACGTCCGATTACTTGAGGGAACATTTTTTGAAAAATTTTGAAGAATTTGGTGCAGCGATTGACATAAAAAGAGAAAATATAACAACTTTTACAGCAAAAACAATGCTGAAACATGCTGTTACTCAAAAACAGAGACAAGAGAAGCTGGATAAATTCTTTAGAGTTGTATTCGCGCAGGTATATATATCGCATTAGTAATTTTATATGCGCAACAGCTTGGATTCTTATTAACGCCTTTTTCGTTTCAGGGCTTTGGCATAGAGCATAGCAAAGAGGAAATGTTAAACATGGATTCCCGGGTAGCAAGAGATGTGATATATACTGAATTAACGGTAACAGAGTTTGCCGAGGCTCTTAGTATGTCGCCCGAAGCAGAGTTTGTTAAAAAGGTATAAGTAACGGTGCTAGAAACGATCGAAACGTTCGAAACAAAATCTAATATTTCTTTCTCCCAAAAAAAAAAAAAAAAAAACAGATGTTCTCTTTAGTCGACAAGGACAAGAACGGCTTCATATCATTCAGGGAGTTTGTCGACCTTTCTGTTATATTTTTCAACGGTACACCGGAACAAACTATAAGATTGATGTTCGATATGTACGATATTAACGCTACCGGTTCTCTGACCAGGGAAGATTTTGCCGCAATGTTAAGGTGCGATTGCGTTTAGATTTGAAGAAAAGTCTCTCCCTTACATCGACGATACTCAAATTTTCTTTCATCATTCCAGATCATTCATGGAAACAGTTAAAGCAGACCTTAAGACCGACGATTTAAACCTTGCGATAAGAGAGATGATGAATGCCGCCGGTATGGCTAATAAGCAATCGATTGACTTTGAGGACTTTCAACGTCTGCTCGGAGACTATAAAGACAAACTAAGCTTGGAGCTTACTTTACCAGGAGCGCAACCAGGCCAGCAAACATTTGCATCTAAAGCTCAGAGGGTTGTTGAAAGCTTGTATGGTGACCCGAGAGAAATACAGTCTAGAATTCAGGGAGCAGCCCCCCCCGAACAGCAGCAAACAAACATCGATAAACACGCGGAGATTTTAGTGAACAGAAAAAATATGAGGACCTACTGGTATCCGTTCACTAAATACATCGCAGATAAACAGCTAGAGATCTTCTGGCTATTTCTATACACAAGCGTTCTGATCTCCATATTTGCAGAACGAGCTTACTGTGAGTTTTCGCTTTCTCCTACTCGTCTCCGAACCCGACCGAACTCCGCTTTTTGATTACAGATTATCACGTGGAGCGCGAACACTCTGGATTACGACGTATAGCAGGACCAGGAGTAACGCTTACCAGAGGCGCGGCCTCAGCGATGATGTTCACTTACTCAACGCTTCTCGTTACCATGTGCCAGAACACTATAACTGCTCTGAGAGAAACTTCGCTCAATTTTTATATACCTTTTGATTCAAGTCTTGAAATGCACAAATACGTCGCGTGCTGGGCTCTCGCATTCACAAGTAGGAAGAAAAGAACTACTATCTGATTTCTTGCAACGAAATTATCAGATCCTTATCATTAATTTTTCGACCCTTTCTTTTTTACAGTCGTACACGTACTCGGTCATGCAGTTAACTTTTATCACATATCTACACAGCCTTCGGACGACCTGACCTGTTTATTCCCAAACTTTTTCCACTCGTTAGTATATTCAGAACCGATAATGAGAATCTCGTCATTTTTAAATGTGTTATTAATCCTGTTTCTTTTCACAGGACACACGTGATACCTAATTTCTCATACTGGTGCTGGCAGACTATGACCGGAGTTACTGGCATCGCTTTAACTATTCTAGCATCTGTTATGTTTCTATTTTCTCTACCGATAGTCAGAAGGAGACTTTACAATTGGTTCTGGTTCGCGCATTCTATGTATCCGTTATTCTTCATACTCATGATTCTACATGGAACCGGAAGACTCATTCAGGCTAGTAGTCGATCTATAATATCTTTTTTCAAGCCCCCCGTTTCCCGCAGCTGGAAGCTCTAAAATCTAACATTTATTTATACCCGCAGGAACCGTTCACTCATCTTTTCCTATCAGGACCTGTGATCCTATTTACATTGGACAAGATAATAACTGCTACTAGAAGAACAGTCGAAATACAAGTCGTGAAGGCTGATTGTCTTCCCTCAAGTAATAATCTGCAAATAAATGAAATCTATCTCTTGGAGTGACGAGCAATCGCCGGATTAACATTAACATTGAAATTTGTGGTTTTTTTTTTTTTTTTCCAGACGTAACTTACCTGGAGTTCAAAAAGCCCTCCAATTTTCAATACAAATCTGGCCAATGGGTGAGAATATCTTGTCCCGATTTAAACCGGAATGAGTATCACCCTTTCACCTTATCTTCTTCTCCAAATGAACCAAATCTTACAGTTCATATCAGAGCAGTTGGCCCTTGGACTTCGGCTATAAGAAATAGGATAGATCCTACGTTGAGCACGGACCCGTCTCTCCCTAAGGTATAAACTGCGAATGAGAAGAATACGATTAGCGAATTATATCATAAATGAAATGAATCTTAATCTTTTGGAACAGATCAGAGTCGACGGTCCTTACGGCGAGGGTGCACAGGATTGGTACAAATATGACGTAGGAATATTGATAGGCGGTGGAATCGGAGTTACGCCATTCGCTTCAATACTTAAAGACATTGTATACAAATCTAATGTGAATCAGAGTTTGGGATGCAAGAAGGTGAAAGAAGAAAAATATTAAAATTTATTAATGAAACCAAAGAATGAAGAACTAAACTAGACGATATATACAGGGTGTAAATTCTGGGAGGAGCTTCGACGTGCCTTCTTCTATTCATACTCGTTTGCTTATCAGAATAATAGCGTGTGATTATCAAGCAGATACCCTCATCTCAAAATTTGTTTGGATTCGCACGTAAAGTACATGAATATAAGAAGGCGGAGCTTTGGTACGTCGAAGCTCCTCCCAGATCAGACCCCGGAAAATTTACACCCTGTATATCTTTCTTTCTTTCTTGCTTTCTTTTCAGATATACTTTTTGTGGGTAACTAGAACACAGCGACAATTTGAATGGATGGTAGATATATTAAGAGAGCTAGAAGCTGCCGATGAAAAGATGTGCGTATCGGCTCACATCTTCATCACTCAATTTTATCAGAAATTTGATCTTAGGACTGTTTTGCTGGTAATGTATAAATAAATAAATATTTTTCAAGTACTAAATAGGATATATCTGTTCATTAGTATTCTAATACTCTTCTTATTCATGTATTATATAAATAATATCTGGGGATTTTTTTTTTTTTTTTTTTACAGTACATATGCGAGCGTTACTTTCAAAAAGTATCAAACAAATCATTGTTTACTGGTTTAACTGCTGTAACGCATTTTGGAAGGCCACATTTCTTGCAATTCTTCAGAGCCATTAGAGATCTGAATAGTAATGTGAGTATTGTATAATGATTTGAATTATTGTCAATCTAGTATTTGAATAGAATTTTAATATAGGGTTTTTTTTTTTTTTTTTTTTTTTTTTTTCCCTATTTCAGACTTCTAGGGTAGGAGTATTCAGCTGTGGAGCTCGATCTATGGTTCGTATGGTAGATCAAGCTTGCAATACACTTAATCAAGAAACTGCATCTGAAACTTTGTTCAAACATCAATACAAATCGTTCTAAAAAAAAAAAAGTGATAATAATTATAATAGTAAAAAAAAAAGTAGGGTTATGTTTGAGTAAAAAAATTCAAAAAAGAAGGTTGAATTATGTTAACTATATGGTATAATTGTTTCTATGATTTAACATTATATACTGAATGACATACTATATGTATACCTGTTAATGTATTTTTTTATAATGTGTATATCAATGAGATATTTGATATAATAAATTAGATATATGACATAAAAATGTGTGTATCTACGTTTTTTCTCAACATTTTTGATAAGCTATTTAGAATTTAGAAACCGTTGCGTTGGCTGAACTGATAACAGCCATGCGGCAAAATTGGTTTGTCGATTATACCGCGAGATAGCGATTGCGATACCGTTTCACACTACGTATTGGTGAAACTAGGAGGAGGAGGGAGCGACAAGATGGAGCATTGAACATTTGGAAATTGGAATTAATGCATTTTTAGCCACTTAAAAATTGCAGCACACATCCCCGGGTCAAATATTTTCCTCATACCAGTAGGATTTTCGAATAAAAAATTTTCTAACTGCACAAAGCTTAATAATTCTTGGTTTTAAGTTGTTCTTTTAATTGTTCGTTCGTTTGTACACATCGCTAGTTTTGATAGCCTCTACTAAAATATAAAATAAATATAGAGCACATGCGCCTAATGATAGACAACCTCACATACACCGATGCGATGAGATGCGTATTCGAACGCATGGTGTCGATCTAAAATTAAAAATATGGATACGATACTCGGCATAACCTAAAACTGTAGTATGTTACTTGAAAATGTTTATTGAATCGTAAATCTCGTATATTCTGTTAAAATAATTAAAAAAAAAAACGGTTCAATATGACGGAAAAAGATCAATTCGATGTATTCTTAGGTGGAACACAATCCCTACCAACCGAAGCGAATATATTAAAACTCGCATCAGCTAGAGCAAATGAAATCGCTGCTATGACTTATTCGATAGGTATAAAAATTTGTGTATTAATGTATTAAATAAATTAATGAATATACAGGGTGATTCAGAATTCGTGACGAATCTTTTGAGGGGTTAATCCTCGTCAAAATTGGGATCGAAAGTTCCTTAGCCATTTTTTTTTAAAAATGATTTTTTTCCTTTGAAATTTTATTTTCCGAAAAATAATCATTTTTCAGAAAAATGGCTAAGGAACTTTCGATCCCAATTTTGACGAGGATCAACCCCTCAAAAGTTTCGTCACGAATTCTGAATCACCCTGTATATGTAAAATAAGAAACTAGATAATATCAAATATAATTTGATATATACAAACCGTTACAGACAATCCACAACAAACTAAACTAGTATCACAAAAACTCCCCATTCATATGCGTCGAAGAATAATGTCTCACAATGCGAAAAGAATGCCTCGTAGACTGCGCGAAATCCATATAAGACAAATGTCGAAATCTGGTTTACCGCTGAAAACAAAAAGACCTAGTAGAAAGTGGCGTAGAAGAGCCGATAATCTAACTTTGGAATACAAGCGAAGAAAGGAAAAAAAATTTTGGCTTGAAACTCATGTCTGGCACGCTAAAAGATTTAAAATTATTGATAAATGGGGATACAGGATACCACATCATTCTAATAACAGATGTTTCAGATCTAGTTATCGCGCTGTTGCTAAACACTGCCTGATACAAGACGTTTCTTATTATTCATGCGTAGAGCTTGAGGGGCCGTTGATAGCACTGCATAGAATATTAAACCAACACTGCGATCCAAACGGATTAAATTTTGCAGCTAAATGTTATGCCAACGGAATTAGAGAGGGAAATCTTATGTTCTTTGAGAGGAACGGGTTTCCCGCTAAACCTGTTGGCTATGTTAGCTTCATTTGGCATCAGAGCTGCTCGGAGATTAGGAAAATATGGATATGGGTTCATCCAGCCTTTCATCAACAAATTCTTAAACAGATTTTTATCAGCTTTGGGTTCGATTTCGAAACCGGAGAATCTGAGTCCGAATTCACTAGCGCTGATCGAATTTTTAGACTTGTTCTTCTCAGGAATTGTCTTAACAGATTTAGAATCACTGGTCCTTATAGTATCAGCTTGCTTACTCAAGCGCTGAGACTTCCAGACGTTGAGAAGAAACTTGGAGACAAAAGAGAGAAGAAATTTGAGAAAGGAGACTCTGAGAGCGATTTAGAGAGCGACGCAACTATTATTAAACAAGGAATTGAGAATATGGAAGTAGAGGATGAGAGTATAGACGATAAACCATCGTGGGACGTTGATTATTACAAAGATTACAACAACGTTCGATCATTCAGAGTCCAAAAAGAAGTTTTTGAACTTCTCAAAGACTTGAAATCACCTAGTCAACTTCCTCCCAGCGTTGTTATGGCCTTTACAGTATTAGATCCGAGATACTTTGTACCTACGCAGAGAACTAAGGCTGAAAATAACGGATGTAGCTTTGAGACCATTCCCATTCCTCCAACATTGGCTAACGTTAGTCCAATATGGGATTTTAAAATCAGGGAAATGACCGTAGAGAAATTTCAAACTACAAATGAAATCAATAAACAAAGAAGCGAGAATTTAGTACCTGGAGTTTACAACGACGATGAATACGATCAGAATTCTATTTGCAAAGTACCAATTCTTTGTATACAAAGACCAGGTACTAGCGCGAAGGATAAAAGCATTGGTGAGAAATGATCGTTGATTGAATAAAATTGGCTCTGAATTATTAATCCATGAATTTGTATTCTTTTTATTTTCAGGATTTAGCTCTGGGATAGACGTTATCCTGCCTTCTGGTTGGGCTACTCCGTTTTGGATATCGTTTATAATGCGTTGCGCTAAGCCAGGAGGTCTGAGAGAATCGAATTCTATAATATTTGAAAATTTCAGCCTGAATTCAGCGGAATTTAATCCACCCGATACGGAAACATACGCCAGAGAAATGTTGGAGAGAAAATATCGCCTTATGGAAAAATACTTTAGGTATCCACCTAACAGAAGATCGAATTACATCAAACTTGGAATAACGAGTCCATTTTATTGCGAATGGAATTTGTTGGTCAACGAATGGACGGATGAGAAGGAAATTGGCTTCTATGTACTGAGGGATAAAAAAAAGCTGGAATATCTGCGAGAGAATATTTCTTGCCAAAAAAAAATAGATAATAGAAAATTCGATCAAAGTCTCTTCGAAGATTTGAACGTTTTAGTTACTGTGAAGATTTCTATAGAGGGAAGAGGATGTCCGAAGGATTTTGCCATTATTTCACTTCCCTCTGATGAGGATTTGACGAAATTTCAAAATAAGCAGAAGAATGAAAGCTGGGGAGGCCCTGCAGCTAAGATTATAAAAGATGGGAACGAATCGGATAGAAAGAAATTGCGAAGAGGACATTTAGCGCTTTTGAGACGTTTGAGAAGACAGAGAGTCAGGCATAGAGAGAAAATCGAAAATGGTAAAGAAGTTATCGAAGCTGAGACCATTAAGAAGAAATTGAAAATGAAAGCGCAAAGCGCTGTTGATATACAGGCTGAAAAAATGAAGAATTTATACCTCCCTGAGTGTAAAACTGTTCGATATTCATGCGATAGAGAAGTTATGGGATATGTTGTTAAAGGAGATTTTAGTTTCACCGAATCTAAGGGAATTGGACTCGGATATGTTGCCTTAACTTCGTTGTTTCGATTAGTGGAACGTAAAAGCGATATTGTTCTTATCAGAAATACTAAATCTAGACAATACAGACTAGCTAAAATTACTGTTATTGTTAATTAATTCATTTAGTTGGTAAATTTAGTTAATTATTTACGATTTAGACATAGAGAAAAATGTCTTTTCTTTTTTTTTTTTTTTTTCTCTCAATTATTATAAATTCGAATTCTTATTTTCTAAAAAAAAAAAAAAATTAAAAAAAAATATGATATTGAAAACGCTTTGAAACATGTTCAATATTTTATTTTATTTCTAAAAACTGTTTTACACCTGAGTCTAAATTAGCTAATAAATCGGTTTATCGTTGATAAATAAAATAAAAAAAAAATTAAAGAAATTGTAATAAAATTCTGGATGTAAGAGTAATTTATTTTTTTTTTATTTTTTATTTTTTTCTTCTTGTTTTAATGAAGATAATCCAAAGTTTAATATTCATCATAATCATACTACTAGATAGTTAAAGAATCTTTGTACACATAAGGGTATTGAGAACTAGGGTAGTAGTATAGGTAGATATTTAATTATATCTTAAAATTATTATTATTATCAGCCGTATCAGGTTTTGCCAGCAAAACTTTTCGCCAGATTTTTATTACCATAAAAAAAAAAAAAAAACAGAGAAAAAAATAAAAAAAAAAAAAAAGATTTTTTTCCATCAATTAAGCCAAACTTTTATAATTATATAAGACGGATTAGAAATAGAAATTCGTATTTTTTTTTCTTCTTCTTTTTGTTCTTATTTTTTTTTTTTTTTTTTTTTTTTTTGTTATCGAATTTCTTATCGAATGTAATGAATTAATAATAAATAATGTAAACGTTTCAATTAAATATTGAGTATTGATTAAATACTATTTAAACATTTGACTATATAATATTATAGTTATAATTTTTATATGAAGTAAATGAACAGAAAATTATTTACTAATATAATATAATATAATTAGAGATACGTAATTCTTTTTTCTTTTTTTTTTTTTTTTTTTTTTTTTGTGTTTTTGTTCATTTTCTTTTTTTTTTTTCATATTGTTAATTATAATACAGTTAGGGTATTTAAATTTTCTTTTCAATTCATTCAATTTAATTACCAATAAGCTACTAATTTTTTTTTTTTTTTCTTTTTTTTTTTTCTTCTTCTACTATTTAATTTAGATTTTATCTTTTCATCTATTTTTTTTTTTTTTTTGTTGTTTTTTTTTTTTTTTTTTTTTGCACTTCTAGTATATAATATTATATCTGTTTCCTAGATATTTATCTATTCATTGATTTTTCTTTAATCAATTTATATTTATTTAATTAATCAATTAATTGACTACTAAAAATATAACGTAGCGATTGGAATTGATTTTTTTTTTTTTTTTTTAATTTATTTTCTTTTAAATAATCATCCTTACTGTGATGATTAAAATAATCATTATTATTATTATTATTATTATTATTATTAATATTATTATTAATATTATTATTATTCATTAATTATTATTCATTTGATTCGTACAATCAATCATTAATCCGGATTATTATGGCTTCAATACTTTTTCAACAAACACCTTCATGTCGTGCATTTCCTGTGTGAAATAAATGAGATAATTTTTAAAATCCAAATTTTTAATGACAATATTTAAAAATTGTATCTAATTAGTAATAATAATAATTTAATATTTCACCTCGTCGCAAGATGTGTGCATCATTCCTCTATATGTTTTAAACTCCGTACTTGACATAAATTGTTTTAAAAGGGAAGCGGTCATCTGTCCCCATTTATAAGGAACAATGGGATCGCAATCTCCGTGACATTGTAGAAGAGGAACATTTTTGTTGCCTAATGCGTCCTGTAGAAATTTATTGAAAAAAAAGAAAAAAAAAAACAATTTATTTATAAAATCCTTCGCTATTCCATTAATTAATATCTTTGATTAAATATCGAAGACTTATAGTTATAATTTAATTACCGCTGGAAATCTTTGATGTAAAGGAAGCCATGAAGATAGAGCTATCACTCCGGCTAACGGCTCTGGAAATGTTAAAGCACTGTATATGGCCAGTGCTCCGCCCTGGCTAAAACCTCCGATAACAATTCTCTTAGTTGGTATACCAGCCGCTACTTCCTGAGCTATTAATGTATGAACAACTTCAGCCGCTCTACGTATACCCTCTTCGTCTTCGGGACCTGAGGGATCCAGGGATCTCAGATCGAACCTGAATCAGAATATTTAAAATAAGTTTTTGTTTCTTTTATAATCGATTTTCTTTTCTATAAGAGAATGTGAAGACTTTAAAAATTCAAATATCAGCTTATTTTAGCTTGTTAATAGATTATTGCGGGCTTAAAGCCTCTAGATCCTTGAAAAGTGATCTAAAAATGATAGAATTTACAAATTTGATGATTAACTAAGCAAAGATTATCAATTTTGAGACAATCTTCAACATTTATTGATACTTTAAGCCTGAATTACGATATTTAGAAGATATTTTTGTGCTATTTGGTCGGTTTCAGTGTCTTATAATCGAATTTCTTTGCTTTAAGTGAATGTAAAGACTTTAAAAATTCAAATATCAGCTTATTTTAACTTGTTAATAGATTATTGCAAGCTTAAAGCCTCTAGATCCTTGAAAAGTGATCTAAAAATGGTAGAATTTACAAATTTGATGATTAACTAAGCAAAGATTATCAATTTTGAGACAATCTTCAACATTTATTGATACTTTAAGCCTGAATTACGATATTTAGAAGATATTTTTGTGCTATTTGGTCGGTTTCAGTGTCTTATAATCGAATTTCTTTGCTTTAAGAGAAAGTAAAGAGTTTAAAAATTCAAATATCAGCTTATTTTAGCTTGTTAATAGATTATTGCAAGCTTAAAGCCTCTAGATCCTTGAAAAGTGATCTAAAAATGGTAGAATTTACAAATTTGACGATTAATTAAGCAAAGATTATCAGTTTAGAGACAATCTTCAACATTTATTGATCCTTGAGGTCTAGTTTTGAGCCAAGCCTTACCAGGAAGGCATCCTAAATCCAGCGTTCAAAGTCACTGGCATAGTTGGTCTGTAAATAAAGTGTAAAAAAAATCCATTAAATACAAGTTTGTTGTATTAAATCTTACAAACTATTGAATCTTTTCATTAAGATATCGACCATCACTCATTTGCTCTTTTTTTTTTTACTATTTAAAGAAAATGAAGAGCGAGATGTTGATTGATGTAAAAATTCTTTAAAAAAATTGAAAAATTTATATCAACGCCACTCACGCAGTCGGACAAATAACTTTAACGTGAGGCGATCTCACAGATCCCATTGAACTAGCCCATCCGTGTCTGAAATATAAATTCAAGGTTTTTTTAATTTCTGGTTTCAATTTCTGGATAAATTCTGTTTAGTTTTTAGAGAACAGCGTAGTTGTCGTCGTTGTCTTACCCCGTGTCTCCAAGTCCGTGGAAAAAGATAAGCTGAAAATAATAAGAATATATATATATTCATTCAATTTCAATTTTCATCCATATTTTCGACTCTGATTGTTTTTTTTTAGCTAAACTGATAAGAACGAGATGATTAGATGATAAGAATATCAATAAGTTTATCAATTTTTTACAACGCGACACATATGATGCCTGAAACCCGAAAAATCGAACAAAAAAGACAATTAGATAAGAGAAATTACAAAAAAAAAAAAAAAAAGAAGGAAATTTTTAGGTTAAAAAATGAAATTAAAATACGTAAAGTGAGGTTAAATATGCGAAATTGGGTATCGATTTCGTGTGTATTTAACACAAATATTATGTAATTTTTATAAGCGTTTACAAGCGTTTAACGCTATGTGTTATAGTCAAGATTTATTTTATTATCGCTATATATAGCGAAAATAATAAATTTGCTAAATGTAAGAAGAAGAAGAAGAGAGAGATCATTCATAGATGTAGCGTGTTATCGCATTGATGTGATATAATAATATATATATATACGGAACGGAATTGAATTGAATTGAATTGAATAAATGAAACATGAAGTGCTTTGATTTTGGGGTTAGTTTAACTTTGATATGATATAAGTTGTAGTATGTAAATATAAATATAACTATAAAATAAGATACTTATAATTCTAATTCTAATTTTAATTAATTAATTAATTACCGTAGCAGTGTGTCTTGCTGTTGCAGCGATAACAACCGGTGTAGACATTATGTGATATTTTTTTTTATCACGCACTGTATTCAGATATGTATTATTAATTGATTGATTAATATTTAGATTTTTTTTTTTTTTTTTTTTTTTAAGGATTGATATTATTATTTTTTTTTATTTATTTTTAGTTTATTTTTTTTTTTTTTTTTTCAATTTTTAAAGACAAAATTTTTACTTATAGGAACACACAGAGATTATTGAAGCCTAGTCTGATCAAAGCTCGTTTGACACATTTTCGGATAAATACGGAACGTAGGAATTTACGGAACTAAGGAATTAGGGAATTGGAACAATACTCGAATTATATACTTATTACGTCATGTAGTACGTGGGAATCGATTAATCGATATACCGCGAAAACTCGAAATTCGATTATATTTTTGAATTCAAATTTTGACATGACACACAAGCGCTTGGGGTTATTTAATGATTTTAGAATATTTTATACCTTGATAATATGTTAGACGCTTCAAACATCGTTTTAAGGGGATATGAAAGGTGAATTATTATACACCTCGAATTTTTGGCAGACCGTTTCTCAGCTAAAACACATACGATCGATGTGAAATTTATATCATGTGACGTAGAAAAAGTGAACGAAGGGCATGATGCTCTTGGATTTCCAAAAAGCGGAAAATGTTTCGGGTGTTTTCATATTTATCAAGTACAATGTCAGCCACAACGATTATTCGTTACATAGCACTCTTGATATAAAAATTGTACATTTTATTTTCGTTTTTTTGAAATCCAAAAGCATCATGCCCTTTGTTCACTTTTTCTACGTCACTGATATCAATTTCATATCGATCGTATGTGTTTTAGCTGAGAAACGGGCTGCCAAAAATTCGAGGTGTATAATAATTCACCTTTCATATCCCCTTAAGGCCCATCCCTAGTCGCCCACCTCCTTTTGATCGAAATGTGTCACATTTCGATTATTATCCGAGCCCAGGCATCAAAAACGCAAAGAAGGCCAATTTAGCGCAAATTCTATTTAAATTCCGAACACATAAGTCCAAAAAAATGTTCGTTTCATGCGAAAATAGAGTCTACAGATGGTTTTTTTAATCATTCTCTATAAATCATTATGATTATCATTGTATTTAAATATACTAATATTATTTTAATTATATTATTATTATTATAATGAGGGAAAAAACCTTGAAAATTTCCCATCACGTACATCAGCTGCAGCTACAGCAGGTCGAGGAATTATTTCATTAAAAAAGAAACCAGAAATATTATTTCCAATATAATAATTTCTAGTACCTATGTAGTATAGGTATAATATTTAATTAATTACTACTTTATACTTTGAGCAAAGTCATATGTAATTATAAACTGTCAAAATTTTTTTTTAGAAAATTATAATAATTAATAAAACAATCGTCAGTTCATTTTTTTCCTCTCTGATTGCATATTATGAATGAATATATATATAGATGGATGTATAGTATAAATGTATAAATTTATTGTAAATCAAATCGTATAATTATTACGTAAAAATATATGATAAATAAATAAACATTGAATTAAATAATATATAAATATATACGAGTGTATATTTTATCTTTCTATATACTATATATACTGTATATTCGTATATAATAATATTATTATCTATTTATACGTATATAACGCGTGCGTGCGATTTATACGATGTAGTAAACGATAACCGTAATCTATACTAGGTAATTATTGAATACACATAATATATATATAATAAATATATACAAATATTATAATAATATTTTATACCCAACATATGTATACAATATCCATATAAATATGTAACTGATAATCTTGTTCTTTTTTTTTTTTTTTTGGTTTTTTCTTCTTTCTGTGGTTTCTGGTTTCTGGTTTCATAGACAATAATAATAATAATAATAATAATAATAATAATAATAATAATAATAATAATAATAATTGATAGAAATAAATAGAAGCTAACGCATATAACTGTTTATTATTATTATTATTATTATTTGTGAATAAATAAAAATTCATAATAAAGACAGCTAGGGTAAACTATGTACATATTATACTACATACTATAAGTATATAATTATGACTAATGTATTTATATAGAAGTATATAAACACGCGCATATTATAATTATTATTATGGCTGTGGGGTCTCTGGTTTCCTCTTTACTCATAATTCACGTTTATTATAGTAGTATTATTATACTATATTGTATGTATAGATATAATATATAGTATATAGTATTATATAATTCCCAAATAGTTTCCTCGGACTTTCCATTTCTGAATTACTGGAACAATTATTGTATTTCTTGTTATTTATCTCGTATTTTTAATCATCTCGCATTACTATATAATATATTTGATATATTATCATAATAATTATGATTATAATATATACAGTAGTGAAAAAAAAAAAAAAAAAAAAAAAAAACTTACGCACGCGTTAACATTATAATTCTAGCAACAACCGTAATAATTCTGAGTATTATATTATTATACTATAAATTTTATGAAATACGTAAAATTATAGGAAAAAATTAAAAAAAATAAAAAATAAATAAAAAACAGACCTCATGCATAATATATGCTAGTATTAATCTGAATTTCAAGTTTCGGATCTAATATTATAATATAATATATCTAGCTTTCGAAATTTTCAAAAAAAAATTTCAAAATCGTCTATATGCAGACTTTGAGAGGAGAAGAAGAAAAAAAAAAAAAAGTCCCTTTTCTATATAAAAACTGTAAATCGGTAATATTAAAATTCGGAATACTTTTGAAATGCGGAACTTGAAATTCCCTTTGCGAAAAAAAAAAAAAAAAAAAAAATCCTTTTTTTTTTTTTTTTTATATCCGATGGGCTATACTTGATGAAATATGATTCTTTCTTAAAATCTTAAAATAGAATCTCCTCTTTTATATCCTATATATAATAAAGATCGCGTGTGCATGCGCGTGTATATGTTTTATAATTCAGGTAATTCCATACCTACACATATTACAAGATATACCTGCCTACATAGTTTCTATACAGTATCACACTCTCGAATATGACTTGAAAGGTATTTTTGTACCATATTATATTATATATATAGTACGACCGATGATGACGATCGAATATCGTTTCTTACGCGGGTATTTGACGTCATAACGATCGTTATTCTTGAGAAATTTATACTATATATCATATATATATGTATAACCAACTGCAATAAGCATGTGGGCAATTTTGTGATTTTTTTTCTTTTTTTTCTTTTTTTTTTTTTTTTTTTTTTTTGTTCACGCGGTACAACCTACTAGTTTTCCTTCTACCCATATACAACTCCATATATGCATTTATAAATAATTATCGATATACTAACCAATTTATAAATTTTATCAAATTATAACTATACTGCACGCATTATACCTAGTAATTTTTTTTTTTTTTTTCGTAAATACGTTTTTTTTATTTTAATTACCTATATATGTATATTTATATATATATATATATATATTAGACCGGTTCAAAAAAATGGACTATTCTTTTTTTTTTTTTTCAATTTTTGCATTGAAATACTTTCGGGGGGAGGTGAAAAAAGATGCCTGTTAAAAGCGGAGCTCTTAATATTAAGATTTAGAGGTAGCTCATCGCGGATTTCTATTTTCCATTTGAATAGCATAAGAAATTTTTTTTTTTTTTATTTTTTTTTTATATATATATAATTTTGTAGCTCACAAACCAATGAACAAATCCAAATGACTAATAGATATTTTCATAGGAAATTGAACACTCTACAAAAAGCTTCTCTTATCATTTTTTCATAAATTCACTCCTTCCAAAGTTATTCAAGCTCAAAGTTCAATTTATAGTTGAGTCACCTATTTTTTTTTTTTTTTTTTGTGATTTTTTTTTTTTTTTTTTTTTTCCACAATGATAGATACATTTTTTAGAGTGTTCAATCCCCTATCAAAATATGTAAGAATCATTTGGATTTGTTCATTGGTTTGTGAGCTACGAAATTCTGAACAAAAAAAAAAAAAAAAAATCGTACAGATTTAATCGTTATAGGGAATTCCCAGTATAAAAATTTCTAATAATAGCATATATTATTATGTATATATATATATATAGGGTGTATGAAAAAGTAATATAATAGTGTTTGTGAAATTAGCATAGCGGTTTTTAAGATAAACATAAACGTGCCGTGCCGGTTTTCTGATTGCGGTTTATATATAGAACAATCCCATACGGTTTTATGCTAATTACGTGTAAAAGACGTATGACGACCAGATATAATATATACCTATGGTATATATATGAGGTATTCCACGCCGTTTCGAACGGTCAAAAAAATCACCGCTTCCGAAAAAATCGTAATTTGGTCCTCGAACACAACTATATCGAAAGAATTTTTGTGAATTTTTTCAGAATTTTCGGATTGCATTTGTGGATTTTTTCCAAATTCCAACTTTTTTTTACAAACTTCCGTATCTCAAAAGTATAAGATCCTACAAGAAAATTTATGAGACACAAAAGTTGCAGTTTCGAATCAACTTTCTGAAAAATTTTTTTTGGGAATTTCTCGAATCCCAAAAATAGCAATTTTTATCAAAAATACACAAAAATCGATTTTTCAATCAATACGTCACCTTCGATTTGCCTCGATAAATCACAGAAAATACTCTCAAGTGTGGAGAACAACCCCGTATTTTTTTTTGAGATGGGTGGCGCAATCGTTTGGAAGATATGCTTTATTAATTTTTTTTTTTTCTGAAATTTTTTTTTTTTTCTTCTGAGAAAAAAATTGATGAAGCATATCTTCCAAACGATTGCGCCACCCATCTCAAAAAAAATACGGGGTTGTTCTCCACACTTGAGAGTATTTTCTGTGATTTATCGAGGCAAATCGAAGGTGACGTATTGATTGAAAAATCGATTTTTGTGTATTTTTGATAAAAATTGCTATTTTTGGGATTCGAGAAATTCTCAAAAAAATTTTTTCAGAAAGTTGATTCGAAACTGCAACTTTTGTGTCTCATAAATTTTCTTGTAGGATCTTATACTTTTGAGATACGGAAGTTTGTAAAAAAAAGTTGGAATTTGGAAAAAATCCACAAATGCAATCCGAAAATTCTGAAAAAATTCACAAAAATTCTTTCGATATAGTTGTGTTCGAGGACCAAATTACGATATTTTCGGAAGCGGTGATTTTTTTGACCGTTCGAAACGGCGTGGAATACCTCATATATATATACCTATATAAGTGGGTATTATCGTATATGTTTATATTTATTGTATAATTTCCAGGTATACGCGTAACAACGATCTTGCAGCCTATTATGATAATCTTTAGAATGATAATTGCGATAGCTCACTAATTCATCAATTTGTCTGATTTGTTTTTTTTTTTTTTTTTTTTCTCATTTTTTTTCGTTTTTTTTGTTTTTTTCATCGATAATTGTGTCACTGCAATAATTCGATAGCATTTTCGATTTTCGTATTCGTTTATAGTTTTTTCAATTTTTTTTTTTTTCTCTTTTTTTTTTTTTTTTTTTTTCATCTTCTTATTTTTATAATTTTTTTTCTTTTTTAAACATGCTTGAATCATATATCGAAATTGAAAAGATATTGAAAAACGAGGATATATAGATATACGATCGCAGATTTTTATGTCCTAGAATTTTGGAACCGATTTCTTTTCTTTTTTTTTTTTTTTTATTTCTTTTTTCTTGTGCAGGATTTGACATTTGAATAATAATTCATATAGTACAACCTACACAGAAAGAAAGGGTAACTTGATTCAAGAAAATTTTGCGGTCCAAAAATGGAGACCGAAATTTTCTCGGATCAAATCAAAAATTTTCTCGAACCAAGAAAATTGGCACAATTTTCTTGGTTCGAGAAAATTTTTGATTTGATCCGAGAAAATTTCGGTCTCCATTTTTTGGACCGCAAAATTTTCTTGAATCAAGTTACCCTTTCTTTCTGTGTACCTATACCTACTATAGTGACGTTCTCGGATTTATAATTCATTGACAATTATATATCTATATGTAGGTAAACATATACACGTGCTTATTATGCGGTCGCGATCTCGTGTATACCTATATAATATATATATATATATATACGTAATGCTATAAATGGATATTTAATAGCCGAACCCAGAGAGACAGAGAAGCTAAAACTGGTAGACATTTACCTCAGATAGAATAACCGGTCGTGGCTAATTTGTCGATTAGATGTGCGCCGATGTTAGTTATATGTATAGATTGTGTAACCGATACGCACCTGCGATATATACTACCTGCGTATTTGTCTATTTATAAAAACGTGCAGAGACTATTCAGCGTCATAGTTTATAATTGATAAGCTACACACGTATGTTGGGATAGCGTTAGCGATTTATATATAGTCACAATTAATTATACCGTGTCGGAGGTGGGTATATCTTTCAATAAATATATTCGAATAACGTTTAATCTCATACGTCTGTTGGGCAAGGGCAGTAATTCTGGTATGAGATCTGCAAATATTGACATTTGACATGCTCGTCGATTGAATCGTTCCAGATTGTCGATTTCTGCCCCATCTTATCGCAGTGTAATTATTCCCAACACAATCCAGATATCGTGAAGACTGATTTTTGTTCTTGTAGTTTCATTCTGCTCTCCAATACCTGTCGAACCCGTATCTTTTATATCAAAACAGGAATTGAAAATTTGTCGAGATCGGTAACACTCCTTTTTTTTTTTTGGTTCATTTTTTCAGCCCGATTCTACGGTTCAGTGTACGAAATAAAATCGCAGACCCTCGACGATTTTTCACTCTTTTCATGGGGTTCGTTACACAAGGGTGAAACTACCCCTCGGAAGACTTTCGCCAAAGGATCGCGTAATGCTGATTGCCTCACGCCCTAACTTATAGGGAGCATCAATCCTCGATCTTCGACCCCTTTGATCGATCAGCTCAGTTAATTTATCCGTTGTATTTCTGACCGTCGATTATCTGCAATCGCGTCTTCGAGCATTTCAGATTGTTGGCGCATCGTGGGTTTTATACAAAAATTAACAGCCTGCAGTTCGCTATTACCGATCCTGAGGTGTTTGAACGGAGTTTAGCTCAGTTCATCGTGATATTAAAATCACAAACGGTCTTGGGGATAAATCGCAGTCCGAAAAATCGGCATCGATATGCTGCTGCTAGACGCTAATAGAAATGTGACAGCGTTTTGTACTCTCGGAGAATCCGGGTTCATAAGTATCGTGGAACTTCCGAACAACGAGTAGTCAGCTTCCAATTTCCACACTTATCCACCTACGTCAGAATAGATGACCGCAAGGAGACCTGGACGACTTAAGATATACTACATGGTCGATCGGAATTATCCCGTATGGCAAAACCGCGCGCGCGCGCGCGCTTGACTCGCGCGATCGTTACGACGCACACGCGAATCCAGAGATTCGCGCGCCACCAAATCGCGGAAAAATAGCACACGCTTTGAGCACAAGCCAACAGCTACTAATTCCGTCGGAAGAGTGTCGATATTGACTGACGTATAAATTCGATTTCTCCGATTATAGAAGAAGAAAAAAACAGTATCTATGCAAATTCTTCGTAAATGTCGTCCTATAGATGCGTTTCACGCGTGTTTTATACGTTTCTTATATTTTCTAAGTGCAGTAACCGATTCCTGCATTCATTCGTTTACCGAAAGGTAAAAACGGTCTTGCGTCTCGCAAGGGACGTAACGTAAACGATTATAATTCCTGATGAAAACCCCCGTGTCGCGTGCGGCCGTAAGAATTTCTTATGCCTACGTGTCATCCGCGAGTCAGCTGGTGAACTGTGGTCAAGTATATATAATTTCGAGACCGTTATCTCTTTTCTTCGCGTTAGTCACACGCCGGCATATATATATATATATGTATATGAGAAAATTCTCAGTAACTTCCACTAACTCTATAAATTTATAACGAATTCTTTGCTGCAGACGAGGTCAAGATTTATCCTCCAGTATAAATCCTGATGTAGTCCTGGGCAACTATACGCAACTGGATTCTCCTTGCCAATAGAATTTTCATTTACTATATTACGTCGTAAGTCGAAAAAAAAAAAAAAAGAAGAAAAACGGGAGGCTGAAATTTTGATCACTTCTTAGTGCCACCTCGAAGTAATTTCGGTGAAAATTTCAGGGCAATTGGTGTGACCCTTCAAGTAGAAGAACAAAGAAATCGCATATTTTCAAAGTTTTACATGTTTAAGAATTCTAAAAATAATTGAAGTTCTACATATTTCGAAGGAGCTCATTTATGCGCGTAGAATGCACTATGGGAAGTTATGATTTTGTTTATGCATGGCTGAGATAAATGGAGTTGAAAATGTGGTGATTCAATTTTTGGTATAATTATGACAGCGATATAAATTGAACCGATTATCTTCATGCTCTGTAACTGTTGGGGGCATCTCATGTAGTAACAAGAAATCTGAATCTGTATTGGCGTCAAATTCTATGACCTCAGGCCAAAAACTGATCCGATTCACGTGGAATACCACATGGCACATATAAATTTCAAAATTTTCAAATTAAGCACATAGTGCAACAATATCTTTAAATTTACATAAATTGTGCGAGCAAAATCGTAGTACCTACTTTCTGTATTAATAGCATCGTGCCCGCTGCTTCGCCCAACACGAATCGGACCCATTCATTAATTTTTTAATTAATATCGTTTATGATAACAATATACGGATTTATATACTATGAATGGCTTTATCTCTCATTCACTTATAAATTTATGATGAATGTATAATACTATATGCGTAAGCGGTTTCGCTATCACGTTAAAGATAAGGTAAAAAAAAAAAAAAAAACGTGTCTCTTTAATAATAATTAAATGCGAAGTCAGAGAAGTGGGGGAGCCTGATGAGGAATTGGTTGATGAAGTGGGAAGGAAATGCATTATTATAGTATGACGCGTGCAGCCAATTGTGATATTGAATTATGTTTGTTTTATGAATGAAATGTTTTAGATAATTTAATTATTTTTAGTAATATTCTTAAAACGAATAAATTCCGGCCTTTGGTTTTTGTGGGAAGAGAAAAAAAAAAAAAAAAAAAAAAAAAAAACACACACAAATAGAAAACCGTGAAGAAATAATGAAGGACTGAATTAATTTAAAGAATGAATGTGTGTATATGTACGTTTCCGAATAAGAGAGGAAAAAGATAAGAAAATCGGATATATTATACACACATCGTATATAGTGTAGATTAATAACTTTTTTTTAGATACTACAGCGTCAGAACGGAAGTTGTAATTATTTTCATGGAATTTACTCGGTTGTTTGACGCGTGCCACTGTCACAAATATTACATGACGGATTACAACATTTCCGTTTTGTGTTTTAATTGTGTTTGTAACTGAGCTGAGAATATAACAAACACGGATATGCCGTGAATTATATCCTCTGATCGGAGCATAGAAAAACACACGTTACTCTATCTCTATGCTTGTAGGTATATTAAAAAGCGAGTTGTCATGTTCAAAAAACAGCTAGTCGACCCACTATGTCGTCTCTTCATTCATGATTACTCGCCTCGTACGTGTGACTGAATCTCACACTTCCAAGCACAGCCTATGCTAGTATATACCGCACAAAATGCAAAACACAACGATGACTCGCATGCGAATAGCCAATTGCCAAAATTAGCCTTAATTATTCAGCACACTCAGAAAAAAGTCTTGTTGACACAACCAAAATTTGTTTTATTACATGCACAATCACATTTTTTGTTCAGTCAACCAAAAATTTTGCTGGAATAGCCAAAATTTTGGTTATCCCAACGAAATTTTTGATTAACTGAACAAAAAATGTGATTGTGCATGTAATAACCAAATTTTGGTTGTTATTTTTCTGAGTGCATGCACTTCTGGCGTACTTGAGTAATTGACCCTAGTCTTACATCAAGTACTGAATTTGAATGATGAATGTCGTTCATTTTCGATTCTTGAAAACCAGGGTGAACTGGTTACTATACTTTACCAAATATATTTCTCAAAGGATCGAACAGTCGTCCCAAATTCGTGGTGCATTTTCGATGGGTCCTAATGAAGCGCTTTGGCGTTTATTTCAGTACGGCTGAACGGCGTGATAGTGCTGTTTCATTAAGACCCGTCGAATTTGTCTCTCATAATCGGTGTTACCCTCTTTTCATCAGTACACGCAAAAAACAGTGCTGTCGAATTTACTCTATGAGCAGTGAATATATGGACAGCACTTTTTTTGCAGTAGAAATTATCACAATATCACAATTCTAGTATTGATGGGTACATTGGAGCATGACTGGCATTCAATGTCTATACGAGTGAATGTTACCACAATTGTGATTATCACAATATCACAATTCTAGTATTGATGGGCACATTGGAGCATGACTGGCATTCAATGTCTATACGAGTGAATGTTACCACAATTGTGATTATCACAATATCACAATTCTAGTATTGATGGGCACATTGGAGCATGAGTGGCATTCAATGTCTATACGATTGAATGTTACCACAATTGTGATAATTTCTACTGCAAAAAAAGTGCTTTCCATATATTTACTGCTCACAGAGTAAATTCGACAGCACTGTTTTTTTGCGTGTACATACTATTGTCGATGCAATGATGATTGTTATAATATGTCTGATGTAACATCCCTTGGAAATGAATCCAGCACTAACGTCTGTAGACGATTTGCTGCTAATTATTATCTCTTCCGGTGCATATTGCATGTGTATAGAGTATTACAAAAGACTTGGAAGGACTTTCTTTGCACACGGAACTTTATAGGATGTTCAGTTTCTTATATACGATTATAGCATCATCTTCGAAGGACTAACTGATCGTGCATTGAAGACATTTTTTCGGTCTTTCATGAATCCCAAAGACACCGTTGATTGAGAACATTATGGTCGAGGCCACGGATGAAGGAGAGACTTCAAAGTCTGTTTTTTGCATGGTGTTTTCTTTGAGCGGATGTAACTGACGTCAAGAAGGATGAATGAATGAGAACATTAGTAGAATCAAGATCCTGAGATCGACGGATGAAGGAGATACTCGCAAGTCTGTTTTTAGCTTTGTGCTTTCCATGACCGAATGTAATTGCCGCGAAAAGAGGAAAAATGGAAAACATCAATAGCTCTACTATTAATAGTTCACAACAGGATCGCCGAACGGAAAATCGTCATGCGGCCGGTACGGCGCTATGGTGGGGCGGTTTACGCACGCGACAATGCGAATCCCGCGGAGTAGGGTAAATTGCATACTATATAACCGACTTGACAGCTTTAAAACACATTAAAAAAATCAGCGAAGACATACTTCAACGTAAGTCATTAGTCGATTTACATTGCCTTCGCTGAAAACGATTATTCCATAGTTAAAATCGATCTTCTGCACAAAAAAGTATAAATTACTCCTGACAATCACAGCAGAAGTACATTAATCCTCAGGAATCAATCTTTTCGAAAATAAATTCCATCCAATTTTCTGTTTCGACAAAAGCGCATATATTGTCACAGTGTAAAATAAAATTAATAAACTCTAAAAAAAGCGAATCATCATGAACATGGTCAGCACTGCTATCAACGTCGCTCTGTCTCTCGTCATATTCGCTTCGACGTTGGACTCCAAACCTGTAACCACCATGGATAGGTCAGCCGGACTAGACACATCGGTGGATAGCGCATTCTGCACAGTGATATTGAATGAGGCTCGTCCCAGCAAGAATTGCACAGAAGATAGAAGATACACAGTAGAATGGGTGCGATCTGACACCAAAGTTGATGCCTCAATATCCGTTGTGTTCATGATGACAGACGAGAGCATAAAAGAGGTTCAAACTTCACCCAATACATTGAACTGCACAGTGGATGCAGTTGCCGCTGGTATCGCAAAGGCTTGCGGAAATTTGGGATACATATCGTGGTTCCACGTACTGGATGAGAAGTCGGTCTATGCTAGTACCAAGACAATTCGAGTGAAACTTACGCGAAGTTAGACCAGAGCTACAAGATAAATTCGATAAATTCGAAATTCGAATACTGAACGCAATTTGGTGTAAAAAAAAAAAATGAGTGACATTCATGCGACGTCTATTTATTATATTTATTTATTTATTTAATTTATTCGATTCATTACTATTTATTAATTATTTATTAAACCATTTATATTCATCATATTCATTCGATCATCCAATATAATTACGGATATTGTTTGGTATTATACTGAGCCAATGATCTGATCATATGTGTTTGTTTTTTCTTCTTCTTCTTTTTTTTTTTTATCGTAATTTTATCCTCATCAAATTAATTGTGATATAATATGTATGTAACAATGACGAATGCTCAAACCATTGATATATATGTACGTACCAAAAAAAAAAAAAAAGAAACATAATTGTAAACCTATATCATTGCGATACACACGTACAAAAATGTTAAAAATTAAGAACAATGATTGAATATTAAGTTAAAATATTATATATATATATTTATATATTTATTGAAAATGTTAATCGCATAAGTACAAAAACCAAAGAGAATTTTAAAAAATATATAAAGATTTATTAAATATACTAAAAAATATGTAATTATTCAATAATTTCCATTCACACTCTTCCACAAGTTTACCTATTTAAATGGACTTCAATTAGGGTCAAATTTTTTTTTCTTTTATCCTCCAGCTATATTCAACGTCAAATATCAGCGAGTACTACTCGACTTACGTTTACGAACCGCAGCTTCGTTTTCGACAAAAAATTTGAAGCAATGGTCTTGCCTCTGGAATATATTAAGTGTATTCATTTTCATTCATGATTACTCGCATCGTACGTGTGACTGAATACCACACTTCCAAGCACGCAGCCTCTAGCTAGTATACCGCACAAAATGCGAAACACAACGATGACAGTAATACTGGACGAGGTCTTTTCCGCTAAGAATTATGAAGAAGATCCAAGATACACAGTAGTGTGGTTGCTATCTTAAACACCAAAGATAATTCCTCTATATCCGTTTCTTTCACGATATTACATACACGGAGAAAAATTTTTATTCAAAGTTTGAGTCGCCTTTCAACTTATTGGGAGTTCGAAATTTGGGAGTCAACTCTCAATTTTGGGAGTTCGACGCTCGAAATTTTGGAGTCAACACTCAATTTGGGAGTTCGACGCTCAAAATTCGGGAGTCAACTCTCAATTTGGGAGTTGGACACTCGAAGTTTGGGAGTCAACTCTCAATTTTGGATCTGGACATTCGAAATTTCGGAGTCAACTCTCAATTTTGGAGTTCGACGCTCAAAATTCGAGAGTCAACTCTCAATTTGGGAGTTCGACGCTCAAAATTCGGGAGTCAACTCTCAATTTGGGAGTTGGACACTCGAAGTTTGGGAGTCAACTCTCAATTTTGGATCTGGACATTCGAAATTTCGGAGTCAACTCTCAATTTTGGAGTTCGACGCTCAAAATTCGGGAGTCGACTCTCAATTTGGGAGTTCGACACTCTAAATTTGGGAGTTCGACACTCGAAATTTGGGAGTCAACTCTCAATTTTGGTGTTCGACGCTCAAAATTCGGGAGTCAACTCTCAATTTGGTAGTTCAACACTCGAAATTTGAAAGTCAACTCCCAATTTAACAGTTTTACACCCAAAATTCAGTGTTTATACCAAAAATTTAGTGTTTACACTTAAAAATTGAGTGTATTTTCCTTAAGGGATGGCTTGCGGAAATTTGGTATACATATATCGTGGATCCACATCTCGGAAGAGAACTCGACGGTTTTTGCTGGTACCAAGACAAACCGGAGCTACAAGGGTCCATCCATAAATTACGTCACATGTTAAGGAGCAGGAGGGTCATCTCAGATCATTTGTGACAAAATGTGACAGAGCTGGTCTGGGGGATTTCAAATATTGTGATTGTGTCACAAAGTAAAATATATTTTTCGATCCATGGATCGATCTTAAATATAGTACATTGTGTATCAAGGACGGAAAGAACTATATTGCGAGTGTGCAATATGCGGCACGAGCCGAAAGCGAGTTATACAAAGATTTACTCGAGATAGACAAAAAAATGTGATCATTAAACAATTTTCTTTCACACTTTTTCACATTTACCTTTACAAATGAAATTCTATCATCGAATTGTTGCTGATATTTGAAAATCTTATTAGCATATGAGAAGCCTTCAGGCTGATACCAAGGTGTTCTCGATTTGCAAAAGATATCGATGCGGAGATTTACAACATTATTATCTGAGATAACAAGGGATTCGATATGACATATATATGTAACTAGTACGTCATGACAATGACGTGACGGTCTACCGATTTATCACAATTTCTCAGACACAAATCCATGCAGGATAATTTCTTTTTTCACACAGTAGTATATCATTTTCCTTTCATATGAACATTATGACGTTTATATATCACAAACATATTATATGTAATGATTAATTATTAGGTAACAAGATCCTTATGACAAACTCATCAGTATACGTCACGGCTTCGATATAATATTATAAAAAAAATTTCACACCGTTAGAATTGTTAACGTCACATCCTTTCAGTTTCTTACATGTCCTTTTTTTTTTTTTTATTTTCATTCTTCGATAATTAATATAATCGAACAATAAAAGGAAAATATGATTCATTTTCAATCAACGTAACAAACATTTTGTAAAAATTGTGAAAATTTAACAATGCAATAAAATAAAATATGCGGTGCTCGATTTTTCTAAATTCTCATATGAGCAATAATTTTGTCAATTCTTTCCTTGGTCCTGCAGGTGACTAAAATAATTATTCTTATGCATCTGCAATAGGACATTTCGCAAAACTTTGACTTTAGTGCCGCGTGCCACGCGGGTACTTCATCGATTTTTTTTTTTTTTTTTTTTTTTTTTACCGCTTGCTCAATTTTCTGCGTGACTAACTTTTTGCGGTAAACGCTTCTTCCGGTTTTCTCAGACAAGCATAATATAAATAATATATCAAGTATAGGTAGTTTAGTAAATGCGAAATAAAGACCGAGAATTTTGAAATCGAACGAAATATTTTTGAGACCAAAATAATTTCTTTCGAAATATGCGGAAGCTATTCGTATCTCAATATTATCACTGAAATTACGGGAAAAAAAAAAGAGAGAGAGAGAGGAAGAAAAAAAAAATAACAACAATCGCCTGATCAGAAGAGATTGTAATCTGATGTAAAAACGGAAACGGACGCTTTCCGACGCGTCGTCGCGTCGTGTGGCTAATAATCCGTAGAGTGGGGCTAGTCGAGATTTACAAATGATAGGTACTATATAAGGATGGTGTACATCGTTCGTTACCATCATTGAGAAAGCAAACGACTTCGGAAAGTCATATTAAGTCGTGATTGTTTCTCTCTTGATAAATAAAAATAAAAATCAAAATTAAATTAAATTAAATTGAAAAAAACGAAAAGAAAAAAATGGGGAAAGTAAACGTCGCTGCTAAAATCGCCCTCTTCTTCGCTCTGGTATTCCTGACATTTTCATCCATAGAAGGACGACCTGGTTATCAAACTCACAAGATGAAAGATTCAAACGATTTTGGGGGAGCCGGAATAAGTGGACGGCACAAACTAATCTGCGATGTTCTTACGAGCGGGGAAGACTGGACCAAGTGCGCACAGTATATAATTCGGATAGAGAAAACTCCATACATTGATAAGCAACGTATCACAATTGAGTATGCATGAAGAAAAAGAAATAGTTTCAAAAATAGTTGGAGAGAGAATCGCCTGGATTTTAAAAAAAATTTAATTAATTTAATTAATTTAAATAATTTATTTAATTTATTTAACTTATTTATTTATCTGTTATAAAGGCTATTTATACTATACCATACCAATGTTACTATTAGTATCTAAGAAAAAAAAAAAATGTGATAAAAATCGACTATTTTTAAATTAAAAATTTTATATTTTTATATGTTATAAAATATAAAAAGTCGTGTTTGTTAATAGTTTGACTGAAATTTTGTGATCAAAAGTATGAATGGAATAATAAAATTTGTTAAAAAACAACAAAAAAAAAAAAAAAATTGTTAAACTGATTTGATTTATTGTAATGTTTCCTTTTTTTTTTTTTTTTAAAAAATTTTTTACCCATAATTTCGTTTTTTTTTTTTTTTTTATTTTTTTTCCTTCATTTCTATGGATTTAAACGTTTAAGGCTTATAAATAAATCGTTTTCACATGGTTTCCATCGTTTCTTTATGAAATTGACTTAACGATTTTGTAGAGAATTGATCAAGGAATACGCTCATATTTTTTTGAGAATGTTATCGCGTGGCCCTTGCTTTGAAAATCACGTTTGAATAATATATTTATTTATAACAAATAGAATTGTTTGTTACTGCAGAATTAAATAAATATATAGAAATAGTGGCATTCAATAGCTTTGAAATGGTTCTAGGAAGAAGTCTTTCGGATAAAAACAACCAAAGATATGACCGCGAACATGCCCACCGATGCTTTCTCATGCTAGCCACACGTACCTGAGCCGGGTTTTTGGGTGGCAGCGCGCGCCGTCGCTTATAAATAAATCGTTTTAACATGGTTCCCATCGGTTCTCCATAAAATTGACTTAACGATTTCGTAGAGAATTGATCAAGGAATACGCTCATATTTTTTTAATAATTTTATCGCTTGGTATTTGCGTTAAAAATTACGTTTGAATAATATATTTGTTTATAACAAATAGAATTGTTTGTTACCGCGAAGTTAAATAAATATATTATAATAGTGTCATTCAATAGCTTTGAAATGGTTCTTGGATGAAGTCTCTAGGATGAATACAATCAAAGATATGACCGTCTGAAGAAGAGTATGTTTTCGATTTTTGGCTCTTTTTCGTGAATTTCACCCCCGTGTAACTTGGAAAATAGGGGCCAAAAAAAAAAACAAAAATTTGTTTGATTCATTTATTTGTTCCATAGAACCCGTAAAAAAAATCATTGCGAAATCGGTAACATCGAGGTCAGAAAGCTGTCTGGTCTGATGTGGAATTGCTCATATGTATGTAGATATAGGAATATGGAATTACCAGTCAATGGTTGATAACGACAACACCATAAAAGTAGCGTTGAATATAGTAAGGAAGGAGAAGATAAAACGAGGAAAGAGATTATATTTACAATGGAGATTTTATATATGCTTCATATTTAATTAACATTTTAATACTGGTTTCAAAACGGACACGGAAGTAGAGTAGGGTTTTTTTCTACAATTTATCTAACTTTCTATATGTATAAAGTTTGTAAAATTTATAATGACACACACATGAAGGGGGTAGGAATGTGGAAATTCCGAATGATTATTGTTCAATCCAACCCCGCGCTTATATACCTAAGTCAGGGAAAAAAAAAGCTTCCGAATGATGGCGAAAGTGAATTCTGATGTCACATATTTCCACACATGGCAAAAAAAAAACAAAAAAAACTGGAGAATCGATTTGATTTTTGAGGGAAAGAATTAATTGGTGAAGAAGTAATTGAGGTTCAATTATATAGAAGAGGCATGCAGGTGAAAAGGAAATTAGAACGGTGGACAACAGTCTGATGATTTTTTAGTTATAGATGTACACTCAGAAAAAAGTTTTGTTAGCACAACCAAAATTTGGTTATTATATATGCACAATCACATTTTTTGTTCAGTAAATCAAAATTTTTGTTCAGTCAACCAAAAATTTCGTTCGGATAACCAAAATTTTGTTGGGAAACCCAAATTTTGTTGGAACAACCAAAATTTTGGCTATTCCAACAAAATTTTTGGTTGACTCAACAAAAAAATGTGATTGTGCATATAATAACACAAATTTTGGTTGTGTCAACAAGACCTTTTTCTGAGTGTATGCGGCCACAATCTGTGCAACCGGATTACTTCATTCAAATTTTGGGTAAAGTGAATGTGTGCTGAAAGTGAAAAACGTAATATCTACATATATGTGTTGAAGTTGACGGTGCGAAATGGTTTTTCAGTTATTCAGTTTTCACTTGACTCCTAAATACTTATATGGTCAGACACGGCATTTTTTAGCGCGTGGCAATGCGGAAAAATTGTTAATCGATGCGATCGTCGATAGTGAGAGGATGAGGGCAGCCGCAGACCACGATAACCTTACAACTGATGTTAAAGTTCCTTGATAGATAATAATCGTCGAGCAACATGAGCGTAGGAAATTGATGCGTCAGCTATTTTAGCGTTCGTTATGCCCATTGATAGTCTTTCAAGATTTTGAGGAAAACGCGACCGAACGCTTAAGGGGGTTTCCCAGTCTGCAGCTCCAGAAGGCGTGCATGTTTTTCAAAGCGTTGTGCCGTTGAGAGTTGTAGAAGGAAAAAAAAATGAAGGAATATGTTTTGAAAGAGCGAAACTTAAGTTTCAATTTGAAAAAAAAAAGTTGACAATATCATCAAAATTACGACCTCTATGGCCGTTGAAGTCATGGTCTGCAAAAAGCAGCGCCGAAAACGGTAAACAAGATTGTAACCGAACGGAGTATCTGAAACCTAAGAACAAGGAGTCATTTTGATGGTCAAAGTACCATTTAAGCTTCTATGGAACCGATTTTTGATAAACCTAAATTTGGGTGAGTTGCGAATTTTTTAATCAAAAAACTTAGATTTCCTCGATTTTGACAACTGTTTTTGCAAGTTATTAATAAACCAAAAGACTGACGACAAATCCGTTCCATAGAAGCTTAGATGGTACCTTGACCAATCAAATGACTCCTTGTTTTTGGGTTTCAGATGCTCCGTTCGGTTACAATGTTGTTTACCGTTTTCGACGCTGCTTTTTGCAGACCATGACTTCAACGGCCAAAGAGGTCGTAATTTTTATGATATTGTCAACTTTTTTTTTTCAAATTGAAGCTTAAGTTGAGCACTTTCAAAACATATTTTTTCATTTATTCTCCTTCTACAACCCTTAACGGCACAAAGCTTCAAAAAACACACGCGCTTTCTGGAGCTCCAGACTGGGAAACCCCCTTAATCACGTCGAGGAAGTTAACGCGTGAGGTTCGGAGTGTGCGAAACGACCTGCAATAATTGCAAATCGATCGATGAGTGCGTTTTTTTTATACCGCATAGATTTCATTATACTACCTGGGTGCTAATTTTTCATCTAGAAAATAGACCCCTATCCATCCTATGTGGAGTATAAACAGAATAGAAATCCTGGTAACTCTCTCAATCCGATCGGGAGCGCACTTATTGCCACGCTTATCGATAGGACGTCGTCAGTCACATCCTTATATGTAATTAGACAACAGAATCTTATCCGAATCGTTTACCACAGTAGCTTGGGGTCGCGGTGAAGACGTTGGACTTTGATCATCAGAGCCTTGATACTCAGGTCCAGGGAAATAGATGCAATTTGTAGTTGAACTGATTCATGAGTCACGGTATCGTTAACTCATAGCGTTTTCGATTTGCTGCTCTAGAGTTGCACCGAGAATGCTCCAAATTTTTATGTCACGTCATATTGCTCTAGAATCGAGCGCTGGAGCAGAGAAGAGCGCATCAAGTATCAGTGCTCACTCGGTGATTGGTGCAACTGGGTTAACCGAACATAACAATCTAGAATGCGAGCACTAATCTATCGTAAACCGAACATACGTTTCGCGCTTGGAGAAATCGCAGAGCGCTCCAGAGCATCAAATCGAAAACGCTATCAGTGAACTATCGAGATCTGTGATCAAGAAAAAGTGACAATTTCGAAGTAACTTTCTGAGAATCGTTGCGTGTGCGTATCCTGCTCATTTCCTTACTCGTCAAGAGTGACTACCCCTCTTCCGTTCAGGATCTATCCGTAACGCATGCCAATCAATGCCATGCTCTTTTCATGGGTTCCAGCGGTTCAATAGGAAAAGAAGACATTCGGGAAAAACTGGCTGTATACAACAAGCGTCAATGGGTAAGATCATAACGCATTGGTATAACAGAAGCGGCAGAAAATCAATGAAAGAGAAGCAGACGTAGGCAAGACGCAAAAGCGTAATATAAACGGAGATACCTCACCCGCACACGATACCAGGAGATGCGTTTACGCCGTTTTATTCTCTGTAACCAGCTTCATTTTTCATAGAATCTTCTTCACCGCGCTTATTGACGCGCTCGGCTTAGCCACGAACAAGATCATTATTTCCGCCATTTACCTCCCGCGCTTCTATAAACGTACCCTAACAAACCGCTGAAAGCTGAACTCTCGGAAATGCGTATAAACCGCAATTTCTAAACAGTGGAATTCGTTGATCGTATGCAGCGATGAGTTGCGAGAAACGAAACTGTGGAAAAAAGAAGAGGACATCGCAGCGGAAGAACATCAATTTCCACATTCTTTCCAGCTACATCATAAATGGCCTTATATACCAAAGCGCAAATACAATCTAAGGACATCGCATCAGGACATGTGCTGCGATTATCTTTCAGAAATAAATTTCACCATACATTATACTTATCTTTAAACAAATACATATAAATGATACTTTTCTTGGACGATTCTGAGTGCAGGGAGGACGGAAGCTGCGGTCTGTGGTCAACAATCAGCACCGAAATAAAGACGAACGATTATGTACATCCCGGATAATAAATTCTTGAAATTCATTGGCTAATTAAAGATCGGATTCTCTTACGGAAAATACACTCAATTCTTGAGTGTAAACACGGAATTTTTAGTGTAAACACTGAATTTTGGGCGTAAAACTCTTAAATTGGGAGTTGACTTTCAAATTTTGAGTGTCCAACTCCCAAATTGAGAGTTGACTACCAAATTTCGAGTGTCGAACTCCCAAATTGAGATTTGACACCCAAATTTCGAGTATCGAACTCCCAGGTTTAGAGTTGACTCCCAAATTTTGAGTGTCGAACTCCCAAATTGAGAGTTGACTCCCAAATTTCGAGTGTCGAACTTTCAAATTGAGAGTTGACTACCAAATTTTGAGTGTCCAACTCCCAAATTGAGGGTGGACTTCCAAATTTTGAGTGTCGAACTCCCAAATGAAGAGTTGACTCTCAAATTTCGAGTGTCGAACTCCCAAATTGAGAGTTGACTCCCAAATTTTGAGTGTCCAACTCCCAAATTGAGGGTGGACTCCCAAATGTTGAGTGTCGAACTTCCAAACTGAGAGTTGACTCCCAAATGAGTGACACCCAACAGAGGGTCAACACTCAACTGGAGAGTCAACACCCAAGTTAGGTGTACGAAAGTACACCTCAGTTGAGAGTCACTACTGAGTGTTATTTTGAGGGTTATTTTGAGTGTTTTTTCCGTAAGGGTTAGTGCACGCGTCAAAGATAAAGCCATATGATATTATAATCGGTCAAAGTCAATTGTGAGTTACATACGTCACACAAATACATGGTTTACCAATTATGACCGGTTCTCGGATACACGAAGGATAATTCATAAGAAATATATTTCACTTTCCTTCTATCAATGACGTTTCTTTGACAATGATACGTAACACATTATATATCTACGTAGTACTACTTAGCTGATGCATTATTCACGTCACTTTGAGGAAGATTACAACACTGCAGAAAGATTACACATTACATTTGTTACATAATCTGCTAACGCATTAGCTGCAATTCGGTTGGTCATTTCGTTGTGACTTTCTTTTGAGCTTTTGGAAGCTTTTGGAAGACTGAATCTATGAAGAGGACAAATTGATACAGAAATTCCAAACAATTTCAAAAATCGTTTGATTGAACCTACTATAAAAGTCTGGTTTGTCATTCATCTGCGAAATATAAAATGCTCAGGCATTTCCTGTGCTGCACTTCTACTCACAATTAGTAACTGCACTCAAGATTCTTGCATCCTGTATATAGTCAGGACTAAGATGAGTCGATGTGAATGCCCGGTATATACGTCACTTGCTAGTATAGCTTGGTCAACGAACTGCGCTGATGACGATCAAGAGTCTTGCGGATTATCAGATAAAATTTTTGTTTTTTTAGAATAATTTCGCGACTCGGTGTTCCATGTCAATAATAAAACACATTTTCTCTCACAATTGACGTCCCTTATTGGAAATGACATTCTACACTCAGAAAAAGGTCTTGTTGACACAACCAAAATTTGGGTTATTATGTGCACAATCAAATTTTTTGTTCAGTCAACCAAAAATTTTGTTGGAATAGCCAAAATTTTGGTTTTCCCAACAAAATTTGGTTTTCCCAACAAAATTTGGTTTTCCCAACAAAATTTCGGTTATTCGAACGAAATTTTTGGTTGACTGAACAAAAAATGTGATTGTGCATATAATAACCCAAATTTTGGTTGTGTCAACAAGACCTTTTTCTGAGTGTAATGATTGATTTTCGAAGCTAATGTCTGCATACAATTCACTGCCAATTATCACCTCTTTCGGGTGCATATTGCATATGCGTGAGTATTACAAGGCTTATGGAGGGACTTTGTTTGAACGTAGAATTTATCGAGTAGCTCAATTCCTCACAGTTAGCATCATCTCCGAGTGACTAACTCATGCGTTGAAGAAATTCCTTAGGTGTTTCACAGGCGCCATAGACTGCACCCCTGAGGGCTTTGGAGAAATTCCGATCTCCTCTGAGGCATAGATGTAAAGGAGAGATTTCGATAAAGGTGCTCATCTCGCTTGGAACCCTTTACAAGGGTTCGAGAAATTCATCGGGACAATTAATCAGCCAATTTTTAGTAACGTATAATCACTGTCTCTATAATGCGACTCCTAGTCTCGGAATTAGTCTCGGTATTTTGTTTTCAGCTGTCGTAATATTGATGTGAGATCGTGCGAATTTTTTTCTATGTTTATTTTTTTATGGTTTTTTGAGTGTTTTTTTTTTCTTCTTCTGAATACTTCTGCGGTCGGACTTCTGCGATTTTCAGAGGAAAAATTGCGGAAAAATTGTTAATACATGCGATCGGCGATAGTGCGAGGATAAGGGAAGCCACAGACCACGATAGCCTTACAACTGATCGCAAAGTTTCTTGACAGAATCGTCGAGCGGCACGAGCGTAGAAAATTGATTAGCGTTCGTTATGCAGCCATTTGAGAATTTTTCAAGATTTTGAGGGAAACGCAACCGAACGCTTAACTACGTCGAGGAAGTTAACGCGTGAGGTTTGGAGTGTGCGAAACGACCTGCAATAATTGCAAATGGATCGATGAGTGCGTTTTTCATACCGCATAGGTTTCATTATACCTCGGTGCTAGTTTTTTAGCTTGAAAAAGGACCCTTATCCATCCTCTGTGGAGTATAAGCGGGATAGAAATCCTGGTAACTTTCTCAATCCGATCGGGAGCGCACTTATTGCCACGCTTATCGATAGGACGTCGTCAGTCACATCCTTATATGTATTTAGACAACAGAATCTTATCCGAGTCGTTTACCACAGTAGCATGGGGTCGCGGTGAAGACGTTGGACTTTGATCATCAGAGCCTTGACACTCAGGTCCAGGGAAATAGATGCAATTTATAGTTGAACTGATTCATGAGTCACGGTATCGTTAACTCATAGCGTTTTCGATTTGCTGCTCTAGAGTTGCACCGAGAATGCTTTAAATTTTTATGTCACGTCATATTGCTCTAGAATCGAACGCTGGAGCAGACAAGAGCGCATCAAGTATCAGTGCTCACTCGGTGATTGGTGCAACTGGGTTAACCGAACATAACAATCTAGAAGCGAGCACTAATCTATCGTAAACCGAACATACGTTTCGCGCTTGGAGCAATCGCAGAGCGCTCCAGAGCATCAAATCGAAAACGCTATCAGTGAACTATCGAGATCTGTGATCAAGAAAAAGTGACAATTTCGAAGTAACTTTTGAGAATCGTTGCGTGTGCGTATCCTGCTAATTTCCTTACTCGTCAAGAGTGACCCCTCTTCAGTTCAGGATCTATCCTTAACTCATGCCAATCAATGCCATGCTCTTTTCACGGGTTCCAGGTTCAATAGGGAAATAAGACATTTGGGAAAAACTGGCTGTATACAACAAGCGTCAATGGATAAGATCATAACGCATTGGTATAACAGAATTTAAGCGGGGGATAATCAATGAAAGAGAAGCAGACGTAGGTAACACGCAAAAGCGTAATATGAACGGAGATACTTCACCCGCATACGATACCAGGAGATGCGTGAACGCCGTTTCATTCTCTGTAAACCAGCTTCGTTTTTCATAGAATCTTCTTCATCGCTTTATACTGACGCGCTCGGCTTAGCCACGAATAAGACCATAATTTCCGCTATTTGCCTCCCGCGCTTTTATAATCATTCTAACAAACCGCCAAAGCGGATAACTCTATACCAAATGCTTGAAACCCGCAATCTTCAAACAGTGGAATCCATCGTACACAAGGAAGTCGCGAGAAATAGAATTGAGGAAAATAGAAGAGTAAAAAAACCGGAAGTAGATTTGTTCCCACACTATTTCTCGCTACATTATAGATATACCCAACAAATTCAAACAGCATAACATGCACGCATTGTATACGTACTAATCTTATAAAAATAAATTCTTCAAGCTTCAAGCATATTCGTAGAAACACAATAAAGATACCTACTCCTTCCGACTGAATATAAAAGAAAGTTTAGCACGCGTCGAAAGTATAGCCGTAAGATTATATCAAAGCCAAAGTCTCTCGTATAAGATAGATATATACGTAACGAGTTAACGGTTAACCAATTTAACACAACTTCTCGGACATTGACTAGGATATTTTATAAAAGATAAAATAGAGTTTTCCTTGTCTTGACGATATGACTTTGAGACGTAATACTATGTTACTCAATGAATGACGTAGTATCCAACTCACTATTACTCACGAGTATAATACGTCCAGTATAATATAAAGTGCAGAAATGAGTTTATAAATAGATGAACCTGCACGAACGGTATAATATATGTATGGTATTCCACGTGAACCGGATCAGTTTTTGGCCTGAGGTCATCGAATTTGACGCCAATGCAGATTCAGATTCCTTGTTACTACATGAGATGCCCCCAACAGTTACAGATCATGAAAATAATTGGTTTAATTTATATCGCTGTCATAATTGTACCAAAAATTTAATTACCACATTTTCAACTCCACTTATCTCAGCCATGCATGAACAAAATCATAACTTCCCATAGTGCATTCTACGCGCATAAATGAGCTTCTTCGAAATATGTAGAACTTCAATTATTTTTGGAATTCTTAAACATGTAAAACTTTGAAAATATGCGATTTCTTTGTTCTTCTACTTGAAGAGTCACACCAATTGCCCTGAAATTTTCACCGAAATTACTTCGAGGTGGCACTAAGAAGTGATCAAAATTTCAGCCTCCCGTTGTTCTTCTTTTTTTTTCTCCAAAAACCGGCGAAGCATGTGAAACTTGGAAAATATGTGTTTCTATTTTTTTCTATTTGAAGGGTCACATGGATTGCCTTGAAATTTTCACTGAAATCACTTCAAAGTGTCACAAAGAAGTGATAAAATTTCCGGCCTCCCGTGTGCTTACTTTTTTTTTTCTGCCAAAAACCGATCAGGTTCACGTGGAATACCACATATATATATTCGTATATTAAAATTCTTGTCAGATTGCTAAACTGGTTTGAAATACTGTCAAAGACTTGCCGAATGCTCGTATATAAAGTAATGACTATTGACATTTGTCAAGCCATTATAACAAATCAATGAATAAAAATGATCAGGGGAAGAACGAGGTGCGGCACATATATATTTTATACACGAAATTCCATCATTTAATTTTGCAAATACGGGATATATGATAGATATGTAGAAAATATTAATATAAGTTACAGCATTTGGCAATTACAAGGTACTATAGCATCCACCTCATTATTACTCACGAGTATAATAAGTCCAGCATAATATAAAGTGCAAAAAAGAGTTTACAAATAGATGAACCTGGCATGCACGAACGGTATATAATATAATATAATTATATATTCGTATTAAATTCCGTGTCAGATTGATAAACTGGTTTCAATACTGTCAAAGACTTGCCGATCAATGCTCGTAAATAAACTAATGACATTTGTCAAGCCATTATAAAAAATCCATTAATAAAAATGATCAGGGGAAGAACGAGGTGCGTCACATAATATATATTTTACTCAGCATTTGGCGATTATAAGGAATAGCTACTTCTGTGGTCAGACCACTCCGATCTTCTTACTTCTGATATCATTAAGAAAAGTAGAAAAAAAAGAACTGGAGTCTGGAAGTAATTTATCAACCTGACTAATCGTTACACGCGTTACTTTCTCTCTCTCTGTATATCCAAACGCGATTTGCCATGTTCAGCAAAAGGTACATTAAATTTACGTCGATAACCAGCAAACAGCTAGTCGACCCACTGTCGTCTCTTCATTCATAATTACTCGCCTCGTGTACGTGTGACTGAATGTTACACTTTCAAGCACAGCCTAGCTAGTAGCTGTATACCGCACAAAATGCAGAAACAGAACGATGACCGGCATGCAAATAGCCATTTGTCGAAATTGACGTTAATTATTCAGCATGCACTTCTGGCGTTGAGTAATTGACACTAGTTTCACAGATTATACTCGGCAAGCCACATATTATGTAAAGCAGGTAATAAAATTCGCGAAAAATTAGCGTTCCCTAGTAATTTCGTGATTCACCAGCATGGATTGCTGCAGGTTTGGCTAAGAGCGAATGCCACTCAACGTTATTGAATGGTCATTAAAAATTCGGACTCAGTGTATAGAAGACAGGCCAGAACTAACACATGGCACAATCTATACATCTATACATATATCCGGGATTGCACCAATGACTCAGTGACACGTTGATCTTATATGTGTATGTGTTTCGAATGAAGTTCATTGGAATTATTCCAATACTCATAAGTCACAATAAACAAGCCTACTGACATGTTTATTATACTCGCCTATCAATCAATGATTTCTCACTTTCTATTTCGTTATTTATCGCATTATCACTTTTACGATGAGTCAAAACTCGGATAAGATGATATTTTCAGGTGGAAATTCTGACCGTAAAACTATAATAGTATCTCATTCATAAATTCAGTCTGAGGAATTTTCAACACTGCACCGTTATATTATGCTCAATGTTTCGATGTGACGAACTCTGTTGCTAATGTCATTCAAACACAAACGTGATGCAGCAACTATTGCTATAACTGCATGAGGGGAACAACCCTTTGGACTTTACCTATATGTATATACCCGTGACGCGATATCTTGAAGGTTCACTTCTTCTTGTTCTTATTTTCTGCAGGGTGACTAATGGAAGACAGGCATATGCCGTTTCATTCCAAATGTGCAGTGATTTCGAACGACATACACTCAGAAAAATAACAACCAAAATTTGATTATTATATACACAATCACATTTTTTGTTCAGTCAACCAAAAATTTCTTTGGGACAACCAAAATTTTGTTGGGAAAACCAAAATTTTGGCTATTCCAACCAAATTTTTGGTTGACTGAACAAAAAATGTGATTGTGCATATAATAACCCAAATTTTGGTTGTGTCAGCAAGATTTTTTTCTGAGTGTATACGTACTAAGCTGGAGCTGATCAGTTTTAGGTTTTATAAACTATAATCATCGCCATCAAGATGAATCTCGTGCTTCTTGTTCTCGCGGCGGCGACGTCCGTCGTGGAGCGTCTGGTATATGCAAATTCATACGGAGTATATTAAAGAGCGAGAAATGTTTCACGGTAAACTTAACGGTGCCGAAAATCATAATTTTTTTGTCGGGAAAAAGAAGGGACCGAGAATTTCGACAAGGAGGAATTAAAAGTTCGTAAAAAACGTTGCTACCTGGAACTCTGAGACGGAAGGATGAACGCAATCTATGATATGTTCAGAATCAAGTTGACGACACTATTGCGGGTATAGAGAACAATACAAAGTTCTGGCAACGCCACTGTTTTTTGATGATAAGGAATACAAATTCACGTGGACACCAGTGGGAAAAAATTGCTATCAAGCCGATATATGGATCACTACTGTGATGTCAAATTTGAGCATGGAAAATAAAGAGGAGCTGAAGAAGAGGCAAACATGTGAAATGTTCAGAACTTGAGGAAATGTTCAGAGTACGATTCGGAAATACTTACTTTATAAACTTTTTTGGAAATTTGTTTTCCAATACAGTTCTATCATTATTCAGAGACTATGCGTTACTTACTTTAATTTACTTCAAAACCGAGAATTTTTTCTGAGCTTCGTTCTGAAAGACATTTAGATGGAAGTGAAAAAAAAGTGCTGAATTGATGTTCCGAATTTTGAAAGGACCGAACGGTGAAAACTTCGAAATCGAAAGAACACCGGAGGTTCGAAATTCCGAAAACTGAAGATCATGATTTTCGTTAAAAAAATGTATTAAAATTCTATCAATTAATTATTGATGACATCACGAAGTCCATCAAGGTTCTCGATTGGAATGAATTATTTTTTGTATTTACATTCTGAGAAATAAACGGGAATTTACGGATTTTTGAACTTTCGTAATTTCAAATATGTGTTCAAAAGTTCAACGTTTCTGAAAATTTGAAATCATACTCAAATGAATCCGGAATCCTTGACCGTTCGTGACTTTTAAAATTCGTAGCTTCAGCCCTGAAGTAAAATATTATTTGTAACATTAGGTAATAATATCTAGTGATCTTTCCTCCATAGTAAAATCCACTTAATATTAATATCATAATCTCTAAACGTATTCACAACATAATCGTAGAACTATTTCAAGCCTTGTATTCTGTTTCTCGAATTTTGTTTACACATACATAGGTACATTTCAAGAATGAGTCAATCTTCTGAGAAGCAGTTGAGAAGCCGTATTACGAGGACCAGAATCCAGCGAGAAGATCACAGGTGCGAAGACTGGCAAACCATAGATGTTACATAGGTATAGGTATTAACGATCCAGTACATCAACTATAGTGACGATTTTTTAATACGATTTTATGATCAGGCTGCACACAATTCTGCAATGAAAAATGTACAGTTAGATAATGGAGTCGTTTTGGTAGTAGCATGACAGTCTGTCTTCATCGCGTAAGTATTCATTGACGCGGTTGTAAGACGAGGACAGAATGTCATCCGGTGCAACCATACCGATCACACCAATACAACAAAGATTTACTACTCCATTATGTATAGCTACGTCCTAGACGCCATGAATGAAAGCTGAGCCAATAGTCGCTAGCGAGTGTACCACGTGCACGTGAAAAACACCTTCATGAGATCAGCCAATGGACAAGGTGTTCCAAAGCATTACAATGAGAAGTATATATGGTTGGTTGATTCTGATCGGTATGAAGTTATGGCCCTGCAGTCTTCTGTCTCTTTTCTTCTCTATGTAATCACGAAGGATAGCTGGAGACGGAAGACTATGGTGCCAACACCATACCGGTCAGAATCAAAAGCGCCGATTTTATACAAGATTTGGTAAAAGACAATTCCATCACGAACTCAAATTATCCAACTATTTTCTTCCGTTCTTGCATTCACCGTATATACCTGCACATCCGGATAATGTTAATTACTCGTTTGTTTTAACGAGTTGGAAAAATCGTTTGAAGTATGTAAGCGATTTTCGGATTTCGTTTTCTGATGATTCGAAGAAATCGGAAACGAAAGAACACGTTCGCAAAATGAATTTACGAAGAATTATTAATCGATTCTATAAATACCTACCTGCTCGAAGTTCGAGTAAGAGTTCATTAATACGAACATAGCCTGGTTATCGCTGTATAATGATCCTTAACCGGTATGATGAAATCGTATGCACAAAAACCTTTAACTAATATAATAAAATAACACATATTTGAATGAATGAAATAATCCAACGACTAAACAGTTCCAAAGACACAGAGAGGAAAAAGTGACATATCTAAACGTCATGATATTATACTACTAAAGCACTGAACCAAGAAGCTAACTACCAGTCGATTTTCCTTCCGCGAAAGATATCCCATGTGCGTAGGTAAACTTTTACTGCGTGAGATGTATCCGTATGTATGTATGTAACTTACTTACGTCTGCGTGTTACGAAATGGTATATGATATACATTAAAGATCGTGTATATTTACCGATTTCAAACTAATACTAAAGTATAATCGTGTATACCTCAATAACCTGTTATAAAACGATGAATTATACCAGTTTTCTGTACACGCACAAGTCCTCTCTATACCTGTATATCGTGAATTCCACGGATATGCAAAGATCGGTAATAAAATCGTTCGGAATTGCATCTTATTGAACAATATAACGAGATACGAAACGAAATTAAATCTTTCAGCGTCAACGATGTATACCGATCTAAATTTTGCCGATCTTTCCAACCGATTTATCTTCGAATGTGATGCTGATGCGAATGATAGCGCAAATAGTAATTTTAAATATAAATTATAACGATACGAAATTATTGAATATGTAATCGATTTTTGAAAAGTTTGGAAAATGTTGTATACATCCGCAACGGTATATTTGGAAAGTGTAACGCGATATATCTTTCCTCGTGGTTATACCTAAAGGTTAATAGGCATGTTAGTATATGTATAGGTATGTAAGAAGTGTAGAGGAGATGCGACGACGAGGTTATCCCCGGCGAGGAGGAAATCGGTTGAAAGAAACTTGATATGACGTCAATATACACACAGTATGCGTCTAACAATAATAATACACGATTAAAGTAGTGACGTTACAAGCTGAACCAACCGAAGTGGGCTCGCCATTGAACAGGACAATTTTACTCGCACAAGATTCGTTCGTTAGTTTTAAATGGAGGGGATGAGCCCGGGAGTCTTAAAGCTTGTTCAAACCCGCAAACGTAGTCAGTCTACTCTGAGTTTCGAGACAAGTTGTTTGGCTTGAGATATAAGCACACATAACTTAAATTTGAAAATTAAACCCCATATTCTATAAAGAATAGGAGAATATATATATTCGCTAACGAAACAATAAAGGAGAAAGGGAGTAGCTGCAGAAACCTCTAAAAGATATATTCGTAAAAAAAAAAAAAATGGCTAAATTTATAACAATAATTGCCATCCTGATGGTCTTCGATGCATTTAAAGTTCAGTGCAAATCATTGCCTAGCAATATCGAAGGAGAGTCAAATAAATTGATAAGAATTCTTCGGTCAACTACAGGAGGTGATCATCAGGGTCGAAAGCCCGGACAAATTCGACCAACAGATGAAAATCGTGATCAAGAAACTCTAACTAATAAAATATCGGCTACTATTGCTGATGGTGTTTTGTGCAATGTTGCTGAAGCCATGCCTGGTACTAAGACACTTTGTTCGGAGGGTCATTATTTCGTCGAATGGTCGCCGGTCAAGAATGGTGCTGCTAATATCAACGTATATTCTGCACTTACAAAAGTCAACAAACTCTAATTAATATCTACAGAATAAATTTAGACAATTTTTTTATTTTATTTATTTTATCAAGGGAAAGAAATGACAAGGTGTTACACATATAGTCGTTGTCGCTGCATTTATGGTTTTTATTTTTTTTTTTTTTTTACGCTTCTAAATACCATTTTAGTAAATTATTGCATTGAGTGATATTTATATTAGCTATTTATTTTATATAATTATATATTATTTATTTTATTATTAAATATCGTTTTGTGTATACTACATGATAATATAATTATATAAAATTAAAACTACGATTTATGTTATATTCGGTATATATATACATGGTATATATATATATATCTGTGTAATATAACGTGATGTGATAATTATTATATATGAGATTATATAATTAAATACTACTAATATAATATTATATATTTATTTTATATTTATTTATTTATATTATATTATTATAGATTTGGTAATATTTATATTCGTTATATATTAATCGTATGTACTACTAGTTCTAACCGCATATAATATTTATATATATATATATGTAAAAAGTATATTATATATTATAGTGATGAAAAATCGGCTGTATTTAAGACTGCAGTCAATATAAATTAATATAATAATCACATATTTTTAAGCACCATAAACTATTTATATATTTATATCATTGTATATAGTAATTCAGTATTATTATTGTCATATTATCATCATCATCATACCATTATTATGTATTATATATATACCTATTATTAGGTATATATGTATTCATATATTATACTATGTTATACAAGGATGCTCAATCACATCGTTAAATATCGATGTTTTTACTGTGATGAATGTAACTATAATTAGAAAATTAAATACTTAAGTAAATTATTGTCTAATAACTTATTATAAGTATAATTATTATTAATTTGTTAAAAACAAAAAAACAAAAAAATGTTAATATGATGAAATCAATGAATAAGATGAAAAACAACAAATTTGAGTAATATAATTTCATTCATCCTCGCGTATATATGTCACATCAATTGTATGTTATAGATAACGTTGTTATCTGTTACCCACATCCTAGATGCAGCGTGTATGAATTATATAGTTCTATAAGAAGATAAGAAGTTCAGCTGCGGCTTATGATATACCATAACCATATAATACGATGGGTATATAGACTTGGACGCTGATTTCCTGAGTAATTATTTCCCGTAGAAGGAATTTCCCAAAGTCATTAGGATTATACATACATATAGGTGTATGTACATCGCGACGCGCGTATACTTAGAATTTGCGGGCATATTATAATGCATATAAGATTTCCCAATCCATCGTTAAAGATCCGATAAGAAATCAGGAGATTTAAACGCGTGGAGAGAAAGAGTTGCGCTTGTGGCTAGGGTATTTCCGCAGCAATTATTAGTCGATTTAATTGAATATACTAACTTTTAGAACACAGAGAGGCTTAAGTCCCTCGAAACGATTCGAAATAATGTATTTTTTATGCTAATTTAGGCCCTGGGAGACCAGACAAAGTCCTTAAAGTCACGAGGTGGACAGTACGGCGGCCATTATAGTCTTAAATACTTGGTAAAGGCGAGAATATGATAACTGATGACGAATGAATCATGGTCCTAATGAGAGTGACGACGTAATTCGTGGTATTAATCGTGACGACATGCCGAATAATTAAACTAAAACTTGCTACGGTATGCGAAACAGGATCGAGTGAAATAATAATTATACAAATATGTGTGTCTTTCCCTACATCGTGCAACCCACCGTTAATCGTATCAATATTTGCTCCAGCGAGTAACAATAGGCAATGATTATAAGTATTCTAAGTGAAAATTCCAACTTTCATCACCCCAAGAAAGAAAAAGGTATGGTTTTTGAATTTTCAATAAATTCTGTTGCATTTTTTTTACCATTTACTTTTTCAGTTTTAACAAATACAGTAAAACCTCGATGATCCGAAATAATTGGGAACGAGCCTAGTTCGGATAATCAAAAGTTCGGATGACCGGAAGAGAATTTTGATCCTAAGGGATGATAATATATACAATATAAAGTTTTTTGGTAAATGCAACGTATGTACAAGCGGACTAATACTGCGGATGACGAAAAATGCGCTTGAGCATGTTGGAACACGCGTAGCTCTCGTAAAACCGCAGAAATCAACAATGTATATATCTTGCAATCTCTACTTACTATAACTTAAGTAATATTACTACGATCCAGTTAATGGAAAAAATAATAATAATAATAATAAGTTGTACGGTCATGGTGCATTTTTTTCTGATATAGTAGCCGTAAAGTACGCCTTCGCGGTTGCGTTCTTCGGCGTGCGAACGCGTGTCCGTAAAGTTTAACTTTATGGCTGAAAAACGCAACCACAATGGCGTATTTTATCGAAGGATCCTTCAAATTTCAGGTTCGGATGGATCTGTCTTTCGACTTGTCCCGCGAAAATTGGTGAAGATTTTTTAACAAACGAATACTTTCAACATCCCCGAATCTGAGAATCAGCTTATATCTATATCTGAAGAAATGGGGATGAAAAAAGAATTTTGCAATGGAGCATGTCATAGTGCAATATGAACAGAAACAAGAAGCGAGCTCATTAGCAGCAAATTGACTGTATGGATTCCCACTAAAACCGGGTCATCACCTAATTACCACTATTAGATTCTAATGTATAGATAGACATTGAAAAGTGGATCTATCATACGATGACAAGCAAAATAAGAATAGGAGTATTCCTGTACCAATCATGATACTAAGTTCGGAATAGAAGAAATATAATGGTTCTTTTTCTATCGTAAAGAGAGTTCGAAGTATCAACGTCGAAATTGGTGAACATTGGTGAACAATCATAGTAGGTATAAGACAAGACGTGGTGGTGGATCCGTTTCAAATCAAAGTCACTATGATTGAAGGAAAATACGTAATTATTATCAAACCGTTTGAGCAGTTGCTCTTGAAGTCGTTAAATTGGCAATAGCATGCAATACGGACTTTGGACGTTCATTAGATAAAGCTCAAGAATTTGTTTACATAATGGAATAGGTGGCGTGTGAGTGTAGAGAGAAGTATAGCAGACCACCAGCCACTGGTTTTTCCGTATGTTATGAATTTGAAAAAAGTTTCGAAATATTTCCTTCAGTGTGACAGTCGAGTGAGGAACAATGCCGTCATTAGACGGGTAGCATGTCTATTCCTGTTTTGATGTCCTCTTTGCTTTTATACTCACCGTCCTTTATATAGTCCTTCCTGCTTTCTATGCGACGGATATATAATTGTTCTGCGATTTTCCGCAATCAAAATTTTAATGAACGCATTAATTTCGTTGGAAGAAGAAAGTTGGTGATTATTCATTTCCTAGGAATCAATTGTATGAATTAATTCTACAAAATTGCAAATGCAATAATAACTAACTGTGCCAACATTATACCAATCCTGAATTATGTTGGTCGAGACGATCATGATTAACCATAGATGAAATGAAATGAGGGGGATACTGTCGACGGAGGAAAAGGTCGAATAATTCATAGTCAATTTGAACTTTGAACAAATTTTATTGTCTTTTTTGGCACTTAATTTTTAGTTCTACATTCAGTAGTATCTTCATCTACTTGCTAATGTTAGTTCATACATATCAAGGAATATGATTACGATCTATAGTCACTTCTTCGTGACTTATTAATTTACGGCACATCGTACCCTAGTGTTCAATCGTTTCAGCGTTTTTTTACGTGTATCACAAGGTGTTGTCTGAGATCAAGGCAATGATAGCCATTTCTCACTTAATAATAATACTAAATTTATATGGTAATGGTCTCGTGGTACCCTAAAACTTGAATCTTAAATTACATCACAGGTTTGAAGATAGTGTAGATCAGAGCTCCTCGATTCTATTCATTCGTAATTGAATCAGCCCAAATTCTGATAGCTCGCTAAGTTTTTTGAGATAAAAATCTATCGATAATTTCTGAGCAGCTCTGATCGTGCCTGTCACTTATAACTACAATTTAATTATCACACAGTTCTTAGTCTTAGGGTTTAGCCTCTGATTCTGAGATTGTTAAAATATGCAAAAGATGCAGAAGACGCGAAGTATAAAAGCTCCGATTCACTGATTGGCATTATTTTCTGAGTGTTGCAATAGGCAAGAGTGGCAGTCTTCACCATAGTATGGGTATACTACTCTCTAAATTTGATTCAGTGCATAGTTACTGCATGCAGATTGTCAGTAATTTTCATTGATTTAAATTTAGAGAGATAGCTGGATGATTAGAACACTCTAATAAATGTTAGACAAAAATTGAATAAATATGATAAGAATGATTGGGTTAATAAATATAATAAATAAATTTACTTAAGTGGTTTTATACTGATCACCTGCAGTCCAGGGCTCTAAAATAAGTTAAAACTATTTGGAACATCATGCGCGGTCTGCATTTGCCCGGTGCCAAACTTTTACTCGTATACTCTTCGTCTCTGTGTCCGGAATGTAGTTCCATGAGATAAACCAAAATTTTTTACAAGCCGTCCTCCAATTCTCGTGCGCATCCACATGGCACCCAAATACTTCTTTAGGATCAGGATCAACAGTATTGCCAGAGGTACCGTTTCTATAAGAAACGGATATGGAGGCATTGTATTTCTGATTCATTCCTAACCAGCTTACTGTATATCTCTTATCATTCGGACAATTCATATTCGAAGGAGTCTTATTTAGTTCCACTGTGCAGAATGCGGGAGACACTGATGTGTCCAGTCCAAGATGATCCATGGCTACAGGATTGCAGTCCACCGTTGAAGCGAATACGACAAGACCCAGAGCGAGGTTGACAGTGGTGCTGATGGCCATGTTCATGATGATTCTCGTTTTTGGGTTTATTATTTTTATTATTTGAACACGAATGCTACGCTGCGCACACAATGTACTAATTATTGTTTATCCTCGAAGGATCGGCTTGTGTCAATTATATACTCGTACAGCAATCGTTACGAACGATTTAATTTACCGCAGTAGGGTGCAGACTGTGATCAATATCTAAGACTTAACGTCTTCAATGACACAAATGTAAATCGAGCGACAATTCAGGTCGGATAATTTCCTCGCTGATTTATAATCGTTAATGACTGCATAAGCTTTCGCATAACCGCTAATTCGCGATTGTGTTCCCACTCCATGGCATGAAACTCCGACAACCAATACCCAGGACGCGTGCACAGTACAACCTCTCAATAGTGCCGCTTCCCCTAATCCGTGTTCGGGCGCTTCCCCCACTACCATGCTACAGTCCCATCGTACAAAGGTACGAAAGTTGCACTCCTTTTGTTCACAAGCGTTTGTAGTCAGAGTGGGGGAACCGAGATTCTGAGAAAATTACCTTCACAGCCCATGAGCAGCTCTATTGAGAGGTTGCACTGTACATGAGAGCAATGAACTGACTACATGACGGCCGTTGTTTCATCAACGTGTGACTACTCCAACTGTTAGGTATGACGATATTTCTAATTCTCATGAAGTCCTTAAAGAAGTTTTTTCAATCGACGCTCTGAATACGAACACATGTCCGTGAAGTTCGACTTTATGGCCGGAAAATGCAGCCATAATGGCCTACTTTACGGCTACTATATCAAAGAATCCTGTGATTTTCAGGTTTGGACGGATCTCTCTTTCGAAATGTCTCGAAAAGGTGGAGATTTTTTAACAAAGAAATACAGTCGGCTCTCGCAATAGGGCCATTTCCCCCTGAACAACATTCAGCAGCTTCCCCCACTACTCTACCTGCCGGTATTATCGCCGCGCTTTTCTCGAATACGCTCGCAATAAGGCCGGTACACTCAGAAAAAGGTCTTGTTGACACAACCAAAATTTGGTTATTATATGCACAATCAAATTTTTTTGTTCAGTCAATCGAATTTTTTGTTCAGTCAACCAAAAATTTCGTTCGGATAACCGAAATTTTGTTGGGAAAACCAAATTTTGTTGGGACAACCAAAATTTTGGCTATTCCAACAAAATTTTTGGTTGACTGAACAAAAAATGTGATTGTGTGCACATAATAACCAAAATTTTGGTTGTGACAACAAGACCTTTTTCTGAGTGTAATAAAAATGAACAGTTTGCAGAAAATTTCCTACCTATCGTACGCGAGCGGCCTTATTGTGAGCGCTCGACGCTAAACGCGGCGACTGCACACCAAGTATTGATGGGGGAACGGAAATTCTTGGAATTGTCTTCCCCTACACCCCCATGGCCGGCCCTATTGCGAGAGCTGACTGTACTTCGGCCATCACCAAGTCTTAGAATCGGCTTACCTGCCGGACGGAATAAGGATAAAAATATAGAGTTTCGCGAAGGGACACGGTATACTCACGCACATTGTGCAATCTAAACGCAGAATAAGGAGGAAAGCGGGCTGATTAGCAGCAAATCGCCTGCATGGATTTCCACTGAAACCGAGTCAACCATGATCATCACGATTACACTTTAATATAAACAATAACGAGTGGATCCATCACGCGGTGATGAAATAGTACCCTGGTAGCTGAATAACGATCAGTAGAATCAACGGCTAAATCAGGATAACTTATTAAATGATTCGCAGAATATTTCTGTGCCAATCATGATACTAAGGTTGGAATAGAAGATGTGTGGATATTTTGCTGTGGTCAAGAGAGTTCGAAGTAACAACGTCGAAATTGGTCTGCAATTATCATAGTAGGTATAAGACATGACGGAGTGGATCCGTTTCAAACCAGAGTCACTGATTGAAGAAAAATACGTCATTATTAATCAACCGTTCGAGCCGTCACTCGTGATGTACTATATTGTTCGTTAAATTGGCAATACAAAACTTGTACGTTCATCAGATAAAGCTAAAGAATTTATTTACGAAACGACTTTTTCCGTGTCTTAAGAATTTGAAAAATGTTTTGAAATATTTCCATCAGTGTGACAATTCAGCGAGGAATAATGACGGGTAGCATATCTATTCCTGTTTTGATATCCTCTTTGCTTTCATACTCACCGTCCTTTGCACTAGTCCTTCCTGCTTTCTATGCGACGGATTTATAATTGTTCTGCGATTTTTCGCAATCATAATTTTAATGAACTCATTAATTTCGTTGGAGGAAGAAAGTTGGTGATTATTTATTTCCTAGGAATCAATTGTATGAATTAATTCTACAGAATTTCAAATGCAATAATAACTAACTGTGCCAACATTATACCAATCCTGAATTATGTTGGTCGAGACGATCATGATTAACCATAGATGAAATGAAATAAGGGGGATACTGTCGAGAAAAGAAAAGGTCGATTAATTCAAAGTCGATTTGAACTTTGATCAAATTTTATTGTCTTTTTTGGCACTTCATTTTTAGTTCTATATTCAGTAGTATCTTCATCTACTTGCTAATGTTAGTTCATACATATCAAGGGATGTTATCACGATCTATAGTCACTTCTTCGTGACTTATTAATTACGGCACATCGTACCCTAGTGTTCAATCGTTTCAGAATTTTTTACGTGTATCACAAGGTGTTGTTTGAGATCAAGGCAATGAGCCATTTCTTATTTAATAATAACACGAAATTAATATGGTAATGGTCTCGTGCGGTACCCTAAAACTTGAATCTTAAATTACATCACAGGTTCGAAGACAGTGTAGATCAGAGCTCCTCGATTCTATTCATTCGTAATTGAATCAGCCAAAATTCTAATAGCTCGCTAAGTTTTTTGAGAAAAAATTCTATCGTTAATTACTGAGCAGCTCTGATCGTGCCTGTCACTTAGAACTACAATTCAATCATCACACAGCCTTTAGTCTTAGGATTCAGCCTCTCATTCTGAGATTTCAAAAATGTGCAAAGGATGCAGAAGACGCGAAATATAAAAGCTCTGGTTCACTCATTGCCAATACTTTCAGAATACTATTTCAAAGCACCAGAAACGTGACGGTCTTCACCAGAATATACGTAATGGTTGGACGATTGCAGGAATTTCACATTTTTTGTTTATCCATCCCGTCTTCGAACTTGGATAAGGGTGATTTTTTTATTATAAAGAAGAGATATTATAGATTATCGGTAAAAAATTGAAATTAGATTTGCCTATGGATCCGAATGTCAAATCCTGTGAGTTATTTTCTTCCTTTTCGTATTCTGAGATTAATATTCCACTTTTTCGAGATCCTATAGGGATCACACCATTATTAGTTTGTTTTCCTTCTCTTTCTTGGATTCGGGGTGAATAATATGAGCAGCGACCACAATTATTCATTAATTAAATGTATAGATTCAACAAATATGATGAAAAATGTGAATAAAAATAAAAATTAATCACCGTTCTAAACCATATAAGCGAATAGAGGATCAGGATTCCCCTGGAGTATTTCATTCGCCGTATTGATACCGGGTCACAACTATTCACTGCTCTATATATTATTATTTTTTTCATGAAAACCAACAATTGAATATGTTTAGAAAATAAAAGAAAAAAAAATCAGCAAAATTTTGCAACATATCAATTTCTCGATATTTTACTGACGCATTTTGATCGCGTTTCGTCGTAACGCATAACGCATCGTATGGTTATAGAATGTGCCTTTTTTAGAATCGTACTTTCTGTCCCTTTGCACTTTAAATCACTTTGCAGATTTACGAATAGAATAAGATTCACGTCTGCTTTCGATTTATGTAATTGGTGCTAAAACCGGAAAGAATATTGGAGATCGTTATCGCATATCAAAGCAAAAAGCATCTATTTTCGTTGTTGCGCGCAGGACTACAGGATCATCATTGCAGAATAAATTGACGCTAACGAAACTTGCATAGAAACGGTTTTTTTTTTTTTCTATATTCGGAGAAATCGAACTTATGTCAGTCAATATCGTCACTCTTTCGACGAAAGTAGCTGTTGGCTTGTGCTCGAAGCGTGCGCTATTTTTTCGCGATTTGGTCGCGCGCGAATCTCTGATTCGCGTGTGCGTCGTACGATCGCGCGAGTTAAGCGCGCGCGCGGTTTTGCCATACAGGATAATTCCGACCGCCCATGTATATCTTAAGTCGTCCAGGTCTCCTTGCGGTCATCTATTCTGACGTAGGTGGGTAAGTGTGGAAATTGGAAGCTGACTACTCGTTGTTTGGAAGTTCCACGACTTATGAACCCGGATTCTCCGAGAGACAAAACGCTGTCACATTTCTATTAGCGTCTAGCAGCAGCATATCGATGCCGATTTTTCGGACTGCGATTTATCCCCAAGACCGTTTGTGATTTTAATATCACGATAAACTGAGCTAAACTCCGTTCAAACACCTCAGGATCGGTAATGGCGAACTGCAGGCTGTTAATTTTTGTATAAAATCCACGATGCGCCAACAATCTGAAATGCTCAAAGACACGATTGCAGATAATTGACGGTCAGAAATACAACGGATAAATTAACTGAGCTGATCGATCAAAGGGGTCGAAGATCGAGGATTGATGCTCCCTATAAGTTAGGGCGTGAGGCAATCAGCACTACGCGATCCTTTGGCGAAAGTCTTCCGAGGGGTAGGTCCACCCTTGTGAAACGAACCCCGTGAAAAGAGTGGAAAATCGTCGAGGGTTTGCGATTTTATTTTGTGCACTGAACCGTAGAATCGGGCTGAAAAAATGAACCAAAAAAAAACAAGGAATGTTACCGATCTCGACAAATTTTCAATTCCTGTTTTGATATAAAAGATACGGGTTCGACAGGTATTGGAGAGCAGAATGAAACTACAAGAACAAAAATCAGTCTTCACGATATCTGGATTGTGTTGGGAATAATTACACTGCGATAAGATGGGGCAGAAATCGACAATCTGGAACGATTCAATGGTCGTGCAATGTCAATATTTGCAGATCTCCTACCAGAATTACTGCCCTCACCCAACAGACGTAGGAGATGAAACGTTATTTGAATATTTATTGCAAGATATACTACCTCCGACGCGGTATAATTAATTGGGTCTATAAATTGCCCACGCTTTCCCAACATACGTGCATAGCTACTCAATTATAAAGTATGACGTCGAATAGACTGCGCACGTTTTTACAAATACACTATACATATATATGTCGCAACTAGTGTATCGTTTACACAATAGACATCACTCACATCGTCATTTATTATCTTATCGATAAATTAGCACAGCTACCGGTTATTATGAGATAAATGTCTACCGATTAGCGGCTATATTGACTTTGATTAGGCTATTAAACACCGATCTATACGAGTTAAACCACACACGATTATACCGTGCTGATGATAATATATCCCACTCGCGACTATATCGGCCTTGAGTCCCATCAGGTCGCCGATCTGACCACACGATTTTTATTTATAGATACTATATCGAGCTCGTTATACAATGAATGACGACCGTTATAGCCTTACCTACGTATTATAACGTGTTTTCTGTGATATAATCCGCGATAAAAATAGATTTGAGAGAAAAAAGAAAAAAAAAAAAAAAAAAGGATGAGAGAACTGAATGAATGAACAAGCTATCAATTATCATTCCACGAGTATTGTAATCGGTTGTTGTTACGTACTTGCAGCTATATAGATATACCGTGTATATAATATGAAAGCTCGTATATAAACTCATCTCGCCTTTTTAACGCGATTAGCATAAAACCGTATAAATATAGAATCGTTCTATATATAACCGCACGCAGAAACCGGCACGTTTATATTTATCTCAAAAACCGCTATGCTAATTTATAAACGCTATTACTTTTTCATATACCCTATACATATATATATATATATATATATGAAAGCATTAGACATTTAAATACGGGGAATTCCCTATACCGATTTAATCTGCGGTTTCTAATCTTAGTTTTCATATACCATGCACGTTTTTACTCATTTAAATGAAATAATATAGTATAGTAGCTGGTCATTCCGATCTAATTAGTGTAAACAGATCAGCAATTCAAAATCGAAATTATTTCTGTTTATGGTTTATATCTAATATCGCGGTCGTTGATTAGAATTGTGAAAAATAATGAGGAAGTACCCAGATTCGGAAATAGATCGATTTTTTGGTAGGGCATATAACATGACTAATCGGAACATAATATACGAATCGGTATTGTACGAAGAATAATGTGGTATTTGTGGTGAATCGGGAAAATATTTAAACGTTAAATACTCTGGGAAGTGTCGAAGGAAAAACCACATTTATTATATCGCCTTAATAGGTGTGAATGTTAATCCACCTTCTGTATTAGTTTATCGGGTTTTCAGATTATCGCAATTTTATTCTATAATACTTTTATGAAATTTATTTAATTTCAGATTCTATTTCGACGCGCTGCTTGCGAAGACTATAGCACGTTTCAGATTTCTTACGAAAAATAGCACGTTTTGATATAAACCACGAAGACTAGCACGTTTCGGTTTTTACAGCGAAAAACGCACTACTGCATTCGCAAATTAACTTTTAATTTAATTACCGGACACCGCATAATAACATTCAGAAATCCTATAGTTGCATTTATCTAAAAATAATATTTTCGCAAGGATAACCGAAGCATGTTAGCTTCCGTAGCGATAACTGAAACGTGCTAGTCTTCGCGGTTAGTATCGAAAACGGTTCCTCCACCGCCTTTCACCGTTGTTCACCGTTGTTCACCGGTTTCCACCGTTTTCCTTCACCGCCTGTCACCGTCTTTCACCGTTGTTCACCGTTGTTCACCGTTGTTCACCGGTTTCCACTGTTTTCCCCCACCGCCTTTCACCGTTTCCCACCGTTATCCTCCACCGCCTTTCACCGTTGTTCACCGTTGTTCACCGGTTTCCACCGTTTTCCTTCACCGCTTGTCACCGTCTTTCACCGTTTTCCACCGTCTTCCACCGTTATCCTCCACCGCCTTTCACCGTTGTTCACCGTTGTTCACCGGTTTCCACCGTTATCCTCCACCGCCTGTCACCGTCTTTCACCATTTTCCACCGTTGCCCTCCACCGCCTTTCACCGTTTAATATAAAGAAGATTAATCATAATCTGGTAATCGTCTATCTAAGCTATGGTGTGAAAATTATACTGAATAAATAAAGAGATTCTCGGGAATATGATAACGTGCATATGGTGAAACCACTTGAAGTGGATCGTCCTGTCGATCATCAACTTCGAATCCCTTCATCCTACGTAACAAAATTATTTGAAAATTGGCGAATCCATATTTGCATGATTGATACTATCGATACTATCGACATAGATTCCAATCAAATTAGAATAAACATATTTTCTGTATACTATAATACTAACCGGACAACAAAGTGGCGGCGATATTGAGTGGTAGCATCCTGAAATAGGATTTTGGCCAAAGCAACAGCCTCATCGCGAAAATTATCCCCAGTGTACCTACTCGTTCTTTTTTGTCGTACAATCGAGAACGAAATTACGGGGTGTCAACCCAAACTACTTTACTTCCAGCATTGAGCTGCTCTTCAACCCACCTGGTAGCACCAAGTGCGTCAACATCGGTCCATTCACTCTGCAAATACACGTCTTGAATCTGAAATGTAATGATAACGGAATTCTCGATGCATAAATTCTCTAGATTCAGAATGTTTCCAGTTTTGATTTAAAAACGAACTTTGTCCCGAAGTTTTCGGCTTTATTTCTCTAAGAAGCAATGGAGAAGCATTGTAACGTCGAATTATGGTGCGTGCTTGTCATATTACTAATGTGAATATTTAGCTACACATTTTCGTAACTTTAGGACCTAATATGCATTTATCAGATAACATTTCTTCTAAGAACTTATCATTTTGAGCGAGTTATTCATCTTATAGAAAATCGATACAAAAATCAAAATTGAAAAACATATTTTTGTGTGTTGAGACATATCTTTGCTGTAATTATTGAAAATTCCCCGCTTTGAATTGAAACAGAAAACGTTTATAGTGAGAATAAGACAGAGTTCGATATTATCCACGTGGACACCAGGCCGGTTGATACGTCAGATAACGAGATCCTGTCGGTATACAGGATCGCCTCGTTACCGAGGAGACCAGGAGATCTATAGATCTACAATATATGTTACCAACGATTAATCACGGGCAGATTTCGTCAGCGGAAATTGAAAGTCATCAGGGGTAGCTAATTCGTATCTCAAAATTTTCGAAATTCTTTTCTCCATTCTACTAGACTTGAAAGTTTCTTGTCTCTACCTTGATGTACGGAATTATTGAGATATTTAAACAGGTGGGGATCATGTTGAATATGTGAATAGATCGGGAGACTTCAACGCGCGGAGACTCAACTGCACTTAGTGATGTCAGATGGCTATTTCTTCCGCAGCACGTTTAAGCGCAATTATTATTCAATATAAACGGATTGACGGATTCTTATAACACAGTGAGGCTTTGTTCTGTCTAGAAGATTCTATATCCTGTATGTTTACCCCCAATTTATATCCCGGTAGACAAGACAGAGTCCCCAAAGTTGCGAGGTGAACAACAACAGCGTGGAACATGGCGGCCATTGCGGTCCCAATCTCCCAAACTCCAAAAAGAATTTCAAATACCTATTCGATGCTTGCGGTCCATTCATAAAGGTAAATGTGGGATAGTGTGGAAGGAAATGGTTGAATGAGTAAGTTTTTTTGAATTTCCAACAAATCTCAATAGATTTTTTTTTCATTCTCTTTATTTTGTATACTTGATTATCAGTTTCAATAAATATATAGTATTTTAAATTAATATTGATCACTGTTCTTATTTGTTAACATTTGTACGTGTATCAGTGGTTTTTACATAAATCGCATAGATTTATAATTTATGCTTCTTTGGTAGGTATCATGTAACGTTGGTAGGAAATTGGTGTAATATCATGTAACGTTGAATTTTTTATTTATTTTTCATTTTTTACATATCTCTTCACCTATGTGTATTACTATGAGCCGGCGGTCAAGCTTATTTAAACCGCAAACTAATTAAAATATTAGCGGTTTTATTCAGATATGAAGCTATCTAAAATTAAAGGCATATGATGATAATATTCTATATATGTATATATGTCAAATATTTCCTCATACATACGCGGTCCTAAACATATAGCATACAAAATGATGATAAAATTATTATTAGTATAAATAAACAAACGCGTAAACAAATTTGAAAAAAAAAAAAAATTCATCAATATTTTTCCGTGTCCACAAATATTTATTAATCTACACAACGACGGAAAAATGACACAGTAAATTAATATCTAACGACGAATTCAGGCTCAGATTTTTTTTACTCCGATAACATTATCTAATTAGACTATATAAATAGAAGAGGCTATCTCAATTATATTATAGTATTATATAATATCGTCGAATTGAATATCGTGAGAATTTAGTTTTTCATTTAATTAATTATTTCAATTAATCGTATACATTACTTTATAGTATACAATATATTAATAAATACATTCGCACGTAATGATTAAATAATACATAGAACAACTATTATAATTCTACAAAGATATAGGGGAGAGCGGGGCAAAACGGGCAGCGGGGCAAAACGGGCAGCTCCCCCGAAAAATAAAAAAAAATGTTGGAAAATTTTAGATTTTTTTTTTTTTTTCAATAAAAATTGTTTCCCAATGAATTTTGATTTTTTTCTGAATTTAATTTCGAAAATTTGGCCGAGGTGCCCGTTTTGCCCCGCTGCCCGTTTTGCCCCGCTCTCCCCTATAATCTTATATAATTAACATAGAATGCTTATTCTTATTTAACGTGGATTATTTCTTCCGGATAGAATTTGCGTAGCCCCCACGCATCTCCTTCGACGCCACAAGGGTCACTGACCCCACGCCACGCAAATGGTATTGCCATCTCGCGGCTGAGTCGAAGTACTACTTTCGCCGCAAACACGTATGCGCTTTAGTACATGCAACTCGCACACCAAACTCGTAGTCTTGTTGGATAAGCGAATTTTGCGTTTTATATGACTTATCCGGGAAGCAGCGCCTCCACCATTTCATGATGGCAGAAGCACGAACTACTTTTGCCGCAAACAGGAGGCGGCAATCAGTTTGAATTTTTCCTTATCTTCAAATCCATTATTTATCGCTATAAGATAATTAATACTGATTTGCAGAGATGTTGACCGACTTTGAGAGTTGAAAACTTTCTTAAAAATGAGAGCACGCGTCTACATGAGATTATTATTGGTCTATTTAAAAAATATACACGTTTAATAGATATAACAGATCATTTACAGCGTTGAATCAAAAATTTCGTGATAAGTCTTAGTCTTCTCCGGAATACGTTTGTAGTAATTGAACAGGGTCATGAACAAATTCTTATCAACAGTACTACTAATTTCGGACTGCCTAAAAGCGCTAGATATTTTTTGGTAGAAAATATAGAAAAAGATACTCTCAAGCAATGTAAAACAAAAAATTAGTAAATCAACACATTCCAGACGTTTAATAGTGAAAGCTCGACAATGTAAAATCTTATTCTGCTTTAAGATCCACAAATATTTTCATGGATAGCGTATGAAAACTTAATTGGTCAGAATATACATGCCTACCCGAGTAAAAATGATTTTATATAATTATATATAATTGTTCTATATAATTCTATAGAAATATTGGCCCGATAGAAATATATAGAATTCTATATAATTTTATAAAATTCTCTAAAATTCTCTAAAATTCTACATATTTCTATAGAATTATATATACTTCTATAAGATTATATATAATAATAATAATAATAATAATAATTTTATTGACCAGGTGTAAAGGGGTACATTTTATGCATGCAATTTCAGTACATAAAATCTGCAAGAGGTTTTGCCGAAAAACCTGTGCGCAGACCTAGTATGCCTTAGAAACTAGATAAAAGAGAAAAGGATAGACAAAATATAATCATATATAAAATATAATCAATATAATTTTATAAAATTATATTGAAGCCGGACTCTTTCCTAAATTTGAAACGAAAAGAATAACAAAGCATGGGTAGATTTTTTAAGAATCGAGTAAAAATGATTTTATATAATTATATAGAATTATATAGAATTGTATAAAATTATATAGAATTATATATATAAAAATCCATGTAAGTTTTATAGAACTTTATATAATTATATATGACTTTATAGAGTTATATATAATCCTATAGAGTTCTATATAGGATCCAAAACAAGCTTATATGTGGATTTAGAGAAGATCCACTCGCAATCCAAACGATGATGCCATGATTTTTTTTTTTTTTTTTTTTTCAGAAACGAACTTCGACTAGAAGTTACCGGCTGCATTTTTTTGCGTATCAATTCGACAAATTTTACACACATTAAGCTATACAATATATAGCTAAATCCATAATAGCATAATATATATCCACTTCTTAAGTGGAGGAACTTCCGGACAACAAGTATAATTAGTTCAAGTCAAGATAGATGACCACAAGGTGACCTGCACGACTTGAAACAGCTGGAAGATCAGAATTATCCTGTATGGCAGAACCGCGCGCGTGCTTGACTCGCGCAATAGATTGACGCACATATGCGAATCAGAGTCGCACGCTGCTAACTCTTGGAAATATTAGCGCACGCTTTAAGCACAAGCCAGCAGCTACTGTTACCGGAAGATCGTCGATGATGACCGAACTTGATTTCCCCGAATGTATAGGAAAATAACTCGGTATCTGTTAATTTTTATTAGCGTTTATTCGACGTGGGACGAGAACTTGAAAACCTCATTCGAATTACGAATCGTGCAGTCAAGCGATGAAATTATGATCGAAACAAGCCGCAAATGGCGAATGCGATAACAGTTCGCTCGTCAACACGATCTTACGTCAAATTAAGCGACAGGAACAATAATTGACAAGCATCGATATCAGAAAATAATTTTTGTAGTTATCCTGATGGGAATCCTTGTGTCGCGTGAGCAGGCCGTACAAACTCCTCGCGTACGTGTCTCTGAGGCTGTGTCAATGAATTTTGTGCCCGTTATAACTCTATATGATTCTATATAACTCTATAAAGTTATATATAATTATATAAAGTTCTATAAAACTTACATGGATTTTTATATATATAATTCTATATGATTCTATACAATTCTATATAACTTTTATATAATTCTATATAATTATATATAATTATATAAAATCATTTTTACTCGATTCATGCTTTGTTATTCTTTTCGTTTCAAATTTAGGAAAGAGTCCGGCTTCAGTATAATTTTATAGAGTTATATAGAATTTTACAGAATTATATATAATCTTATAGAAGTAGTATATATATAATTCTATAGAAATATTTACCCGATGGGAATATATAGAATTTCATAGAATTTTATATAATTTTATAAAATTATATAGAATTCTATGTATATTTCTATCGGGACAATATTTTTATAGAACTATATAGAACAATTCTATATAATTCTATATAATTCTATAAAATCATTTTTACTCGGGTTGTTTGCGATAATCCTGAAAAAGAGCAAAAAACAATTCTCATGACGGAATTATGAATGAATTGAATGAAATAATAAACTAATCGAACAAACATTTTGTAGTAGATTATAATCTTCAGATCCGGAAACGGAAAGAAAGTTATTATTCTCATCGAATTTACTCGGTTCTTTGACGCGTGCCACTGCCGCAAATGACGGATTATATTATTCCTGGTAGTATATGTTTAACTCCTGTTTTCAACTGAGCTAAAAATATAACGAATACGGATCTTCCCCGCGTTATCAAAGTCCCTCCGATTCGGAGAGAACACACAGCTCGATAATAGAAAAACTGTGATTCATTTTAGGACATGAATAGAAGTTACACTATTTAGCAATTAAAGCTACTTCCTTGGTCAGACATTTCCGATTTTCTTACTTCTGATATCATTCGGTATGAAATATCATCGAGGATCTGACTTGGCGGATTGAGAAAATTGAGAAGAAAACTCGAAGTAAATTATCAATCTGACCAATCATCACGCGTCAGTTTCTCTTTCTGTATCCAAAAACGAGTTGGCATGTTCAAAAAGTCCTCGAATCGCGTCGATATTCAAACAACTATAGTCGACTCACTGTCGTCTCTTCATTCATGATTACTCGCCTCGTATGTGTGACTGAATGCCACACTTTCAAGCGCATCCAGTATTATACTTATACCGCACAAAATGCGATACGCAATGATGACTGGCATGCGAATAGCCATGTGTCGAAATTAGCGTTAATTATTTACTTCTGGCGTTGAGTATAATTGACCCTAGTTCAATATTGTTCATTTTCGGTTTTTAAAAGCCAGGATGAACTGGATACTACTTTACCAAATATATTTTCTAAAGGATTCTAAATTCGAGGTCAGTTTTGTCTCCCATAATCGCCGTTACGCTCTTTCCATCGTATTGTCGATGCGATTATTGATGTTTGATGTAACGTCCCTTGGAAATGAAATTCTAGTGATTAGTTTGCAGCGGTAACATCTGTAGATAATTTGCTGCCAACCAGCACCTCTTTCGGTGCATATGGCATGCATGAGTATTGCAAGGCTTGGAAGGGCTTTGTTTGCACATGAAACCTCCACACGTTCAGTTTCTCACTGTTAAGATCATCTTTGACGGACTCACTAATGCGTCGAAGACATTTTTTCCATGTTTCATGGATCTCCAAGACACACCTGAGAAGATTGGTCGAATTAAGCTTCTCCCAGCCACGGATGAAGGAAAGACTTCGAAGTCTGTTCTTTGCATGGTGTTTCCTTCGAGCGGGTGTAATTGACGTCAAAAAGGATGAATGAAAAACACTGATAGCTTCACAAATGGATTACGACAATATCGTCACACGGAATACGTCATGCGGCGACTTGCCGCAATACGGATACGACACTCGTCGGAGCCCGCGGAGTAGGGTGAATTTCATATGAAGCACTTGAAATATATAAAGGACATGAAAAAAATCGAAAGAGACATATTCCAGCGTAAGTCACTAGTCGATTTACATTGCTTTCGCTAGAAACGATTATTCTATAATCATAATCCACCTTCTGTATATTATATAATACTATAATATATTTATCTGACGATAAATCGCATCCAATCGATTCGATACAAGCAAATAATTGTCGCAGCGTAGTATCCACGTTTGAAAACTAAAAATAATAAACCTGAAAATGAGAATCATCATGAACATGGCCGGCACCACCCTCACCATCGCTCTGGCTTACATCGTATTTGGTTCGACGGTGGACTGTCGGTCTACTGTTCTTACTAACGGAGTGGGGCCATCAGTGAAACCTGTAAGCTGCACAGTTACCCTTACGGCTGATCCGGAGCAAAATGTGCCGTGCAATTCAGAAGGTTCAACACACCAAGTACAATGGAGTATATCAAATGCTGAAAATACTAACGATCATATAATTAAGAAAATAACTATTCACGATGAGGATGATGAAGCATTGTGCTCCCCTGAGATGGTTGAGAAGGAAATAGTAGATTGTACGGAGTCATACACCGTCGAATGGCACTATCTGATTAGCAACTCAAACATCATTCAAGTAACATTCACGAACAACGATTCCTGAGATGAATAAAAAAAAATCCGGAACACCCCAGACGTGTACAAACATCGGATTTTGTCTACGGTCTCCGCGGTCCAGTAGGGGTTGGAGATAAACTGAAGATAATAATCGACGGAAAAAAATTGTTGAAACTTATGCGACGCCTATATTTGTTATATTTATTTTATTCGTTTCATTCATTTTATTTATTCTATTTATTTTATTTATTATACTATTTATTATTTATTGCACTATTTATTTTCATCATATATAATTATTAATTCCGTTTTGTTCGGTACTGAGCAAATGATGCGATCATTTATAGGTTTTTATGGTAATTTAAGTAAATGCACAATCTATTGATCTCAGAAAATCAATCGTGATATGTAACAATAATGACGAATGCCCAAACAATTAATACCTATACCAAAGATGCATAATCATAAACTTATGCGATTTATGTAAAAACCACTGACACACGTACAAATGTTAACAAGTAAGAACAGTGATTAATATTAAGTTAAAATACTATATATTTATTAAAATTGATAATCAAGTATACAAAATAAAGAGAATGAAAAAAAAAAACTATTGAGATTTGTTGGAAATTCAAAAAATTTACTTATTCAACCATTTCCTTCTACACTCTCCCACATTTACCTTTAGGAATGGACTGCAAACATCGAATCCTTGCTGATATTTCAATGTCTGATTTGAAGCGAAAACCTCAGTTTGATTTATGTAGTTGTGCTCGATTTGAGAATTTCGAAGTTACAGCATTTAGAATTCTTTTTCACTTTTTCGGATCAGACTCCTCTGCAAATTTTACCTCCAAGTTGTAATGAATCTATTTACTTCGTTCAATGAATTATACGAAGTGAGGTCTACTTGTTGCTGTTGTCCACCTCGGGACTTTAAGGACTCCGTTTTGTCTACTCGGGTATAAATTGGGGGAAGACATACAGGATATAGAATCCTCCAGACAGAATGAAGCTTTTCTGTGTTATAAGAATCCGTCAATTCGTTTACATCGAATAATAATTGCGCTGGAACGTGCTGTGGAGGAAATAGCCATGTGACATCACTAAGTGCAGCTGTGTCTCCGCGCGTCGAACTCTCCCTATGCAATTTACATCTGCAACATGATCTCGCTGTTCAAATATCTCAATAATTCCGTACTTTGAGCTACAGACCAGAAACTTAAAAATCTAGTATAATGGGGTAAAGATTTTCGAAAATCTTCAAGATACATATTAACTATACTTCTGATGATTTTAAATTTTCGCTGACCAGATCCATTTTGTCGACCTTCCAATTATCTTGAGTTAGTGATAACGAGTGATCCTATTCGCCTGTATAGGAAACATCATGCGCAGATCCGTGGATCTTCAAAATCTGATGACTTTATCAAATTTTCATGCATGTGAACTTGGTTCGAGCATAGTACACTTTCAGAAATTATCAACTAGGTATGTCGTCGCGTATAAGGTGTGTGAGTATAGGCTCTTCGCATGGTTCGTTATAGTTTCGTGCTGAAAATTCTGACCTTCGCTTTATTTGATGTGAATAATGTTGCGGGATTGAGGTTTTGCAAGCGGATTTTGATAAGGAAACATAGTATAGAACACGTCTCTGTTATAGAGTCACTGAGGAAAGAAGTTTCAACACTTTACACGCGTTAATGTTGGTGGAGTTCAAATAAATTGATAATTCGTTCGTCTTATTCAACAAATAATTATTTTATCCCTACTTTATTATTCACAGTTTCTGAAATCCCGTCTCGTCTGTTCGAAATAAAGAGTAGTACTGTTCGATTATTGAATTTTGTAATCGATTATCGATCACTACATTATATCGATCAAAATCGATTAATCGATTAATCGATTAATAATCGGAAGATCGATTAATTATATGATTAATCGAATGATTAATCGAAAAATCAATAAATTGTTCGATTAATTGATGAATCATTTGATTAATTATTTAATTAATCATTTGAATAATTATTTGATTATTTATTAGATCAATCGCATAATAGGCAGACTTTACGTGCTGCCTATATTGCCTCTAACGCGCTCAAGTTCTCGAACAGACATCCTTTTTCTAGCCGAAATGATGCTTGTATTCATTCAGCGAATGATAATTTGATTCGATCATTTCCAATTAATCATCGATTAATCGTTCGATTAATCAATCTTTCGATCATTAATCGATTAATCGATTAATCGATATTTTCATGTCGTAAAATCGGTCCATCGATTAATCGATTAATCGATTAATAATCGATTAATCGATTTTTCGGAACAGCACTAATAAAGAGCCGCAAGGAGCGAATAAACAGATACTTGATCAGTTTTAATGTTCATATGTAGGTATATATTTATTTTTCCAGGAACACTGACAAATTGTACATTAATTTGACAATAAATACTGAGAAATTTTTTATAGATACATTAGAAATAAATTCTCATAGATTTGTACCAATAATCGATTGCTTCGTTATTTCCACTTTTCTTCCTTGCGAATATCGGATCATACGCGAGCTAAGACCACTTGCTTGCTTTTTCGTCAAAAAAATTTCAGCCCACTTCCACGGGTCGCATGTTTTTTCTGATACTGAAAGAATTTGTCGACTCAAAATTTCCCTAACTCTAGAAAAGGCAATAATTTAAACGAGTTATGAACAAATTGTTATCGATAGTTTCAATTTTGAAACGCCTGCACGAGACATCTCTTCCCAGATCGAATATAAAGCGACTCCTGATCAAGCCTGCATCGATAAAAAAAAAACATGAAAAATTAGTATATTAATATATTCCAGACAGTGTTGTGAAAATTGTAATTAAATTTATTTTTTTTTTAATCACTCATTACTTTCGTAATGTGTAATTGAATTTTTATTTAATTACACATTACTTTGGTAATGTGTAATTGAATTTTTATTTAATTACACATTACTTTGGTAATGTGTAATTAAATCGAGTTTAATTACACATTACTTTGATAACGTGTAATTAGATCGAGTTTAATTACACATTACTTTGGTAATGTGTAATTAAATGAAGTTTAATTGCACATTACCAAAGTAATGGGTAATTAAATGAGTAATTCCATTACAAATGTAATTAGTGACTCGCAACACTGATTCCAGATACCTAAAAGCAGGTATGCCTAGATAAAATACTGAAGAATCCGATCAACTGTATGGCGAAACAAATATTACGTATTATACATTTCGTCATTTTACTCCACATCGACGACTGCGCTTGATGAGATCACCTTATCATAGCGCTTCTGTTTAAAACGTTTATGAGAAACCGTTGATGTACAGGAACTAAGCCAACTGCCGAATATTTGGCTGTGAGTCCCCACTGCCACTTCCACTATTCCAATTCCAATTCCAATTTCATGAGTCCAATTCTAGTTCCTCATTATTCTTTGGTGATTCCATCGAACTATTTCTACGAAAAAATGAAGATAAATTTTAGGTATTGTGAAAAATGTTTGCTACAAGAATTGATCATTCTTGTTCATCAGAAAATCTATAATTGACGATATGGTGTCGGAACGACAGAAGTTAAATAAAAGGGTATATCTTTGTGAAAATCATTACGTATAAAGACTTACAAATGATCGCACAGTTCAGTGGTCTGCCCAGGCAATCGATAACGCACGTGTGGTGAAATCAATTGGAATGGACCGTGTCGATCATCAACTTCGTATCCCTCCCACCTGTAGAAAAATTATTTTAAGATTGCGGAATCCATATTTTCAATTTATACCATCGACACAGATTTCAATCTCATTGCAATAAAAATATTTACTATACTATAATACTAACCAGACAACAAAGTGACGGCGATATTGAGTATTAGTATCTTGAAATAGGCTTTTGGCCAAAGCAACGGCGTGTGGTACAGCCTGATCGCGAAAATCATCGATAGTCTGATACTTCTCTATGTCATTCAATCGCGAACGCAATTGCGGTGTGTCAAACCAAATGACTTTACTTCCAGCCGTAAGTTTTTCACCAATCCATTTCTTAACGTCTTCAAGATATTTGAATTCACTTGATGCATACACGTCTCGAATCTGCAGGAATTTAATTTAAAAATAATTCAGATGGAGGGTTGCGAGGCTGCACTCAGAAAAAAGTCTTGTTGACACAACCAAAATTTGAGTTATTATATGCACAATCACATTTTTTGTTCAGTCAACCAAAAATTTTGTTGGAATAGCCAAAATTTTGGTTGTCCCAACAAAATTTGGTTTTTCCAACAAAATTTTGGTTATCCCAACGAAATTTTTGATTGACTGAACAAAAAATTTGATTGACTGAACAAAAAATGTGATTGTGCATGTAATGACCAAATTTTGGTTGTTATTTTTCTGAGTGTGAGAGTTTGGAATGCAGAATTAGATTCAGAACTTGATATTGTTTTCCCATCTTATGCTCATTACGAATTGTAAACTTACTTTATAGCCCCTACATATCTGTTTCAAACAACGTTTGAAGGTTTTCAATTCTTCGGCCGGAGGAAAGCCCCTCTCATACATCAGTAAAATAGCAGGCTGTTCGTTTCCATCTATCGGTCGCATAGGTTTGCTTGGCAATGCAGGTATTCCATAGCTTCCATTTTTCTTGCAAAAAGGACCCGGGAATTTGCGCCGCATCCATATACAATAAAATACTATTATTATAAAAATAAAACCGCCTAAACCACACCCGATCCATATCCAAGGAGATACTTCCGGCCCTGAAGATGTAGGTGGTATTTCAATCGCGCAAGGGTTTCCTGCCACAAGTAATCATCAGACTTGAATTAATCTCAACCCAATTACACCATACATGTACGTTTCATCAATCATGATACAACTAAACGAATCATGAATTCATTCCCATATTTACCAAGATCGACTGCAATCTGCGTCTTCATAAGTTCCCAAGCTTCTATGTCATCTGCACCGTATTCGTGCTTGCAATCCTCAAGATCTGTATTTGAATATTTAAGGTAATAGTGTCGACCACAGCCGCGAGTCAAGTTCGCCCATGTCAAATGTACTTCCCATGGATCTCCCTCTGTATGATCATCACTGGTTGATACCTGAGAAAATGTAATTCACAATAAAATTTGAATCGTAACAATTATTATCAACGTCTTATAATAGTACACCCAACAAAAAAGTGCTGTCAAAAATAGGGACAGCACTTTTTTGCAGTATAAATTATCACAATTGTGGTGACATTCACTATCATGTATAGACATTGAAGGCCACTTGCTCCAACGTACCCAATATACTCTCTAAATTCGAATCAGTGGAAAGTCACTGATGGCAGTGATAAGTATACCAGAATCACTGACAATCAGTAACATTTTCACTGATTGTCAGTGATTCTGGTATACTTATCACTGCCATCAGTGACTTTTCACTGATTCGAATTTAGAGAGTATACTGCAATTGTGATAATTTCTACTGCAAAAAAGTGCTGTCCCTATATTTACTGCTCACATAGTAAATTTGACAGCACTTTTTTTTTGCCTGTAGAGTACTACGATACTTACCGTAGCTGTGATGTTTTCTATCAATATACCCCGTACAGAATCAGTCGTGCTGTTCTGGAATGAAATAAAACCTGTATTCCAATCCTTTATATATGTTTGATGATAAGATTGATAGAAAGTGATGAATTCTACTTTACAGTTCTTATTCTGCATGATTGACTTTTCTGATATTTCTTGCTCTCAATTATGTCTACCGAAGTGCTATTGGTGGTTTGCGAGATCTCGTAGACGTCCACTGCAACTATGATACAGTCTAATGGGATTTCGAAAATGAGCTTGAGCTCCATGCTCCTGAAAATTGATATTCGTCATTAACAAATTTGAACATCTATCGAACGAAGGGACGAAAATTAGATGATTAGCTTGGTTTCATTAATTACTAACGAGTCTTGGTTCTGAGGCTTAGTGTCCCAGTCATTCTTGAGTTTGATCCTTCTGTTGAGGTGGTGATACGAAGTTTCATAAAAATCAATAACATCCCAACGTTCGTTTCGGTCAGTTATCATTATAAAATAATAACAACCGGTAGATATTTTGAAAAATGTTGCACTATTTGATTTTGCATCCTGTAAAGACGAAGATACGTGCAATTTCTATTTAAATTATTTTTTTTTTTTTTTTATATATAGTATAATTATTATGCCCATAATAAATTATTCTTACCTTGGATACGTTACAAGCCTTGTAATATCTTCGCGTATTGTAATCGCTGGTGTTAAGCGGAGGGCATCCGTTCAAAGGCTTGACTTTTATAAATGGATTAGCGAATAGGACCAGTGTGAAATTTTCGCGTTCATTCGATATGAATACGTTTACCTCAGAACCCGCTTGTTTTATTGTCAGTTTAGCAGGAGAAGTAGAAGAAGATATTTTAGTTGGCACGTTTGCAATTGGCTGTGAATTAAGTTTAATAACATCAAATTCTTCACATATAATTATATTGTATTATTAAGAAAAATTCATACTAACGTAGGATACTCGATGACAATTAGTTGAATTAGTAAAATCGTTGATTATTATTAAGAAATATGAGATGATCAAAATATTGAAAAACATATTTTCTTCACTTATTTACTATTCCAATATGCACCATGTAGACATATCACCCTGATTCAAATTAACCGACGTAATAATCGCATTCTATAATCGCTGTACACGGTTCGAATACTGCATGCACTGCACGTAGTGTTATCCAAAACTCATATATATGAAGTAAACTGTAAAAACGCACTTAATTCTTTCCCCCATAAATACTTTAAATACGAATAATTTTATAATTTCAAGTCGAAAATAACAATTTCAATCCACTGCAGTCAACTGGTTCTCGCGATATATGTACGTGCTCGTGGTCAACCTCCATGCGATATAGTGAGCTGTGTTCGTTGGGCCAAGAGTTTATCAGTATAACAGTATTATTTATGGTTTTATCTGCTTAGAATGAGGCAAGTTAAAAAATCACAAACATACTACCAAAACTACCACATTCTCTTTCTCTGACAGATTCGTATGACTGCAGGGTTTATATGCTTCGAACCATATGTCCCGAATTTTTCTTTGATTTCAGCTACGAATTATTATAGGCAGAATTAGTCGTAATGGTGTAATTTTATGTAATGTTGAAATTTTTTTTATTTTTTTCTTTATACTTCTGTACGTGTGTGTACTACTGTTATCCTAAAGCTTATTTGAAACGCGAACTAATCAGAATGTTAGCGGTTTTATTCAGATTTGAAATTATTATCAATCTAGATACACTCAGAAAAATAACAACTAAAATTTGGTTATTATATGCACAATCAAATTTTTTGTTCAGTCAACCAAAAATTTCGTTGGGAGAACCAAAATTTTGTTGGGAAAACCATATTTTGTTGGAACAACCAAAATTTTGTTGGAACAACCAAAATTTTGTTGGAAAAACCAAATTTTTTGTTGGAACAACCAAAATTTTGTTGGGAAAACCAAATTTTGTTGGAACAACCAAAATTTTTGCTATTCCAACAAAATTTTTGGTTCACTGAACAAAAAATGTGATTGTGCATATAATAACCCAAATTTTGGTTGTGTCAACAAGACTTTTTTTCTAAGTGATGAAAACATTCTTGGTATTTAAATTTTAAACGCGTGAACGCAATTATTCTGTAAATATATTTTCGTATTCACAAATATTTATTAATCGACACAACGATGGAGGAATATTGTAGACAGTAAATTGATAACTAATTACGAATACAGGCTAAGATTCTATATTATGCTCTGCAATTACGCGAGCAGGATAAAAACGTATCATCTGCTTATCATTTCGAAAGTTGAATGAGGAAAATCTGGAAGACCCTATTTTAAAGAAAAAAAAAAAAAAGGAATATTTACAAGGAAATATTTCACAATATACGCAGCGTGTATCCAATGACAGATATACAGAGCGATTCTCTGGAAAGTAACGTGCCTCGCCGGCATACAGGCAACCCAAACATCAAGCGATTGTGTTTTAGTATTTCGTGTTTTGGCTACGGGGGGAAATAAAACCCAATCGTTGATGTTTGAGCTACACGATCATGCAGCCTCTTCGTGCTTTCCTATCTTTTTGGCGCGTTACTTTCCAGAGAATCGCTCTGTATAACAAGAAATTGATATTATATTCTTCCTTCTCAAGAAACATCAGGGATATAGTTAAATTCAAGTTTATATAAACACAAACGTTATCACAAACACGCGTACATGAATTTTGAACCACACCACAATTCGGTTTATTATCGCAAGTTTAACACACGCAGTATACGCGATACTTTACGCCGCGATCAGTTCGTTGTGGGTTTCAATCCCGTGTAGAATAAACTCTGTATTTATAATAAGACCAGTACAGTCGGACCCCGCTTATTTCAACTTCACTTATTTCAAGTTTCACGTATATCAAGTATTTCTGCTTCACTTATATCAAGATTCTGCTTTCTCCTACCCCCCACCATAACACGCATTTCCACAAATCCAAGATAGTACCCGCTCGTTTCGGTGCGCAGTAGGCAGTGCGCCGCAGTGCGACGAAGGAGTGGGGACCCCTCATTTCTTGATATAAGTGAAGCAGCTCGGTCCCGACGACTTGATATAAGCGAGGTCCGACTGTAAATACTGAATATGATAATATTTTCAAATTTAAGCCTATAGAGCTGATGCGGCTGTATACAGAAATTTTCATCTACTTGGATCAAATTTTACATCCATAGACCATAACACACGTGCATCCAAATATCTATAGATTGCGATCTAATATAAAAAAAAAAAAAAATAAATAAATAATTCTACATGTGATAAGCGGAAGAAAAAATGTTCTTCAACATATTAATAATTTTATATTTATTAATCGTAAACGAACACACGTGTTCAGGAAGGAAATCTCGGTGTTCAGCAGTGACTTACGTAAGTATACAACTATACACACATACTTTTGTCTGTAGATTATAAAAATAAATAAAACCCAATCGTTTGATTTCCGAATTGCCTGTACACTCAGAAAAATAACAACAAAAATTTGGTTATTACATGCACAATCACATTTTTTGTTCAGTCAATCAAATTTTTCGTTGTGATAACCAAAATTTTGTTGGGAAAACCAAATTTTGTTGGGACAACCAAAATTTTGGCTATTCCAACACAATTTTTGGTTGACTGAACAAAAAATTTGATTGTGCATATTATAACAATCAAAATTTTGGTTGTGTCAACAAGACTTTTTTCTGAGTGTATACAGGCGTTTTCACTTCCCTATGAAGCGTTTCCACGAATACTCTCGGTATATTTAACAATTGTTTGAAATTATAGCCAGTTACAACGGACTGGGTATTCGAAAGCGATGCTCCCCCTCCAGCAAATTTCAGCCAAGATTTAACAGTATTTGATAATGGTACGGCAGTGTTATACCTATTGATAGATGATCAAAGAGAGGATTTTAACGTGACTCTATTGGTAAATCCGTTTGACAAAAATGGTAGCGAGCTTGACACGAGCGATTTTAATCTACGACAATATTATATTACTTGTAAAATATTCAAGGTACAATTATTAGATACTAAATTGTATCTTTTATGGTTTTTTTGCAATATATTCTTCTTATTCTCCAAATATCTATTTATTATATTCGCAGTTCGAAAATCTGGATCACGTATATTATCCGAAGGTAATCACTGGCTGGTACCATTTTGTGATAACAAATGAAAATGGTACCAGGTGGAAATTTGAACCTAAATTTTACGAAACTAATTACCCTTTCATCGACATGGGGGTACGACTTGAAAATGATGGAGAATTCACGCCCGCGAGAACAGAGACGTAATATGTTATCCATACAAATCTATTTCCTACTATTTATTCCATAGGCATTAATTTAATTCAACTGAAAATATTCGTTTTTCAGTACAATGGAGTACCGCGTCCGTATGCTGGTACCTCTAGACTGTATAGTTGTCAGAGTGAATATTTACGAACGTCAAGAAAATTTGGACGGCGCAATTGATCATATAATACACGGCCGAATACTAGACACTCAATCGTGCTGGATAGAAAATGTAGATGAGAAAATTTAACAATTTCACCATTTACCCAGGACAGCACGGAATATTGCTCAATATTGTAGCAACATTGTAGCAACATTGCAATGTTGCTGCAATGTTGCAATGTTGCTGCAATGTTGCAATGTTGCTGCAATGTTGCTACAATATTGCAATGTTGCTACAATGTTGCTACAATATTCGGCAATATTCCGTGCTGTTTGGGTATTCGTTTGGTAAATATTCATTGTTGTGTCGTAATATCGCAATATCAAATTTATCTATTTTTCTCCTTTTATCGCAGATCGGAACCAATCCTACTGCACGTTGTGATCGGAATTCGCTCATTTATCTCGACGTTAGTGTAGACCCATCTTTTGCCTGTTTCTAATTATCGATTTAAAATTTTTTTAGCAGATTGAAAAAGTTGTTTTTTTCTTTTATTCACTGTTCGTTTTAGGTGAGGGGCTACCGGGCGGATACCAATGATACATGGATTGTATATATGATGTGGAAAAACTTGACTCGCGGAGGTGGGGTCTATTATCTTGATCTTTCAAATTTTGATACCACACTATGTGACAAAAAATTTGGTTCACAAGAAGTAGAAATTTGGAGACCTATAAACGAGCGCATTTACCGTGATCTCGGTGAATATTATTATTCATAAAAGATTTAACGGCTTTTTAGTATAATACCGATTGGTAGATGTATTATATAATGTATATTTTTAATACGGCAGAGGAGAAGCGCGATATAGATACACCTTCGACATCAGTAACAAAGAAAAATGTTATTCAGCCACAACATTGGCTATGGATTACCTCTATTCTAGTCTCACTCATTTTGGTAACAATGCTGTTTTATTGGGTGATGAGATGGAACAGATTGAAGGATTTATTGAAAGAAGACGAAAAAAGTGCTGCAATACCGACAGGACCTTTTAAATCTATCAATGATAAAAAATCCAATCAAATTTTACTTATATACGTCAGGGGATGCCCTAGCTTCGTAAAAGAAGTGGAAGACGTTAAAAAACGTTTGCGAGAATGCTGTAGTGGCTATAAAGTAAGTTTGTCATTTATGATAAGCATGAGATTGAGAGAAACAACTCTTAATTTGTATTTATTCGTATTTTAGAAACAATACCAAAGTGTATAAATCTATACACTGCTTTTTAAACTCTCGCGACCGAGGGGGTAACTATTCGTGAAATAGTTGGGACAGTTAGCTATGAAATAGTATGAAATTATCTTGAAATTGTTGTAAAATGGGTTGAAATGGTATGAAATAGTATGAAATGGTATGAAATGGTATGAAATGCTTGTGAAATGCCTGTGAAATGGTATGAAATGCTAGTGAAATGATCGCAAAATGGTATGAAATGGTCGCGAAATGGTATGAAATGGTATGGAATACTTGTGAAATGGTATGAAATGGTATGAAATGGTATGGAATGGTGTGGAATGGTGTGGAATGGTGTGGAATGCTTGTGAAATGGTATGAAATGCTTGTGAAATGATCGCGAAATGATCGCGAAATGGTATGAAATGGTATGACAGGATATGAAATGATATGAAATGGTATGAAATGGTATGCTTGTGAAGAGGTTTGAAATGCTTGTGAAATGATGTGAAATGATATGAAATAGTTGTGAAATAGTTATGAAATGATTTTGAAATGTGAAATAGATGGGTCACAGAATTGTTTGAAGTGGTTACCCCCTCGCTCGGAAGCCTAGCCATCTGAATGCTCTTTACATTATATTCCAGATTCGAGACGTGTATGCACCGAGCGAATTCACGTATCTTGGAGAAATAGGCGTTGAGAAATGGATTGATGAGATACTCAAGGCTGGAAGTAAAGTAATTTGGTTTGACACACCGCAATTGCGTTCTCGATTGAATCACCAAGATCAGGATCACACTTGTAATGACTTTCGCGATGAGGCCGTACCGTGCGCCCTCGAATTGGCCAGAGAGCTATATCAAGATGCTCATTCTCAATATTGTTACCACTTTGTTGTACAGTTAGTGTTTATAGTACATCAATTATGTCCATCGAAAATATGATATTGAAATTTATGTCGATAGTATAAATTGCAAATATTTCAATTACTCAATTTTGAAATTATTCATATACAGGATGGAGAAATTCAGAGTTGAAAATGACCGGGGCAATCCACTCCAACTGTTTACACCCGAGACGCGTTGGCTTTTGCCTGATTATTTATCTGACCTGTGCAAAAAATTGTAAGTCTTTATATTCGTCATGATTTTTACAATGACATAATTCAACTTATGTCGTTTTAACACAGTCTTCAATAATTATCGATTACCTAATAAAAAAAGAATTTGATCGGTGAGGATCCTATAATTTATGTATTCGTTTTTTTTTTTTTTTTTTTTTGTTTTTCTTTTTCTTTTTCAGAAATGATCTGATTGAACCTTCCAGAGAACATCAGAATTCGCGTACACTGGGATCAAATGTTGACTCCTCATCGTACAATCGGACTGCGTTTATGATATAACAGCTAAATAATTATTAGCTGGTTTTGTTGATTCTCAGTATACATAAAAGATTAAGATATAAATTTTTTATAAACAATAAGTGATTCAGAATTTTACATTTTCATACATATAATATATTATACCGTTGAAATTTAATAATTATAATCATAGCACGATATAAGGACGAGACTGGATAAATATTGTTTCATCAAAATTCAATATCCTCATTAAGTCATAAGCTTGAGTCTTATTGAAATTACAGTAGAATCTATTTATTATAACTTTACTAACGCCGCTTTTATAATATAATAAAACAGTAAATATCGACATCTATTATTAAATTGTAGTAAGTAACGTGACACTGTTTGTGACAAATATATAAACAGTTCTATTTTTATGCGATAAAGTCTGCCATATGTAATGATAAAAATAATTGGTTCGCCATATAGCTGATAATATTATATGTGGATTTATAACATGAAAAATATGATTACGGTGATGTGGATCGAAGAATCTCTCATATCATATCAAACGTATGATAAAATAACGGATATACTATGATATTTTTACAAACAGAATTTTTCTCATAGTTCGATGCAGTGTTGTGAAAATTGTAATTAAATTTTTTTTTTTTTTTTAATCACTCATTACTTTCGTAATGTGTAATTGAATTTTTATTTAATTACACATTACTTTGGTAATGTGTAATTAAATCGAGTTTGATTACACATTACTTTGGTAATGTGTAATTAAATCGAGTTTGATTACACATTACTTTGGTAATGTGTAATTAAATCGAGTTTGGTTACACATTACCAAAGTAATGTGTAATTAAATAAAAATTCAATTACACATTACCAAAGTAATGGGTAATTAAATGAGTAATTCCATTAAAAATGTAATTAGTGACTCGCAACACTGGTTCTATGGTACAGATTTAGAATATCATTTTATATTTATTATACTCGAAGTCAGATATATATATGTACTTATATCTCATACATATGTACATATTATCTCAATGGGAGGTCAGTGGTCATTAATAAGCTGAATTTTTTATACGCGTTCACTTTTGTTTCAAGTTGTGATAACTCGCTATACATTATAAAACTGAAAATATCAATTATTTCATAATCTCATCAAACTATATAATCTAACTAACATATAACTATATAAACGATATAATCGTTGAAAATTTTATTTCATGAACAGCAGGATCGCTGAATTACGTTTTAAGATCTCTAAACTAAACTTATTCTTGAACTTCTATCTATGTGTAGAAACCTGAAAAAGACGCCATACATCGATCTTAGCATACATAAATATCATTTTATATAATTTTAGTAAATTAGGCTATTTCCGTGATTCAGTCTCTGCGCCAAACATTATAGGATACGAAAAGATGACAAAATGATTGTCAATCTAGATTGCAAACGTTTTCCGTATTCAAAGGCGTAAACAAATGTATTTGTTTGAATATTTTTCCGTATCCAAAAATAATTATTAATGTACACAAACAACGGACGAATGACACAATAATTTTGCTATCTATAATAACGAATTAGAGCCAAGATTTTTCCTCCTTTAATGACATTATCTGATTAGACTGAATAAAAATCCTATCTCAATTATCTTACAATATTATAATTTCAAAATGTTTTATGCGGCTCATTCTACAAGAATTAAGACAAGAACATATCGATTATATCAAGTCAGTTTCAACTTTCATGAGAAATGATTATTTCTGGTTATCAAATCATTGATAATTGAAACCAGGGTACACAATACACAACCTGGATTACGTACGCAGTAAACCAACAGAAATTGAAACGAATTGAGTATGTGAAAAACGAAATTAAAACACATTGAATAAAATTCAAAAAAATTGTGTGCCAATTCTTTTGAATTATACAAAGATTTGGCACATCGGTGCCAATTTTTGACTTCCATCTAATTCGTATTAATTCCGTTTTCCACATATACTCAATTCGTTCTTGTTTACTGGATACCCTCTACATAATTTATACTTGAATACTAAACTGATGTTGAAAGTACTCTAATAATGATATGAAATGATAATAATGTGATTCCTTGAACATTTTCGTGACTTTAGGATCTATGCCTTTATCGGATACCATTTCTCCTGAGCATTTACCCTTTTTGAAGTTATTCATCCTATAGGAATTCAATTCGAAAATCGAAAAAGAAAAAACATGTTTTGGTGTTTTAGTAATAATCTTATTGTAAGTATTGAAAATCCTCCGCTTTGAATTGAATTTGAAATTTATAGTAAGAATAAGACAGGGTTCCATGTTATCCACGTGGAAACCACGCCGGTTGATACGTCAGAGAACGAGATCCTGTCGGTATACAGGATCGCGTGAAGAGTGACACAGATACTCGTCGTTACCGAGGAGACGAGGAGACGAGAAGATCTATAGATCTACGATCTATGTTATCGACGCTCAATCACGGGCGGATCTGATCAGTGGAAATTGAGAATCATCAGCGGTAGTTGATACGTATCTCAAAATTTTCGAAACTATTTTCGCCAATTTACTAGACTTGAAAGTTTATTGTCTCTACCTTATTGAAGTACGGAATTATTGAGATATTCAAACAGATGGAGCTCATGTTGAAGATGCGAATGGATCGGGAGACTTTAACGCGCGGAGACACATCTGCACCTAGTGATGTCAAATTGCTATTTTCCCCGCAGCACGTTCGAGCGTAATTATTATTCGATGTAAACGAATTGACAGATTCTCATAACACAGAAAAGCTTCATTCTGTCTGGAGGATTCTATATCCTGTATGTTTTTCCCCAATTTATATCCGAGCAGACAAAACGGAGTCCTCAAAGTCACGAAGTGGACAACAGCAACGAGTAGACCTCACTTCGTATAATTCATTGAACGAAGTAAATAGATTCATTACAACTTGGAGGTGAAATTCGCAGAGGTCTGACTCAAGAAAGTAAAAAATAATTCTAAATGCTGTAACTTCCATCGAAATTCTCAAATACATAATATCAAACTGAGGTCTTTGCTTCGAATCAGACATTGAAATATCACCAGGGATTCGATGCTTGTGGTCCATTCATAGAGGTAAATGTGGGAGAGTGTGAAAGGAAATAGTTGAATAAGTAAATTTTTTGAATTTCCAATGAATCTCAATACATTTCTTTTGATAATTATCTTCATTTTTTATACTTGATTATCAGTTTTAATAAATATATAGTATTCTATCCTAATATTAATCACTGTTCTTACTTGTTAACATTTGTACGTGTATCAGTGGTTTTTACATAAATCGCATAAGTTTATGATTATGCTTCTTTGGTAGGTATTAATTTTTTGGGCATTCGTCATTATTGTTACATATCACGATTGATTTTGTGAGATCAATAGATTGTGCATTCACTTAAATTACGATAAAAACCTATAAATGATAGCATCATTTGCTCAGTACCGAACAAAACGGAATTAATAATTATATATGATGAAAATAAATAGTGCAATAAATAATAAATAGTATAATAAATAAAATAAATAGAATAAATAAAATGAATGAAACGAATAAAATAAATATAACAAATATAGGCGTCGCATAAGTTTCAACAATTTTTTTCCGTCGATTATTATCTTCAGTTTATCTCCAACCCCTACCGGACCGCGGAGACCGTAGACAAAATCCGATGTTTGTACACGTCTGGGGAGTTGCAGATTTTTTATTTTTTTTTATTCATCTCAGGAATCGTTGTTCCTGAATGTTACTTGAATGATGTTTGAGTTGCTACTCAGATAGTGCCATTCGACGGTGTATGACTCCGTACAATCTACTATTTCCTTCTCAACCATCTCAGGGGAGCACAATGCTTTATCATCCTCATCGTAAATAGTTATTTTCTTAATTATATGATCGTTAGTATTTTTAGCATTTGATATACTCCATCGTACTGTGTGTGTTGAACCTTCTGAATTGCACGGCACATTTTGCTCCGGATCAGCCGTAAGGGTAACTGTGCAGCTTACAGGTTTCACTGATGGCCCCACTCCGTTAGTAAGAACAGTAGACCGACAGTCCACCGTCGAACCAAATACGATGTAAGCCAGAGCGATGGTGAGGGTGGTGCCGGCCATGTTCATGATGATTCTCATTTTCAGGTTTATTATTTTTAGTTTTCAAACGTGGATACTACGCTGCGACAATTATTTGCTTGTGTCAAATCGATTGGATGCGATTTATCGTCAAAAGATTGGTTCGTGTGGATGATACTTGCACGACGATTGTCAAAAACAATTTAATTCAGTTAGTATACAGAAGGGTGATTATGATTATAGAATAATCGTTTTTAGCGAAAGCAATGTAAATCGACCAGTGACTTACGCTGGAATATGTCTTTGTTGATTTTTTTCATGTCTTTTATATATTTCAAGTGCTTCATATGAAATTGCCCTACTCCGCGGGCTCCGACGAGTGTCGTATCCGTATTGCGGCCAGTTGCCGCATGACGTATTCCATGTAACGATATTGTCGTAGTCCATTTGCGAAGCTATTAGTGTTTTTCATTCATCCTTTTTGACGTCAATTACACCCGCTCGAAGGAAACACCATGCAAAGAACAGACTTCGAAGTCTTTCCTTCATCCGTGGCTGGGAGAAGCTTAATTCGACCAATCTTCTCAGGTGTGTCTTGGAGATCCATGAAACATGGAAAAAATGTCTTCGACGCATTAATGAGTCCGTCGAAGATGATGCTAACCGTGAGAAACTGAACGTGTGGAGGTTTCATGTGCAAACAAAGCCCTTCCAAGCCTTGCAATACTCATGCATGCCATATGCACCGAAAGAGGTAATATGGTTGGCAGCAAATTATCTACAGATGTTACCGCTGCAAACTAATCACTAGAATTTCATTTCCAAGGGACGTTACATCAGACATTAATAATCGCATCGACAATACGATGGAAAGAGGGTAACGGCGATTATGGGAGACAAAACTGACCTCGAATTTAGGATCCTTTAGAAAATATATTTGGTAAAGCAGTATCCAGTTCATCCTGGCTTTTAAAAACCGAAAATGAACGATATTGAACTAGGGTCAATTATACTCAACGCCAGAAGTAAATAATTAACGCTAATTTCGACACGTGGCTATTCGCATGCCAGTCATCATTGCGTATCGCATTTTCTGCGGTATGAGTATAATACTGGATGCGCTTGAAAGTGTGGCATTCAGTCACACGTACGAGGCGAGTAATCATGAATGAAGAGACGACAGTGGGTCGACTATAGTTGTTTGAATATCGACGCGATTCGAGTACTTTTTGAACATGCCAACTCGTTTTTGGATACAGAAAGAAAAACTGACGCGTGATGATTGGTCAGATTGATAATTTACTTCGAGTTTTCTTCTCAATTTTCTCAATCCGCCAAGTCAGATCCTCGACGATGTTTCATACCGACTGATATCGCAGAAGTAAGAAAATCGGAAATGTCTGACCAAGGAAGTAGCTTTAATTGCTAAATAGTGTAACTTCTATTCATGTCCTAAAATGAATCACAGTTTTTCTATTATCGAGCTGTGTGTTCTCTCCGAATCGGAGGGACTTTGATAACGCACGGAAGATCCGTATTCGTTATATTTTTAGCTCAGTTGAAAACAGGAGTTAAACATATACTACCAGGAATAATATAATCCGTCATTTGCGGCAGTGGCACGCGTCAAAGAACCGAGTAAATTCAATAACAATAATAACTTTCTTTCCGATTTCAGATCCAAAGATTATAATCTACTACGAAGTGTTTGCTCGAGCAGTTTATCATTTTATTCACTTCATTCATAATTCCGTCATTAGCTGTTTTTTTTTTCTTCTTTTTTTAGGATTCGCGGAAATTACGTGAACGTAAATATAACAGAGCGGTAGACCACAAAATAATTGAATTAAATTATAAACAAGAATATAAAACGATTACCGTTACAAACTGTATACTTTTTTCCGCTCTCTCTCCCTCCCTTTTCGTGGTTTCATATATTTTTGCATAGAAACCAAAGAATATCTGTCATTCGAAGAATAGTTTCACAAATATATGTTATTAAGAGTGACATAGATACTCGTCGTTACCGAGTAGGCCAAGAGATCTATAGATCTAAGATCTATGTTACCGACGCCTAATCACGGGCGGATTTGATCAGCGGAAATTAAAAATCATCAGGGGTAGTTGATACGTATCTCAAAATTTACGAAACTCTTTTCTCCATTTTACTAGACTTGAAAGTTTCTTGTCTCTACCTTGATGTACGGAATTATTAAGATATTTGAACAGATAGAGATCATGTTGAAGATGCGAATGGATCGAGAGACTTCAATGCGCGAAGACACAGCTGCACCTAGTGATGTCAGATTGCTATTTCCACCGCAGCACGTTTATTATTCGATGTAAACGAATTGACAGATTCTTATAACACAGAAAAGCTTCGTTCTGTCTGGAGGATTCTATATCCTGTACATTTTTCCCCAATTTATATCCGAGTAGACAAAACGGACCCCTCAAAGTCTCGAAGTGGACAACAGCAACGAGAGAACCTCACTTCGTATATTTCATTCAACAAAGCAAATAGATTCATTGCAACTTGGAGGTAAAATTCGCAGAGGTCTGACCCAAAAAAGTGAAAAAGAATTCTAAATGCTGTATAACTTCGAAATTCTCAAATCGAGCACAACTACATAAATCAAACTGAGGTTTTCGCTTCGAATCAGACATTGGAATATCAGCAAGGATTCGATGCTTGCGGTCCATTTTTATAAAAGTAAATGTAGGATAATGTGGAAGGAAATGGTTGATTGAGTAAGTTTTTTGAATTTCCAACAAATCTCAATAGATTTTTTTTCATTCTCTTTATTTTGTATAATTGATTATCAGTTTCAATAAATATATAGTATTTTAAATTAATATTAATCACTGTTCTTACTTGTTAACATTTGTACGTGTGTCAGTGGTTTTAACATATAAATAGCATAGATTTATAATTTATGCTTCTTTGGTAGGTATTAATTGTTTGAGCATTCGTCATTATTGTTACATATCACAATTAATTTTATAAGATCAAACGATTGAGCATTCACATAGGTAAATGACGATAAAAATCTATGAATGATCGGATCATTGGCACAGTACCAAACAATCCGTGATGTACTTATAGATGATTGAAATCCTCTCATGAGTCTTTCAGAACAAAATGAATGAATATGATGAAAATAAATATATAGGGTAATAAATAATGTAAATAGAATAAATAGAATAGATAAAATAAATAAAATGAATGCAACAAATAAAATAAATATAATAAATAGGCGTCGCATAAGTTCCAATGATTTTTCTCCTTTGATTATTTTCTTGAGTTTATCTCCAACCCCTACTGGACCGAGACCGTAGACAAAATCCGATGTTTGTACACGTCTGGTGAGTTCCGGATTTTTTTTTTTTTTTTTTACTCATCGCTGGAAGTGTCGTTTCTGATTGTTACTTGAATGCTGTTTGGGTCGTCACTCAGATAGTGCCAATCCACGACGTTGGGTGACTTCTTACAGCCTTCTCTTACCCCTTCAACCATCTTGACATCGCACAATACTTTACCATCTTTGCCGTAAATAGTTATTTGCTTCTTTATATCAACGTCAAGTTCGTTACCATTTGCTATACTCCATTTGGCGCTATATGATTTATCGAAGCACCGATAAGTGCGATCAGGACCAGCCGTAATGTTAAGTTTGCAGCTCACAGGTCTGCCCAATTCTGCTTTTCCGCTGGTAGGCAAAGGTCCACAGTCCACCGTCGAACCAAATACGATGTAAGCCAGAGCGATGATGAGGGTGATGCTGGCCATGTTCATGATGATTCTAATTTTCAGGTTTATTATTTTTATTTTTCAAACGTGGATACTACGCTGCCACAATATGCTTTTGTCCAATCGATTGGATGCGATTTATCGTCAAAAGATTAGTTCGTGTGGATTATACTTGCACAGCGATTGTCATAAGAACAGTTGACTTTAGTGCAGAAGGGTGATTACAACTATCGAATGATCGTTTTCAGGGACAGCAATGTAAATCGACTAATGACTTAGGCTGGAATATGTCTCTGTTGATTTTTTTCATTTCTTTTATATCTTTCAAGTGCATCATATGGAGTTCACCCTACTCCACGGGTCCCGACTGCTGGTCGTATCCGCATTGCGGCCAGTCGCCGCATGACGTATTCTGTAAGACGATACTATCGTAATCTATTTGCGAAGGTATCGGTGTTTTTCATTCATCCTTTTTGACGTCAATTACACCCGCTCAAAGGAAACACCATGCAGAAAACAGACCTTGGAGTCTCTCCTTCATCCGTGGCTCGGAGGAGCTAGAGCATTCGACCAATTTTCTCAGGTGTGTATTGGGGATCCATGAAACATGGAAAAAATGTCTTTGACGCATTAGTGAGTCCGTCGACGATGATGCTAACCGTGAGATACTAAGCGTCTGGAAATTCCATGTGCAAACAAAGTCCTTCCAAGCCTTGTAATAATCTCACATGCAATATGCACCAAAAAATGTAATAATTGGGAGCGAATTGGCTACAGATGTTCCCGCTGAAAAGCGATCACTTAGAATTTCATTTCCAAGGGACGTTACTTCAGACACTAATAAATCGCGGAAGATCCGTATTCGTGGTATTTTTAGCTTAGTGACAAACACGAGTTAAACATAAACCAGGAATGATATAATCCGTAATTTGCGGCAGTGGCACGCGTCAAAGAATCGCGAGTAAATTCGATGAGAATAATAACTTTCTTTCCGTTTCCGGTATCTGAAGATTATAATCTACTACAAAATGTTTGTTCGAGTAGTTTATTATTTTATTCAATTCATTCATAATTCCGTCATTAGTTGTTTTTTTCTTTTTTCAGGATTCTCGCAAACAACGTAAACGCTTTAGTGGTGGACCACAACATGATTAAATCAAGAATATAAACCAATTACCGTTACGAACTGTGTAAATCTTTTACCTATTTCTCCCTCTCTCTTTTCACCGTTTAGTTTATTTTGGCACAGAAACCAAAGAATCTGTAATTCGAAAAATAGTTTCGCAAATATGTGTTATTATTTATGACTTGGTGCAAAAACTGAAAAATATTGGATGTCATTATGGCATTCAAATTAGAAGCATCCATATGTGCGTTGTTACGCATGCAGGAGCACAGTATCAGTACTCTGCAGGATAAATTTCAATCTTATATCGGCAAAGACTTCACTGCGTGGATTCGTAGAATTGGTACAAGTTAACGAGAAGTCTCATACCGGCGTGTGACTAACAAAGAAAAGGGATAAGCGTGCGCTGTATTTCCGTGAGTGCGCAGCGTGCGACTCTCTGATTCGCATGTGTGTCAATTGATTGCACGAGTTAAGCGCGCGCGCGGTTCTGCCATACAGGATAATTATTATCGGCCATCGGTTTTAAGTCGTCCATGCAATATAAAATTGAGTGAAGCCTGTTTCAAAATATATCAATTGCAAGTCATGAAATTTCTGCTCTTTCGAGCCTAAATCATTGATTTTCACGTTTGATACGTGCATAATGAGGGAGCGATGAACGCCAGACCGATCCTCGATCAATAGGCCTTGTGGAGCGTGGTCTTCTTGGAGCGTGAGAAACTGCAGTGTATGCAATGGGCCAAACGATTCCAAGATTACCTATGAAAGAAATTATACAACTGTTCCCACATGAGGCTTCAGGGTCAACAAGGGGTCAAGTTTTTGTCGACCTTCCAATCATCTTGAGTTGGTGATAGCGAGTAGTCCCATTCGCCTGTATAGGAAACATCATGCGCAGATCCGTTTGATCTTCAAAATCTGATGACTATTGATCAAATTTTCGTGTGAACTTGGTTCGAGCATACACTTTTAGAAATTATCAACTATGTCGTCGCGTATAAGGTGTGTGAGTTAGCTTTATTTGACATGAATAATAATGGGACTGAGATTTTGCAAGTGGATTTGTTATCGAGCCACTGAGGTAAGAAGTTTTACCGGTTCACACGCGTTAGGGTTGTTAGGTGGAGTTCAAATGAATTGATAATTCGTTCATCTTAGTCTACAAATATTTATTTTATTGTTACTTTTTTATTCACAGTTTCTGAAATCCCTTATCGCCTGTTCGAAATAAAGGGGAAAATTGAAAATAACGTGCAACTTTCTCCATGCATTAATAATGTGCGAGTCACATGCAATGAGGAACACATATGTTTGCGGTGAAAATAGTGCGTTGTTTCAGCCGCGAGATAGCGATACCATTTGTCAGCAGGTTGGGCACAGAGGGCGCTGATCTGCAGCGTTTATGTTTAATACATTGATGAGAAACCGCGTAGATATATACAGGAACTAAGTTAACTCCTGAAAATTTGGCTGTGAGATCCCACTGACACTTCCACTATTCGATTGCGAGTCCAATTCTAGTTCCTCATCATTTTTTAGTAATTCCATCAAACTGTTTCTACGAAAAAAAAATGAAGACAAATTTTAGGTATATTGTGAACAATGTTTGTTACAAGAATTGATCATTCTTGTTTATCGGAAAATCTATAATTGAAGATGGTGTTGGAACGACAGAAGTTAAATAAAAGAGTATATCATTGTAAAAATCATTACGAATAAAAGACTTACAAATGATCGCACAGCTCAGTGGACTGCCCAGGCAATCGATAACGCACGTGTGGTGTAACCAATTGGAATGGATTGTCCTGCCGATCATCAACTTCGTATCCATCCCACCTGTAGCAAAATTATTTAAAGATTATGGAATCCATATTTGCAATTGATACCATCAACATAGAATTCAATCTCGTTGCAATAAACATATTTACTATAGTATAATACTAACCAGACAACAAAGTGACGGCGATATTGAGTATTAGTATCTTGAAATAGGCTTTTGGCCAAAGCAACGGCATGCGGTACAGCCTGATCGCGAAAATCATCCCTAGTCTGATACTTCTCTATGTCATTCAATCGCGAACGCAATTGCGGTGTGTCAAACCAAATGACTTTACTTCCAGCCGTAAGTTTTTCACCAATCCATTTCTTAACGTTTTCAAGATATTTGAATTCACTTGATGCATACACGTCTCGAATCTGCGGGAATTTAATTTAAAAATAATTTAGATGGAGGGTTGCGAGGCTGCACTAAGAAAAAAGTCTTGTTGACACAACCAAAATTTGGGTTATTATATACACAATTCCATTTTTTGTTCAGTCAACCAAAAATTTTGTTGGAATAGCCAAAATTTTGGTTGTCCCAACAAAATTTGGTTTTTCCAACAAAATTTTGGTTATCCCAACGAAATTTGTGGTTGACTGAACAAAAAATTTGATTGACTGAACAAAAAATGTGATTGTGCATATAATAACCAAATTTTGTTTGTTATTTTTCTGAGTGTGAGAGTTTGGAATGCAGTAACGTATCTATAGATTCAGAACTTGATATTGTTTTCCCATCTTATGCTCATTACGAATTGTAAACTTACTTTATAGCCCCTACATATCTGTTTCAAACAACGTTTGAAGGTTTTCAATTCTTCGGCCGGAGGAAAGCCCCTCTCATACATCAGTAAAATATCAGGCTTTTCGTTTCCATCAACCGGTCGCGTAGGTTTTCTTGGCAATGTGGGTATTCCATGGCTTTCATTTTTCTTACAAAATGGACCCGGGAATTTGCGCCGCATCCATATACAATAAAACACTATTATTATAGAAATAAAACCGACTAAGCCACACCCGATCCATAGCCAAGGAGATCCTTGCTGTGAAGATGTACGTGGTATGTCACTCGCACAAGGGTTCTCTGCCACAATTAAATATCAGACTTGAATTAATCTCAACCAATTACACCATACATATACGTTTCATCAATCATGATACAACTAAACGAATCATGAATTCATTGCCATACTTACTAAGATCGACCTTAATCCGCGTCTTCATAAGTTCCCAAGCTTCTATGTTAGCTTCACCGTATTCGTGCTTGCAATCCTCAAGATCTGTATTTGAATAAAAAAGGTAATAGTGTCGACCACAGCCGCGAGTCAAGTTCGCCCATGTCAAATGTACTTCCCATGGATCTCCCTCTGTATGATCATCACCGGTTGATACCTGAGAAAATGTCATTCACAATAAAATTTGAATCGTAACAATTATTAACGTCTTATAATATAGACGCAAAAAAAAGTACTGTCAAATTTACTATGTGGGCAGTAAATATAGGGACAGCACTTTTTTGCAGTAGAAATTATCACAATTGTGGTGACATTCACTATCATGTAGACATTGAAGGCCACTTGCTCCAATGTACCCAATACTGCAATTGTGATAATTTCTACTGCAAAAGAGTGCTGTCCCTATATTTACTGCTCACATAGTAAATTTGACAGCACTTTGTTTGCGTGTAGAGTACTACGATACTTACCGTAGCTGTGATGTTTTCTATCAATATACGCCCTACAGAATCAGTCGTGCTGTTCTGGAATAAAATAAAACCTGTATTCCAATTCTTTATATGTTTGATGATAAGATTGATAAAAAGTGATAAATTCTTATACTTTACAGTTCTTATTCTGCATGATTGACTTTTCAGAAATTTCCTGTTCTCAATGTCTACCAAAGTGCTATTGGCGGTTTGCGGAATCTCGTAGAAGTCCACTGCAACTATGATACAGTCTAATGGGATTTCGAAAGTGAGCTTGAGCTCCATGCTCCTGAAAATTGATATTCATCATCAACAAATTTGAACATCTATCGAACGAAGGGACGAAAATTAGATGATTAGCTTAGTTTTATTAATTACTAACGAGTCTTGACTCTCAGGCTTAGTTTCCCGGTCATCTTTGAGTTTGATCCTTCTGTTGAGGTAGCGATACGAAGTTTCATAAAAATCACTAAAATCCCAACGTACTTGATCTCGCTCATTTATCATTATAAAATAATAACAACCAGTAAATATTTCATTAATTTTCATATTCTCTGCTTCTCCATCCTGTGAGACGAAGAGACGTCATGTAAGACGATAAATTTCTATTCCAATTATATTTAATCGTATAAATATAACAAAATTATGCCCATAATCAATTACCTTACCTTGGATACGCTACAAACCCTATAATATCTTCGCGTGACAATGTCATTGCTGGTGTTAAGCGGAAGGCATCCGTTTACAGGCCGAACTTTTTCAAATGGATTAGCGAATATGACCAGAACAAGATTTTGATGTTGATTCGATATTGATAGGTTTATCTCGGAATCATTTCGATTTATTGTAAGATTAGCAGGAGAATCAGAAGAAGATATTTCAGATGGCAATTCTGCTGGCTGTAAATTTTATTCAGTTTAATATCATCAAATTCTGCACATATACGGGTATTGTATTAATAAGAAAAATGTATACTCACGTAAGAGTCTCGATAACATTCGGCTGAAGTGAAATCGTTGATGATTAAGAAATATGAGATGATTAAAACATTGAGAAACATATTTTCTTCGTTTATTTATTCCAAGCTGCACTTGTAAATAAATCACCCTGATTCAAACCGACGTAATGTAATGACATTCTATAATCGCTGTGCACGGTTTATATGAAACACACTGTAAAAAGGCACTTAATTTTCCCTCGAAATACTTTAAATACGAATAATTTTATAATTTCGATTCAAAAATAACAATTCCAATCCACAATCGACTAGCTCTCGCGATATACGTGCTCGCGGTCAAGCTTCATGCCATATAATGAGCTGTTTGGTTGGCCCAAGAGTTTATCAGTATTATTTATGATGTTATCTGCTTAGAACGAGGCAAGTTATAAAATCACAGACGTATCACCAAAACGACCTTTTTTTCTCTTACTCTGACTGATTCGAACCATGCTCCGAAAAAAAATATAAGGGAAGCATAATATACAAGGAAATTTTGTCAGATATCTAATGAGAGATATACAGAGCGATTCCCTGGAAAGTAACGCGCCTCGCCGGCATACAGGCAACCTAAACATCAACCGATTGTGTTTTATTTCGCATATCACGTGCCTTTGGCTACGTTACTTTCCAGAGAATCGCTCTGTATAACAAGAAATTTATAATATTCTTTTTCCTCGAGAAACATATGAGGGATAGTTAAATTAAGGTTTATATAACCACAGACGTTATCACACACACTTATACATACACTTTGAACCATATACTACATTTCCGTTTATCATCAAGTTTCACGCACACAGTATGCGATACTTTCCGGCCACGATCAGTCGATTGTGAGTTTTAATCCCGTGTAAAATAAACTCTATGTACTTATAATAATACCAGTAAACACTAAATATAATAATTTTTTTTCAATTTTAAGCCTATAAAGCTGCGGATGTGCAGAAATTTTCATCTATTCAGATCAAGTTTTACATCCATATAATACACGTGCGTTTAACAATTTGTGTATTATTTAAATATCTATAGATTGCGATATCATGTACAAAAAAAAAATAACAATTTGTATGTAATAATTGCGGAAGAATCGAAATGTTCTTCAATGTATTGATAATTTTGTATTTACTAATCGTAAACGAACACACGTGTTCAGGAGGGAAATCTTCGTGTTCAACAGTGACTCACGTATGTATACAGTATAACTGTACATTTACTTTTTTTCTACAGATTACAATAAACCTGTAACTATATGATATACCTGGAGTATTCGTGGAAACGCTTCATATGACGCCTGCACACAGGCAACTCAAACATCAAGCGATTAGGTTTCGTTTACAGAGGGTAGAGGTAAGGTGGAGCAACATCTTAAGGGGCATCAGCGGCAAAAGTGTTCGTAAATGTGCATTAAATAATAGTTCCAGAAGTATCCGGAATGGCGCTCGTAAGCGGTAACCAATAGCAAGATCTGACCTTGACGATCGCCGATCACCAATGAAGTGAAGCAGTGTTGCGAGTCACTAATTACATTTGTAATGGAAGTACTCATTTAATTACACATTACATTGGTAATATGTAATTAAACCGAGTTTAATTACACATTACTTTGGTAATATGTAATTAAACCGAGTTTAATTACACATTACTTTGGTAATGGGTAATTAAATCGAGTTTAATTACACATTACCAATGTAATGGGTAATTAAATCGAGTTTAATTACACATTACCAATGTAATGGGTAATTAAATCGAGTTTAATTACACATTACCAATGTAATGGGTAATTAAATCGAGTTTAATTACACATTACCAATGTAATGGGTAATTAAATCGAGTTTAATTACACATTACCAATGTAATGGGTAATTAAATCGAGTTTAATTACACATTACCAAAAGTAATGTTTAATGGGTTGACTTCTGCGGGTTGTCTGTGTGCAAGCGTTTTCACTTCCTTATGAAGCGTTTCCACGAATGCTCCCGGTACATAAACTTGCTTGAAATTATAGCGGGTTACACCAGACTGGGTATTCGAAAGCGATGCTACCCCTCCTGCAAATATCACCCAAAATTTAACAGTCTATGATAATGGTACGGCAGTGTTGTTCCTATTCATATATGATCAAAGAGAGTATTTTAACGTGACGCTATTAGTTAATCCGTTCGTTAAAAATGGTAGCGAATGCCCCGAGCTTAACATCAGCGATTTTAATCTACGACAAAATTTTCGTACTTGTAAAGTATTCAAGGTATAATTTATTGGATACTAAATAGTATGTATTATGGTTTTTTTTTTTTTTTTTTTATATATTCTGCTTATTATATCGTTATAACTTTGACTAAATTTCTATTTATTGGAACCGCAGGACGACGCTGAATCAAATACCACTTTAAGATATACGAAGGTAATCACTGGCTCGTACTATTTTGTAATAACAAATGAAAATGGTACAAGGTGGAAATTTGAACCTAAATTTTACGAAACTAATTACCCTTTCATCGACATGGGGGTACGACTTGAAAATGATGGAGAATTCACGCCCGCGACAATAGAGACGTAATGTTATCCATATAAATCTCATTCCTTCTATTTATTCCATGGGCATTAATTTTTAAACTGAAAATATTCGTTTTTCAGTACAAGGGCGTACCACGTCCGTATGCTGGTACCTCTAGACTGTATAGTTGTCAGAGTGAATATTTACGAACGTCAAGAAAATTTGGACGGCGCAATTGATCATATAATACACGGCCGAATACAAGTCACTCAATCGTGCTGGATAGAAAATGTAGATGAGAAAATGTATCAATTTCACCATTTACCCAGACAGCACGGAATATTGCTCAATATTGTAGCAACATTGTAGCAACATTGTAGCAACATTGCAATGTTGCTGCAATGTTGCAATGTTGCTGCAATGTTGCAATGTAGCTGTAATGTTGCAATGTTGCTACAATGTTGGGCAATATTCCGTGCTGTCTGGGTATTCGTTTGGTCAATATTCATTGTTGTGTCGTAATATCGCAATATCAAATTTATCTATTTTTCTCCTTTTATCGCAGATCGGAACCAATCCTACTGCACGTTGTGATCCGAATTCGCTAATTTATGTCAACGTTAGTGTAGACCCATCTTTTGTCTGTTTCTAATTATCTATTTGAAGTTTTTTTTAACAGATTGAAAAAGTTGTTTTTTTCTTATTCATTATTCGTTTTAGGTAACGGGCTACCGGGCGGATACCAATGATACATGGATTGTAGATATGATGTGGAAAAACTTGACTCGCGGAGGTGGGGTCTATTATCTTGATCATTCACATTTTGATACCAGAGAATGTGACAAACAATTTGGTTCAGAAAATGTAAAAGTTTGGAAACCTATTGAAGAACGCAGTTACCTTTATCTCAGTGAATATTATTATTTATATAAAAGATTTAACGGCTGTTTAGTATACAATACCGATTGGTAGATATATTATGTAATGTATATTTTTAATACGGCAGAGGGGCAGTGCGATATAGATACACCTTCGACATCAGTAACAGAGAAAAATGTTATTCAGCCACAACATTGGGTATGGATTACCTCTATTCTAGTCTCACTCATTTTGGTAACGATGCTGTTTTATTGGGTGATGAGATGGAACAGGTTGAAGGATTTATTAAAAGAAGACGAAAATAGTGCTGGAATACCAACAGAACTTTCTAAATCTATCAATGATAAAAAATCTAATCAAATTTTACTTATATACGTCAGGGGGTGCCCTAGCTTCGTAAAAGAAGTGGAAGACTTTAAAAAACGTTTGCGAGGATGCTGTAGTGGCTATAAAGTAAGTTTGTCATTTATGATAAGCATGAGATTGAGAGAAACAACTCTTAATTTGTATTTATTCGTATTTTAGAAACAATACCAAAGTGTATAAATCTATACACTGCTTTTTAAACTCTCGCAACCGAGGGGGTAACTACTCGTGAAATAGTTGGGACAGTTAGCTATGAAATAGTATGAAATTATCTTGAAATTGTTGTAAAATGGGTTGAAATGGTATGAAATAGTATGAAATGGTATGAAATGGTATGAAATGCTTGTGAAATGATTGCGAAATGGTATGAAATGGTATGACATGATATGAAATGATATGAAATGAAATGGTATGAAATGGTATGCTTGTGAAGAGGTTTTTAAATGCTTGTGAAATGATATGAAATAGTTGTGAAATAGTTATGAAATGATTTTGAAATGTGAAATAGATGGGACACAGAATTGTTTGAAGTGGTTACCCCCGCGCTCGGAAGCCTAGCCATCTGAATGCTCTTTACATTATATTCCAGATTCGAGACGTGTATGCACCGAGCGAATTCACGTATCTTGGAGAAATGGGCGTTGAGAAATGGATTGATGAGATACTCAAGGCTGGAAGTAAAGTAATTTGGTTTGACACACCGCAATTGCGTTCTCGATTGAATCACCAATATCAGGATCTCACTTGTAATGACTTTCGCGATGAGGCCGTACCGTGCGCCCTCGAATTGGCCAGAGAGCTATATCAAGATGCTCATTCTCAATATTGTTACCACTTTGTTGTACAGTTAGTGTTTATAGTACATCAATAATTATGTCCATCGAAAATATGATATTGATATTTATGTCGATAATATAAATTGCAAATATCTCAATTACTCAATTTTGAAATTATTTATCTACAGGATGGATAAATTCAGAGTTGAAAATGACCGGGGCAATCCACTCCAACTGTTTACACCCGAGACGCGTTGGCTCTTGCCTGATTATTTATCTGACCTGTGCGAAAAATTGTAAGTTTTTATATTCGTTATGATTTTTACAATGATATACCCTTTTATTTAACTTATGTCGTTTTAACACAGTCTTCAATTATCGATTACCTAATAAAAAAAGTAGAATAATCATTTACACCATCATCTATTATTATTATTATTATTATTTATTATCTATTATGCCTATAATTTGTATTCGGTTTTTTTTTTTTTTTTGTCAGAAATGGTCTGATTGAACCTTCCAGAGAACATCAGAATTCAAGTACACTGGAATAAAATTTGACTCCTCATCGTACAATCGGACTATACGTTCATGATCTAACAGCTAAATAATTATTAGCTGATTTTATTGATCCTCGCAGTATACATCGAAGATTAAGATATTTAAATTTTTAAGAAATAACGAGTGATTCAGAATTTTATATTTTCATACATGATATTATATATTATAGCGTTGAAATTTAATAATTATTTATAAGTTTAAGAATCATCGCATACGATATAAGGACGAGACTGGATAAACATTATTTCATCAGAATTCAATATCCTCGAGGTATAAGCTTGAGTCTTATTGGAATTATAGTAGAATCTATTTATTGTAACTTTACTAACGCCGCTTTTATAATATAAATAAAACAGTAAATATCGACATCTATTATTAAATTGTAGTAAGTAACGTGAAACTGTTTGTGACAAATATAAATACAGTTATATTTTTATGTGATAAAGTCTGTCATATGTAATGATAAAAATAATTGGTTCGCCATATGGCTGATAATATTATAATAGTTCGATGGTATAGATTTAGAATATCATTTTATATTTATTATACTCTTATATCCCATTTATGTGTATATTATCTCAATGGGAGGTCAGTGGTCATTAATAAGCTGAATTTTTTATACGCAGTTCACTTTTGTTTCAAGTTGTGATAACTCGCTATACGCATATATATAAAACTGAAAAGATCAATTATTTAATAATCTTATATTAAACTCACATAATTGAACGCCGTAAGAAAATAGGACTGTATCACCGCGAGATGAAAGCCCACTGACCTGCGGAATAACTCATAAAACATGTTTCGGTGTTTTTAGCCATAATTTTATTTTAAGTACTGAAAATCCTCCACTTTGAATTAAAATTGAAATTTATAATGAGAATAAGACAGGGTTCCATATTATCCACGTGGAAGCCAGGCCGGTTGATACGCCAGAGAACGAGATCCTGTTGGTATACAAGATCGCGTGAAGAGTGACGCAGATACTCGTCGTTACCGAGGAGGCCAGGAGATCTATAGATCTACGATCTATGTTATCGACGCTTAATCACGGGCGGATTTGGTCAGCGGAAATTAAAAATCATCAGGGTTAGTTGATACGTATCTCAAAATTTTCGAAACTCTTTTCTCCATTTTACTAGACTTGAAAGTTTCTTGTCTCTACCTTGATGTACGGAATTATTGAGATATTCGAACAGATAGAGATCATGTTGAAGATGCGAATGGATCGGGAGACTTCAATGCGCGAAGACACAGTTGCACCTAGTGATGTCAGATTGCTATTTCCCCCACAGTACGTTTATTATTCGATGTAAACGAATTGAAAGATTCTTATAACACAGAAAAGCTTCGTTCTGTCTGGAGGATTTTATATCCTATATATTTTTCCCCAATTTATATCCGAGTAGACAAAACGGACCCCCAAAGTCTCGAAGTTGACAAGAGCAACGAGAGGACCTCACTTCGTATAATTCATTTAACAAAGCAAATAGATTCATTACAACTTGGAGGTAAAATTCGCAGAGGTCTGACCCAAAAAAGTGAAAAATAATTCTAAATGCTGTAACTTCGAAATTCTCAAATCGAGCACAACTACATAAATCAAACTGAGGTTTTCGCTTCCAGTGCCGACTTAAGTGCATGTTAGGCCCCTAGGCAAACGTAAATTCATGGGCCCCCTCCCCCCCAGCCCCTGTCAAAATATATTACAAGGAGAACTGAAAAAATGGTTGAAAAAAATGTATCATATTTCATCTGGAACTTGAGTCAAGTCAAGGAACTGGGAGCGGAAATAAGTAAAGTATTTTCAGTATAATACGGAAATGTAATTATTAGACTGTGTAAAAAAAAAAAAACGACATCCTCTTTTTGTTTGGGCCCTTTCGAAAATAGTTAGTGCTTATTATAAGGAAATTTGTCCCCAAAGCTCAGCTATGTAGCTTGAACACAGAATTAGCGCATTTGAAAATAAGATTTCCCATGTATTTCAAATGGCAAAATTTCTTTATCCTAGTTTTATTTTTAAAACTCTCTTTATTCAACTGATAGGAATAAAGTAGATATACGGTTTTGTAGAGAATTTTATGATCTACAAAAATAGTCCTTTGGCCCAAGTTGCTCGATTGAACCGTTAACGAGTTACAGTGGTTTAAAAGTCATATGTATATTTGATTAATACTTACTTTTCGACAAATTAATTAAAATTTTTTTTTTCAACCATTTTCTCAGAAATTTTTTTCCCTTCAAAACCGTATATTTACTTTATTCTTATCAGTTGAATAAAGAGAATTATAGGAATAAAACTAAGATAAATAAATTTTGCCATTTGAAATACATGGGAAATCTTATTTTCAAATGCGCTAATTCTGTGTTCAAGCTACATAGCTCAGCGTTGGGGACAATTTTCTTCATATTAAGCACCAACTATTTTCGAAAGGGCCCGAACAAAAAGAAGATGTCGTTTTTTTTTTTGACACAGTCTAGTAATCTATACACTCAGCAACAAAATTAACGGGGCGCACCCGGCACTCGGCGAAATAATACCGATTTCCGAAATGCTGTAACTCAATGAAAAATTGTCGAAAAAAATCATTCGGGGAATCATTTTGAAGGTTGAAACTTCATCTTCCAGATGGTTTCTGGAAATTCTTCCTCCGGCCATTTTGGACCGCATGGCGTAGGTTTGAGTGCCGGGCTGCGAAAAACCAGAAGAATCGAGTTTTTCGAAGTTCCTGGACTGTACCTGTGCATCCTGGATAACGCCAAATCAGTCTACGCCTACTCGTCGATCCTGCCCTTATTGACATTGCTTCACCAAAAGTTGAATAACTCTGTGGAAAAAAATCGTGCGACAAATTTTGAACCATTTTGAAGAGGAGATTTCAGGCTACAAAATGGCTATCTCGAAAGTTCTCTCCGATTTTTTTAACGTCCCGTAGAGAACTTTGAAAAAAAAAAAAAATTCTGGCGTTTCGCAACCCGGCACTCAAACCTACGTCATGAGGTCAACAATGGCCGGAGGAAGAACTTTCACAAACCATCTGGGAGATGAAGTTTCAACCTTTAGAAAATGTTATTTCTCTCATAAACGATCTTAGCTTCCTTACGGAAAAAAACCCTCAAATTTAAGGGGTAAATTCGCACCCCCAAAGTTTTGGGTGTTTACCATCAAAACTCAGGGCTTACCCTGTATTTGGGGGTGAAATTTGAGGGTAAACCCTGAGTTTTCATGGTAAACCCCCAAAACTTTGGCGGTGCGAATTTACCCCTTGAATGTGAGGGTTTTTTTTCCGTAAGGGCGCTTTCTCAAATCGTTACGATAAACAACAAAACAAGCGATATCCCGTTTCCAATAGCAACAGCAGTTGCGTTGTGAAATCGCGACAGTCACTTGTTACATTTGTGCGAGCGCGGCATTGTCGCCGAAGACGGGCGGCATGCATTTGAAATGATGGTGTGTTAGGATTCGGCACCTAAGAGCAATTCGTTACATATTTTTTTTTTATTGATAACTATGAAAAGAAAAGTTTGTGAATGGGCCCCCTGAAGTTTCGGGCCCCCAGCATTTGCCTACGTTGCCTAGGGGAAGAAACGGCCCTGTTCGCTTCGAATCAGACATTGAAATAATAGCAACGATTCGATGCTTGCAGTCCATATTCATAAAGGTAAATGTGGGATAATGTGGAAGGAAATGGTTGAATGAGTACATTTTTTGAATTTCCAACAAATCTCAATAGATTTTTTTTCATTCTCTTTATTTTGTATAATTGATTATCAGTTTCAATAAATATATAGTATTTCAAATTAATATTGATCACTGTTCTTACTTGTTAACTTTTCTACGTGTATCACTGGTTTTTACGTACATCGCATAAGTTTATAATTATGCTTCTTTGGTAGGTATTAATCGTTCGAGCATTCGTCATTATTGTTACATATCACAATTATCAATTTTATGAGATCAAACGATTGAGCATTCACATAAATGACGATGAAAATTTATAAACGATCGGATCATTGGCACAGTACCAAACAATCCGTGATGTACTCAGATAGATGATTGAAATCCTCTCATGAGTCTTTCGGAACAAAGTGTATAAATATGATGAAAATAAATAGTGCAGCAAATAAGAAATAGTGTAACAAATAGCATAAATTAAATAAATATAATAAATAGGCGTCACATAAATCTCAATGATTTTCCTCCTTCAATTATTTTCTTGAGTTTATCTCCAACCCCTACTGGACCAAGACCGTGAACAAAATCCGATGTTTGTATACGTCAGGTGAATTCCAGATTTTTTTTCTTTTTTACTCGATCCGATCATTGTTGTGCCTAACTTCTACTTCAATGCTATTTCTATTACCCTCTTCATATCGACATTTGAAGGAGTATGACTCACCACAAGATTGTGTCCCAGTCATGTTCGTCTCGTTCCAACACAATTCTCTACCATCGCGGCCGTAAAGAGTTATTACCTTCATTACGAAAACATTTGATCTAGACAATCTAACAGAATGCATTTCATCGAAGCACTCCTTACGTCGACCCAAATCATCCGGAACCGTGAAGTCAACTTCGCAGATTATAGTTTCCCCCGATCCTCCTAGACTGCGAGTAGGCCCAGCCACAGGGTTGCGGTCCACCGTCGAACCGAATACGATGAGAGCCAGAGCGATGGTGAGGGTGGTGCTGGCCATGTTCATGATGATTCTCATTTTTGGGTTTATTATTTTTATTTTTTCAACAACGATTTACTTTAGTGCAGAGGAGTGATTATGATTATAGAATAATCGTTTTCAGCTAAAGCAATGTAAATCGACTAATGACTGACGCTGGAATATGTCTCTGTTGACTTTTTTCATGTCTTTTATATATTTTAAGTGCATCATATGGAATTCACCCTACTCTGCGGGCGCCGACGACGACTGTAGTATCCGTATTGCGGCCAGTCGCCACATGACGTATTCCATGTGACGATATTGTCGTAGTCAATTCACGAAGCTATCAGTGTTTTCCATTCATCGTTTTTGACGTCAATTACACCCGCTCAAAGGAAACACCATGCAAAGAACAGACTTCGAAATCTCTCCTTCATCTGTGGCTCGGAGAAGCTAAATTCGACCAATCTTCTCAGGTGTGTCTTGGGGATCCATGAAACATGGAAAAAATGTCTTCGACACATTAGTGAGTCCGTCGAACATGATGCTAACCATGAGAAACCGAACGTCTGGAAGTTCCATGTGCAATCAAAGTCCTTTCAAGCCTATGTAATACTCACACATGCAATATGCACCGAAAAAGGTAATAATTGGCAGCTAATTGTCTACAGATGTTCCTGCTGAAAACCAATCACTAGAATTTCATTTCCAAGGGACGTTACATCAGACACTAATAATCGCATTGACAATACGATGAAAATAGGGTAACGGCGATTGTGAGAGACAAAAGTCGCTGCGAATTTTAGACGAATTTTTTATCTTTGCGGAAATATATTTGGTAAAGTAGTAACCAGTTCATCCTGGCTTTTACGAACCGAAAATGAACGATATTCGTCATTCGGTCCTCTCCGAATCGGATATTAGAATATAAGCGATAGTTTAATGCGCTTTTTAAATCTACAATCCTTTCGCCAAATATGGTCTCGTTTGTTTCTAATATGCTTCGATCAAACCTTTATAGCGGAGGGACTTTAATAACACACAGAAAATCCGTATTCGTTATATTTTTAGCTTAGTGACAAACACAAGTTGAACACAAACCAGGAATAATATAATCCGTAATTTGCGGCAGTGGCACGCGTCAAACAACCGAGTAAATTAAATGAAAATAATAACTTCCTTTATACGATACCGGATATAAAGATTATAATCTACTACAAAATGTTTGTTTATTTTTGAGTAGTTTATTATTTTATTCAATTCATTCATAATTCCGTCATGAGTTGTTTTTTGCTTTTTTTTTCAGGATTCTTCCAAACAACGTAAACGCCAGACTGGTAGACCACAACATGATTGAATCAAATTAAACAACAATATCAAACCATTACCGTTACGAACTGTGTAAATCTTTTACCTATTTCTCCCCCTCTCTTTTTTCACCGTTTCGTATATTTTGGCACAGAAATTAACTAACGAATCTGTCATTCGGCCAAAATAGTTTCCCAAATATTATGTGTTATTATTTATGACCAAGTGCAAAAACCAAAAAATATGGGATGTCATTATGACATATAAGCAAAAAGCATCTATTTGCGTTGTTGCGCAGGACTACGATATAATTACTGCACGGAAAAAAAATTGTTGCTGAATTTACTATGTTGACCCAGACAGCAAGGAATATTGCCCAATATTGTAGCAACATTGCAATGTTGCTGCAATGTTGCTACCATATTGCTGCACTGTTGCTACAATATTGCTGCAATGTTGCTACAATGTTGCTGCAATGTTGCTACAATATTGCTGCAATGTTGCTGCAATGTTGCTGCAATGTTGCTGCAATGTTGCTGCAATGTTGCTGCAATGTTGCTGCAATGTTGCTGCAATGTTGCTGCAATGTTGCTACAATATTGCTGCAATGTTGCTACAATATTGCTGCAATATTGCTGCAATGTTGCTACAATATTGCTGCAATGTTGCTACAATATTGCTGCAATGTTGCTACAATATTGCTGCAATGTTGCTACAATATTGCGATGTTGCTACAATATTGCTGCAATGTTGCTACAATATTGCGATGTTGCTACAATGTTGCTACAATATCGGGCAATATTCCGTGCTGTAAATTAAAGTATAAATTTCAATGTCCTAATGAATAAATGTTACCACAATTGTTGTAATTTCTACTGCAAAAAAAGTGTTGTCCTATATCCAGCTGCTCATTTTTTTCCGAGTGCAGGATAAATTTTGATCTCATCGGCAAAGACTTATCATTGTCGATCCGTAAAATTAGTGGAAGTTACTGAGAAGTACCATGCCAGCGTGTGACTAACGAAGGAAAAGGATAACGGACAGGAAATTAATTGACCACAGTCTCAGCGACACGTATGCGAGAAGTTTGTACGTGACACGCGACACAAGGCAATTCCCATCAGAAACAACAATGGTTTATGTCCCTCTTGAGGTAAAGCCGTGTTGACGATCGAACTGTTATCGCATTCGCAGTCTGCGGCTTACTTTGATTAGAATTTCATCGCTTGACTGGATTCGTCATTCGAACGAGCGCGGGAACTGACCATACACTTTGAAATTAAGTTCTTCCACTTATGAACCCGGATTTTCCGAAACTCAAAGTACTCTCACATTTCCCAATCGTCTCCAAAAAATATTCTGCATCAGAGTCAGTAAGAAATTAGTTCTACTGATAGAGTCATTAGGGGTAACTGTTCGCACTTTGCTCTTTGGAGGGTTGTCAAGCTCAAAAAACAAGGGTTACAAAAAACAACCCATACTCGTTGGATAGAGCATTTATTTGACTATCGAATAAATAAAGTAGTTTTACAAAAAACCGTCACACTTAAGAAAAAAAACTTAATTAATTAAGAAAACTCAGAATGCGCACACTTGAACCGTATTGCGGGTAACTGTGCGCACTCCTGTGGGGTAAGTATACGCACCCTGGAAATACGAGTGCATTTAGCACAATTATGAATATGAATGCTCTGAACAATAAAATTTGAGTAAAATAAGCAAGTTATCTGACCAAAACTTGTAAATCTTCATAAATGTCCTTCTACATGAGGGTCACTTATGGAGGCGTTTTCGGGAGCCCAAGTTTGACTGTTGCGAACACTATTTGCCCCAACCCCTAACATTGGCTGGTCGAAATTGTTATTAGAAGATCCATTTCTTGTAGTGAGAACGTTTTGTAAAACTTGAGGCATAATCTGGTCTTCGACCAATGATTAAGCCTGCGCACACTTACCCCAGCGAGACAAATTGTATATAGATGCTCAAAACTTCACCAGCACCGAATATAACTTCGAAATTTTTGCCGAGCCTTAAGCTCAAATGAATTCCTGATATGAATAAAATAAATTTATTTCAATTTTGATCCGGGTTTAGGCGTCACACTATTTGCCGTTAGAGAAAAAACTATTTTGGGATCGCCTGTTTTCGTTTTTTCAACAAAAAAATATAAATGCCGCGCAGCGCATCACTTTTTTTTTTGTCTAAACTAATTCTTCATCAAGGCCGGTCTGATGTGCTGTAGCATAGCGTTAATCCCGTTCATTCCGTTCAGAGATAAGCCAGGTGCGCACACTTACCCACTGCGCACAGTTACCCCTAATGACTCTAATGAAGTGTCGAAATAATGTATATCGACAGCCTAATAACATAGTCACGTAAGCGCCATAATTTTGGCCTTTTTTTTATATTTATGTGATAGAAACGTATCTCCATTTTTCTTTCATTTTCGCACTCGTCAATGTACTTGAAACATTTTGGCGGTATAGATAAAAATTTGAAACACAGAAGCGTAAGTGCCATTTTTTTTGTGTGAAACAGACGTATGTACAGTCCGGTTCGGTAACAGAAGAATGTATCTCCACAAAAAAATGGAGATACGTTACTATGTTACAAATCATTTGACACTCGGAAAAGTTGAGACCACGTAAGTGTGGAGTTACGACTGTGTCACACAAAAAACGTGGAGATACGTCACTATCACACCGAATTATGGATGATGGCTCTATGCATTCATCAAAGAATTTCCAATGCAGAGAACCATTTTTTTTGGAGATACGTTTGTCTGACCTCGAAAAAGACCATTTTTGGCGTTTGAAATGAAAATTAGCAGGAAGGGAAAAATGAAAATTAACGAAGCCTCATCACATGCAACTTTCCCTACAGGAATAACATGCGAGTTGCATGTAATAAGGCACACGAATATGTTTGCGGCAAAAGTAATACATTGACTCAGCCGCGAGAGGGCGATACCATTTGGCACCGCGTTGGATACGAGCACTGTCGTGGGGTCAGTGACCCTTGTGGCGTCAAAGGGAATGTATCGGGGTTGCGCAAACTCGATCCGAAAGAAACTATCAACGTTTAATGAAAATAAGCATTCATTTTCAATTATATGAGAGTATATCTTTGTGAAATTAAAAAGTTCGATGGTAAGGGCAGCGTTCAGGGGAAATAAAAGGAACTTAGGGATGTGCAGTCTATTTGGGACTGCAAGAGGCACCTAGGGTCAAAAGAGGCACCTAGAGGGCGAAAGATGCACCGAGGGTCAAAAGAGGCACCGAGGGTCAAAAGAGGCACCGAGAGTCAAAAGAGGCACCGAGAGTCAAAAGAGGCACCTAGGGGTCGAAAGATGCACCGAGGAGTCAAAATAGGCACCGAGGATCAAAAGAGGCACCGAGGATCAAAAGAGGCACCGAGAGTCAAAAAAGGCACCTAGGGGTCGAAAGATGCACCGAAGGGTCCTCGGAAAAATTGTTATGAAATTATTCAATTATATAATTATTTTATAACTTCATAAAAATCAAAATTCCAAGAAAAAAAAACGACGCAGGTACCGAATATCTGCCTATTATTTCGAAAGTGAAATGAGGAAAATGTCGGATACCCCATTTAAAAAAAAAAAAAAAAAAAGGAATAAATATAAAAAAATATTTCACAACATTATATACAGTGTACAGCCAATGAGAGATATAATAACAACAATTTAATAAATTCTTTTTCCTCAAGAAATATCAGGGATAGTTAAATTAAGGTTTATGTTACCACAGACGTTGTCACACACACGTGTACACACACTTTGAACCATGCGACAATACTGTTTATCATAGCAAGTTTCATAGTTATACAGTATGCGATACTTTAGCGCCGCGATCAGTCAGTATTGTGGGTTTCAATACCGTGTAGATACGTGATTCGTTGTGATTGTTTAATCAAAAAAAATCAAAAAAGAAGAAATGTTTTTTAACATATTAATAATTTTATATTTATTAATCCTAAACGAACTGCACTCGTGTTCAGGAGAGAAATCTAAGTGTTCATCAGTGAGTTACGTGAGTATACAGTAAACAGTATAACTATACACATATACGTACTATTTGCTACGGATTTTAATAAACCTGTAACTATAACATATATACAGGGTGATTTTTCTCTGGTATCGCATGAGGGAGGGACTTATCATCGCGAATGCTCCGCTCCTTTCTATTCATACGTTTCTTAAAATCGTCAGTTTGATAATAAGCTTCCTCCCTCATGCCATACTATAGAAAACTCACCCTGTATAATATAGTATAGTATAGTATATTATACAATAACTTGTCTTAAAATTATAGCCTGTTACGGCGGACTGGATATTTGAAAGCGACACTCTCCCTCCTGCAAATCTCATCCAAAATTTAACAGTATATGATAATGGTACGGTAATTTTATACCTATTCATAAATGATCAGAGGGAGGATTTTACCGTGACTATATTAGCAAATCCGTTTGTTAAAAATGGTAGCGCATACCCCCCCGAGCTTAACACCAGCGATTTTAATCTACGACAATTTTATATGACTTGTAAAGTATGCAAGGTACAATTATTAGAAAGTATATATATTATAGTATATACAGGCTGTGAATTCTTCGAGGTCTGATCTGGGAGGAGCTTCGACGTGCCAAAGCTCCGCCTTCTTCTAAATTCATACTTGTTCGCCTCAGAATATTAGTGTGTGATTATCAAGCAGATATACCCTCATCTTCAAATTGTATAGTACACGAATAGAAGAAGGCGGAGCTTCGGCACATCGAAGCTCCGCCCAGATCAGACCCCGGAGAATTTACACCCTGTATAATATCTACCTATTTGGTATAATCGCAGGTCAACGAGTTGACCAAGTTATATTATGAGAGGATAATCACTGGCTGGTACTATTTTGTGATAACAAATAAAAATGGTACAAGGTGGAAATATGAATCTAAATTTTATGAAACTAATTATCCTTTCATCGACATGAGGATACAACTTGAAGGCAAGGGAGAATTCAAGCCCGAAACTATAGAGGCGTAAGTTATTGATATATAAATCTCTTTCTTTTATTTAATTATTCCATACACATTATTTTTCATATTAAAATATTCGTTCTCAGTCCCATGTCATACCACGTCAATCTGAGGGTACCTTTAGACTGTATCGTTGCTAGAGTCAACATTTACGAATTGAAAGAAAAGGTGGACGACGCCTTTGATCATATAAAACAAGGACGAATACAAGAGACTCAATCGTGCTGGATACAAAATGTAAATTAGAAAATTTATAAATCTTACCATTTATTCGTTTGGTCAATATTTATTGCTGTGTCGTAATATCACAATATTAAATATACAGGGTAAGTCTTTCCTGATATCGAATGAGGGAGGGGCTTATCAGCGCAAACGCTCCGCCCCTTTCTATTCATACTCGTGAAAATCATCAGTTTTGACGGCGCGTGAAAATAAAAGCCGTGTTTTTCGATACATACGACGATGATAAGTATAAATAGAAAGGGGTGGAGCGTTTGGGCTGATAAGCCCCTCCCTCATTCGATACCAGGGATACTCAGGCTGTATATTCTTTCTTCTTTTATTGCAGATCGGTGAAAAAGCTTCTGCACATTGTGAACTGAACTCACAAATTATACTCAAAGTTAGTGTAGACCCATCTTTTCCCTCTTTCTATAAATATCTAAATGACATTTTTTTTAACGGATTGAAAAATTTGTTTTTGTTTTTTCCATTCTTCTTTTTAGGTAACCAGCGAAAGGATGGTGACTAATGATACATACAATAATACATGGATTGTACATATGATATGGAAAAACTTGACTCGCGGAGGCGGGTACTATTATCTTGATTATTCAAATCCTAATTGCAAAAAATGTGATCAAAAATTTGGCGCCGGAGCCGTAGAAGCTTGGCGACCTATTGAAGAAGAACCCATCTACCTTGATCTTGGTGAATAATTATTATTTGTGAAAGATTTAACGGCTGTTTAGTATATTGGGAACCTTAGAACCTCGATACGCCAACTAGTGGCAGAAAATAGAACTACTCAACGAAGGCTAAAATTTCAAAGCCACGCCCATTCCAAGGATCCCAATATAATATACCCATTGGTATATACAGATATATTATACATGTATATTCTTAATACGGCAGGGGAGCACCGCGAAAAAGATATAATTCAGCAGTCAGTAACAAAGAAAAACTTTACTCAGCCAGAAGATTGGCTATGGATTACCTGTTTTCTAGTCGTATCTATTTTGGTAATAATACTGTGTTATTGGGTGTTGAGATGGCGCGGATTGATGGATTTATTAAAAGAAAAAGAGAAACCTCGCGGAATACCAAAAGAACCTTCGAAATCTGTAAATGATAAAGAATCTAATCAAATTTTACTGATATATGTCAAGGGGTGTCCTCGCTTCGAGAAAGAAGTGGAAGACCTTAAAAAACGTTTGGAAACATGCTGTAGTGCCTATAAAGTGAGTTTGTCATTTATGATGAACATGCTAGATTAAAAAACAACTCTTGATTTGGATATTTTCTCATTTAGAAACGATATCAAAGTGTATACAGGGTGAGTCTTCCCTGGTATCGAATGAGGGAAGGGCTTATCAGCGCAAACGCTCCGCCCCTTTTTATTCATACTCGTTAAAATCATCAGCTTTCTCGATACATACGACGATGATAAATATGAATAGAAATTGCTGATAAGCCCCTCCTTCATTCGATAAGAGAGAAGACTCAGGCTGTATAGATTGGGAATCTATATACTGCTTTTTGAACTCTCAGCATCGCAACCCTCCATCTAGTAAATGCTTTCTGAATTATATTCCAGATTCGAGACGTGTATGCACCAAGTGAATTCAAATATGTTGAAGACGTTAAGAAATGGGTTGATGAAATACTTAAGGCTGGAAGTAAAGTGATTTGGTTTGATACACCGCAATTGCGTTCCCGATTGAATTTCCAAGACGAGGATTGCACTTGGAATGACTTTCGCGATGAAGCTGTACCGTACACCCTTGAATTAGCCAGAGAGCTTCATCAAGATACTCATTCTCAATATTGTTACCATTTTGTTGTACAGTTAGTGTTTATATAGTACATCAAATATGTTTATTGGAAATATGATATTGAAATTTATGCCGATAGTATAAATTGCAAATATCTCAATTACTCAATTTTGAAATCATTTTTCTACAGAATGGAGGACTTCAAAGTTGAAAAGGACCAGGACGATCCACTCCAATCGTTTACACCACACACACGTTGGCTCTTGCCTGGTCATTTCTCTGATCTGTGCGAAAAATTGTAAGTCTTTATATTCGTTATGATTTTTACAATGATGTACCCCTTTTATTTAATTTAAGTCGTTTTAACAGAGTCTTCAATCATTGATTACCTCATACAAATCTTTATCATCAATTATGCCTATAATTTGTATTTGCTCTTTGTTTTTCGTAGAAATGGTCAGCTTATTGAACCTCCGCAAAAACATCAGAATTTGTACACTGAAATAACATTCGACTTCTCATCGTACAATCGATTGACTGCGTAGCTGCGAGTGTTGAGCAATCACACGAGATCAGGAAAAGTTTTTCCATCGAGTATACTATTGTACAAAATTTTACTTCATTAGTGTTGTGAAAATGCGACATACATTTTTTTTTTTTTTTTTTCTTCTTCAAATGAAAGTACGCATCTAGATGATATTATTAGTAGTTTATTCAATAAATATATACAAATATTAACATCATGATAACATAATGAAATAAAAAAAAAATCGCAAAAACGTCGTCGCTATTTTATAGCTTTGTTATTAATTAAACCTTGGACACATAACAATAATTACTGTTTTATATAAAGCGAGGAGGTAAATTATTATCAAATACAGATCTACTGCTGAAAGCCTTGAGGTCAAATTTTACATTTCCAGGGGGACATAAAGCTTGGGGTTTTCCTGCTGATATCATTTTTATCAACTTTTTTTTCTTATTTTATCGTTATTCTTTGACTAATACCTTATTTGAGAATATTCTGACGTTAAATAAATTGAGTTTCTTGTGTTTTTCAGACACATCTCGTCATTTTCCTCTACATCGACCACTGCCCTTGATAAGATCATAATATTATCATAGCGTTTCTGTTTGAAACTTTTATGAGAAACCGTAGATATCCCTACTGAAAATTTCCAGATGAATCCATCTAGAAATTTTCAATAGGGATGCAGGAACTAAGCCAACGCCCGAATATTTATCTGTGAGACCCCAATGCCACTTTCACTATTCGATTGCGAGTCCAATTCTAGTTCCTCATTATATTTTAGTGATTCCATCGAGCTGTTTCTACGAAAATTAAAATGAAGACAAATTTTAGGTATTGTGACAAATGTTTGATAATTCTTGTTTATCATCACTAATGAAGACTCACAAATGATTGCATAGATCACAGAACTGGTCAGGCAAAAGATAACGCGCGTATGGTGAAACCATTTCGAGTGGATCGTCCTGTTGATCATCAACTTCGAATCCCTTCAATCTGTAAAAAATTATTCAAATTTTCAATTGATACCATCGACACAGATTTCAATCTTATTGCAATAAACATATTTGCTATACCATAATACTAACCGGACAACAAAGTGACGGCGATATTGAGTATTAGTATCTTGAAATAGGCTTTTGGCCAAAGCAACAGCGTGCGGTACAGCCTGATCGCGAAAATCATTACTAGTCTGATACTTCTCTTGGTCATTCAATCGGGAACGCAATTTCGGTGTGTCAAACCAAATTACAATACTTCCGGCTTTGAGCTGCTGTTCAACCCATTTCTGAACGCCGTTAAGTTTTTCAAGATTCGTCCATTCACTTTGTGCATACACGTCTCGAATCTGGAATATAATTTAGAAGGCATTTAGATGGAGGGTTGCGAGGCTGCACGGAAAAAAAAAAATTCGTTGCTGAATTTACTATGTTCAGCAGCTACATATAGGACAACACTTTTTTGTAGTAGAAATTACCACAATTCTAGTATTTGGTACATAGGAGCAATTAAATTTCAATGTCCTCGTGAGTAATTAATGTTACCACAATTGTTGTCATTTCTACTGCAAAAAAGTGTTGTCCTGTATCCAGCTGCTCATTTTTTTCTGTGTGAGAGTTCAAAAGAACAGTATCTAGATTCAGAATCTATAGCCACTTGATATTGTTTCCCCATCTCACGCTCATTCCAAATTTGAAATTCACCTTATAGCCCCTACATTCCTGTTTCAAACTACGTTTGAAGGTTTCCAATTTTTCGTCAGAAGGACAGCCCCTCTCATATATCAGCAGAATATTAGCCTGTTTGTTTCCAACAACCAATCGCATAGGTTTTCTTGGCAATGCTGGTGTCTCATCGTTTTCATTTTTCTTACAAAAAGGACCCGAGAGTCTGTGCCACATCCATATCAAACAAAACAACATTATTATGAAAATAAAACCGACTGAACCACACCCGATCAATAGCCAAGGAGATCTTTTCGGCCGTGGAGATATGACTGGTGTTCCACTCTCGTGATGTTCATCTGCCACAATTGAGTATCAGACTCAAATTAATCTCAACCAATTACACCACACTCAGAAAAAGGTCTTGTTGACACAGCCAAAATTTGGGTTATTATGTGCACAATCAAATTTTTTGTTCAGTAAACCAAAAATTTTGTTGGAATAGCCAAAATTTTGGTTGTTCCAACAAAATTTGGTATTCCCAACAAAATTTTGGTTATCCGAACGAAATTTTTGGTTGACTGAACAAAAAATTTGATTTACTGAACAAAAATTGTGATTGTGCATATAATAACCAAATTTTTTTGTTGTGTCAACAAGACCTTTTTCTGAGTGCATACCTACACATGTACCTCATCCGCATCATGACACAACTATAAAGCGCATTATAAATTCATTGCCATATTTACCGAGATCGACTGCATTTAACACCTTCATGAGTTCCCAAGTTATTATGTTTTCCGTACGATATTGGTTCTTGCAACACTCTAGATCGGTATTTGAATAATGAAGGTAATAGTGACCACCACCGCGAGTTAAGTTCGCCCATGTCAAATGTACTATCCATGCATCTCCATTTTTCTCACCGCCGGTTTTTACCTGATAAAATATCATTCACAATAAAATTTGAAACGTAACAATCAACGTCTTATAATATAGAGTAGTACTACGATACTTACCGCAGCACTAATGTTCCCTATCAACGCACAGTTTACAGAAACATTCGCGTCCTTCTGGAATAAAATAAAACCTGTAGTATTTGATTCCATTTTATGTTTGATGATAAGATTGATAAAAAGTGACAAATTATTATTTACAATTCTTATTATGCATGATTGAACTTCCTGGATTTCCTGATTCTTAATTCCTTCCTCGGCGTTACGCACGGTTTTCGGGGTCTCGAACAAGTCCACTGCGACTGAGATACAGTCTAATGGGATTTCGAAAATGAGCTTGAGCTGCAGACTCCTGAAAATTATTCGTCATTAACAAATTATTGAATATCTATCGAATGAAGGGACGAAAATTAGATAATTATAGCTTAGTTTTATTAATTACTAACGAGTCTTGTCTCTCAGGCCTAGTTATCCAGTCATTCTTGAGTGTCACTCTTGTGTTGATGTACTTATACGAAGTTTCATAAAAATCACCAAAATCCCAACGTTGATTCTCTTTATTTATCATTACAAAATAATGACAACCAGTAAATATTCTTGAAAATGTTACATTATTCACTTTTTCATCCTGTAATACGAGGAAACAATATGTGGGACGATAAATTTCTATTTAAATTATATATTATTATAATTATATAGTATAATTAATTACGCCTATAATTAATTATCTTACCACAGATAGTTTACAATACTCCCAATACATTCGCATATCGTAATCGCTGGTGTTAAGTGGAGGGCATCCGTTGATAGGCCTTTCTTTTATAAATGGATTAGCGAATAGGACCAGTTTGAAATATTCACGTTGATCCGATATGGATAGGTTTATCTCGGAACCCGTTAGATTTATTGCGAGTTTAGCAGGAGGAGGAGAAGAAGATATTTCAGATGGCAATTTTGGAATATCCTATGAATTAAGTTTAAGTATGAACAAATTCACATACGGTTATTGTATTAATGAGATAAATTTATACTAACGTAAGATTCTCGAGCCCATCGAGCTGAGGTAAAATCGTTGATTATTAAGAAATATGAGATGATCAAAATATTGAGAAACATATTTTCTTTACTTATTTATTCCAAATTGCACCTGTAGACATATCACCCCTGATTCAAACCGATGTGATAATCGAATTCTATAATCGCTGTACACGATTCGATAATACTGCATGCACACGTGTTATCTGAAACGCGTGTATGAAATACACTGTAAAAACGCACTTGGATTTCTCCCGAAATACTTTAGATAAGAATAATTCAAATTATCAAAAATGATAATCACAGTCCACAATAATAATCAAAACTCTTTTTTCTCTTACTCTCACTGATTCGTAGGACTGGATTTGAATGCTTCGAACCATGTGCCGAATTTTTTTTTTTTTTTTTTGTTTTTTTTCTTTTTTCTTTATATTTCTGTACGCGTGTGTACTACTGTTAGTTAGTTAATCCTTTAATGTCTTATCGTCTTTGCGAGCATGTAGACGAAAAGTGTGCTACTGTAGGCCGGCGGTGAAGCTTATTTCAACCGCGAGCTAATTAAAATATTAGTGGTTTTATTCAGATATGAACTGATCCGGGATTAAAAGCATGATAATAATATTATGTATACGTAAAAAATTTCCTCATACGCGGTCCCAAGCAAAATTATTTTTTTTTATATTTTTCCCTATCCACAAATCATTACAGTAAAGTGAGAAAATCGTCTGTTCTGTTTGTCCCATCTGTCCCGTAGAACTAAAACCCTGCCGTTTTCAATCAACGAACGACTGCCAAAACGAGAGCCGCGCCTTTATTCGTGAACGAACGACTGCCAAAACTGAAACCCTGCCGTTTTTAATCAACGAACGACTGCCAAAACGAGAGCCGCGCCTTTATTCATGAACGAACGACTGCCAAAACTGAAACCCTGCCGTTTTTAATCAACGAACGACTGCCAAAACTGAAACCCTGCCGTTTTTAACTAACGAACGACTGCCAAAACGAGAGCCGCGCCTTTATTCGTGAACGAACGACTGCCAAAACTGAAACCCTGCCGTTTTTAATCAACGAACGACTGCCAAAACGAGAGCCGCGCCTTTATTCATGAACGAACGACTGCCAAAACTAAAACCCTGCCGTTTTTAACTAACGAACGACTGCCAAAACGAGAGCCGCGCCTTTATTCGTGAACGAACGACTGCCAAAACTGAAACCCTGCCGTTTTTAATCAACGAACGACTGCCAAAACTGAAACCCTGCCGTTTTTAATCAACGAACGACTGCCAAAACGAGAGCCGCGCCTTTATTCATGAACGAACGACTGCCAAAACTGAAACCCTGCCGTTTTTAATCAACGAACGACTGCCAAAACTGAAACCCTGCCGTTTTTAATCAACGAACGACTGCCAAAACGAGAGCCGCGCCTTTATTCATGAACGAACGACTGCCAAAACTGAAACCCTGCCGTTTTTAACTAACGAACGACTGCCAAAACGAGAGCCGCGCCTTTATTCGTGAACGAACGACTGCCAAAACTAAAACCCTGCCGTTTTTAATCAACGAACGACTGCCAAAACGAGAGCCGCGCCTTTATTCGTGAACGAACGACTGCCAAAACTGAAACCCTGCCGTTTTTAATCAACGAACGACTGCCAAAACGAGAGCCGCGCCTTTATTCATGAACGAACGACTGCCAAAACTAAAACCCTGCCGTTTTTAACTAACGAACGACTGCCAAAACGAGAGCCGCGCCTTTATTCGTGAACGAACGACTGCCAAAACTGAAACCCTGCCGTTTTTAATCAACGAACGACTGCCAAAACGAGAGCCGCGCCTTTATTCGTGAACGAACGACTGCCAAAACTAAAAGCCTGCCGTTTTTAATTAACGAACGACTGCCAAAACTAAAACCTTGCCGTTTTTAACTAACGAACGACTGCCAAAACGAGAGCCGCGCCTTTATTCGTGAACGAACGACTGCCAAAACTAACAGCCTGCCGTTTTGAATTAACGAACGACTGCCAAAACTAAAAGCCTGCCGTTTTTAATTAACGAACGACTGCCAAAACTGAAACCCTGCCGTTTTTAATCAACGAACGACTGCCAAAACGAGAGCCGCGCCTTTATTCATGAACGAACGACTGCCAAAACGAGAGCCGCGCCTTTATTCGTGAACGAACGACTGCCAAAACGAGAGCCACGCCTTTATTCATGAACGAACGACAAAAAAAGGCATGAGCTCTCTGCCGTTGATCATTTACATAGAACATTCATACTAAAAATATCGAGTTTTATATTAAATTATTCTATTCGAATATACTATTCAACTTGTACGAAATCTATTCAAAAATCTTAAAAAGAAACATGTTTCTGTATTTTCACTCATCATTTTGTTGTAATTATCGAAAATCCGCCGCTTCGAATCGAAATTAAAAACGTTCACAGTGAGAATAAGACAGAGTTCCATATTATCCACGTGGAAACCAGACCGGTTAAAGCTCAACGCACACTGTGCCGAAGCGAAGCGAAACGAAGTTTTCAGGAACATGCTTTCTTAGGAGTGTGCGTGCATACTTCCATAAAAAACATAAGAAAAGCATGTTGATGAAACTTCGGTTCGCTTCGCTTCGGCATAGTGCGCGTTGAGCTTAATACGTCCAGAGAACTAGATCCTGTCGGTACATAGGATCGCGTGAAGAGTGCTACAGATACTCGTTGTTACCGAGGAGGCCAGAAGATCTATAGATCTACGATCTATGTTATCGACGTCTAATCACGGACGGATTTGGTCAGCGGAAATTAAAAATCATCAGGGGTAGTTGATACGTATCTCAAAATTTACGAAACTCTTTTCTCCATTTTACTAGACTTGAAAGTTTCTTGTCTCTACCTTGATGTACGGAATTATTGAGATATTCGAACAGATAGAGATCATGTTAAAGATGCGAATGGATCGGGAGACTTCAATGCGCGAAGACACAGTTGCACCTAGTGATGTCAGATTGCTATTTCCCCCGCAGCACATTTATTATTCGATGTAAACGAATTGACGGATTCTTATAACACAGAAAAGCTTCGTTCTGTCTAGAGGATTCTATATCCTGTATATTTTTTCCCAATTTATATCCGAGTAGACAAAACGGAGTCCTCAAAGTCACGAAGTGGAGAACAGCAACGAGAGGACCTCACTTCGTATAATTCATTGAACGAAGCAAATAGATTCATTACAACTTGGAGATAAAATTTGCAGAGGTTTGACCCAAAAAAGTGAAAAAGAATTCTTAAAGCTGTAAATTCGAAATTCTCAAATCGAGCACAACTACATAAATCAAACTGAGGTTCTCGCTTCGAATCAGACATTGAAATATCAGCAAGGATTCGATGCTTGCGGTCCATTTTCATAAAGGTAAATGTGGGATAATGTGGAAGGAAATGGTTGATTGAATAAGTTTTTTGAATTTCCAACAAATAGATTAACTTAATACATTTTTTTTCATTCTCTTTATTTTGTATAATTGATTATCAGTTTCAATAAATATATAGTATTTTAAATTAATATTGATCACTGTTCTTACTTGTTAACATTTGTACGTGTGTCAGTGGTTTTTACATACATCGCATAGATTTATAATTTATGCTTCTTTGGTAGGTATCAATTGTTTGAGCATTCGTCATTATTGTTACATATCACAATTGATTTTATGAGATCAAACGATTGTGCATTCACTTAAATTACGATGAAAACTTATAATTGATCCCATTATTGGCTCAGTACCAAACAATCCGTGATGTACTACATGATTGAAATCCTGTGATGAGTCTTTCGAAACGAAGTGAATAAAAGTGGTGAAAATAAATAGTGTAATAAATAAAACATATAGAATAAATAAAATAAATAAAACAAATATAATAAATAGGCGTCGCATAAGTTTCAATAATTTTTCTCCTTCGATTATTTTCTCAAGTTTATCTTCAACCCCTACTATACTGGATCGAAACCGTAGCCAAAATCCAATGTTTGTATACGTCAGGTGAGTTCCGGATTCTTTCATTACTCAGTCTAGAAATCGTTGTGCCTCATGTGTACTACAATGGTTGTGTTATCCGGTCCATGGTACCACTTAAAGAAGTGTGACTCATCACAATGATGTACCTTCGCCTCGGTCGTCCGGTTCCAGCAAGATTTAACAAAGTCAGGATTGTGCAGAGAACCAGCTTTTAGATCCCAAGATATAGTTATCTGCTTAACACTCGGATCGTCTGTATCAATCAAACTTACTGAATGATTTGTACCGGGGCACATCTGAGTTCGACCCGGACCCATCGTCAGATTAACTATGCAGTTTTTAAGATTCACGGATGTGTCTAGTCCGCAAGTGTGCGGCTTGGTTACAGAATAGCAGTTCACCGTTGGTGCAAACACGAAGAGAGCCAGAGCGATGACGAGGGCGATGCTGCCCATGTTCATGATGATTCTCGTTTCTAGGTTTAGTACTATTTCCATTTTTCAAACGTGAATGACACGCGGCAATGTAAATCGACTGATGACTTATACGTGTAGTATGTCTTCGCTGATTTTTTTTATGTCTTTTAAAGCATGGCTAGTCGTTTATATGCGATTTACCCTACTCCGTGCATGGGCTACACAATGTTGTGTGCGTAAAGTACCCCACCACCCGGCCGCACCGGCCGCATGACGATTTTCCGTTCGGCAATTCCGTCGTAAACTATTTTTAAAGCCATTGATGTTTTTCATTTTTCCGCTTTCTGCGAAAATAACGCGGAAAGCAGTGCAGAACGCCAAAAAAGGACTTTGAACTCTTTCCTTCATCCGTGGCTCGGTGCATGGAGCTTGATTCGACTAATGTTCTCAATGGGTGTATTGGGGATGCATGCGGAACACCGAAAAAATGTCTTTAACGAATTAGTTATAGTCACTCGAAGATGATGCTCACCGTGAGAAACTGAGCTTCAGGAAGTTCCACGTGCTAACAAGGTCCTTCCAAGCCTTGTAATACCTACACGCAAAAAACAATGCTGTAGAATTTAATCTGTGAGCAGTAAATATGTGAACAGCACTTTTTTGCAGTAGAAATTATCACAATTGTGGTAACATTCACTCATATGGACATTAAAGGCCACTTGATCCAATGTACTCAATACTGGGAGCTTTCCAATTGCGTAAATTTTCAGGCACTGTAGTGCGACACAAATTGCTGTGTTATTGGTCACTTATTTTGGATCGCACCATAATAATAATAGTTTTGTGTCGCACTGTGCCTGAAAATTGACGTAATTGGAAAGCTCCCACTAGAATTGTGATAATTTCAACTGCAAAAAAGTGCTGTCCATATATTCACTACTCACAGAGTAAATTTGACAGCACTGTTTTTTGGGTGTACTTACACTTGCAACGTGCATCGACAGTAGTGATAATTGGCAGCGAATTGTACATACAGACGTTCACGCTGAAAACCAATCACTAGAATGTCATTTCCAAGAGACGTATGTTACATCAGACATTAATAATCGCATCGACAATACGATGGAAAGAAGGTAACGGCGATTATGAGAGATAAAGCTCGCACCTCGAATTTAGGACGACTGTTCAATCCTTTGGCAAATATAATTGGTAAAGTATCCAGTTCATTCGAGATTTTAAAAACCGAAAATGAACGATATTCATTGTTCGTATTCAGTATTTTTAATGTAATAGCGTTTTCGATTTGCTGCTCTAGAGTTGCACCGAGAATGCTCTAAATTTTGATGTGACGTCAAATTGCTCTAAATAATTGCTCATACGTTTCGCGCTCGGAGCAATCGCCGAGAGCTCGGAGCAATCGCCGAGAGCTCGGAGCAATCGCCGAGCGCTCGGAGCAATCGCCGAGCGCTCGGAGCAATCGCCGAGCGCTCGGAGCAATCGCAGAGCGCTCCAGAGCAGCAAATCGAAAACGCTGTAAGACTAGGGTGAATTACTCAAAGCCAGAAGTAATGCTGAATAATTAACGCTGATTTCTACAAGTGGCTATTGGCATGCGAGTCATATTTGTGTCATAATATAATCCGTCATTTGCGGCAGTGGCACGCGTCAAAGAACCGAGTAAATTAAATGACAATAATAACTTTTTTTCCTATTTCTAATCTAGAGATAATAATCTATACTACGGAGTGTTTTTTCGAACAGTTTATTATTTTATTTAAGTCATTCATAATTCCGTAATCGGTTGGTTGTTGTTGTTTTTTTTTTTTCTATTTACAGAATTCTCATATATAACGTAAATGCCAGAGTGGTAAACCGCACAAAATGATTAAATCAAATTAAACAAGGCTTTTCCCATCAGAAGCAACACTCGTTTAATCCCTCCCGAGGTAAAGCCGTATTGACGAGCGCGAAATGCTATCGCATTAATTGCTGTCTGCCGTTTACTTCGATTAAAATTTCATCGCTTAAATATTATTGATCCAGATTTTCATTCAGGGAAGAAATGTATATGGGAATTCTTCTTGGATTACGCGAGTTGAAACTCTCGAAGAAGAATAGTCTATAGATACACAGACATGCATCCACGTCCTTGTATAATTAGTTTACCTATTAGCGATTTTCGGAAAATGCTCCTGGGATCAGAAGAACATTGAAAGTGTGCTGAAATCTCTGAGAGAAAAAAAAAAAAAAAAAGACGAGCATTATAGACATTCGGACATGCACGTAGCTTTATGCTCACAATACTGTTTAGAATAAACAGTCACACGAAGAGGAAAGTGGAACATACCACGAAGGAATTTCAGATTGTTGGTATAATCGGGAATTTATCGGTCCAGTATATAGATACAATATTATTTACTGATTCTCAAAGTTACATTGTTGGAAATTTCTATTGTGAACTTCCAATATTGTTTCGGAAGCATTATTCGTGAACACGTCGAGTCAGTAAATTTAAAAGACATTTCCTTAAAATTAATTTATAAATAAGTACTTCAAATTTACTAAACAATTTAGCGAATCCAAATACAATTTGTGTTTTTCCTATGAAAGTTCGGAGGGGGTAACTACTCGTGAAATAGTTGGGACAGTTAGCTATGAAATGGTATGAAATTATCTTGGGATTATTGTGAAATGGGTTGAAACGGTATGAATAATGGTATGAAATGGTATGGAATGGTATGGAATGGTATGAAATGCTTGTGAAATGCCTGTGAAATGGTATGAAATGCTTGTGAAATGATCGCGAAATGGTATGAAATGGTATAAAATGGTATGAAATGGTATGAAATGCTTGTGAAATGGTATGAAAAGGTATGAAATGGTATGAAATGGTATGAAATGGTATTAAATGGTATGAAATGGTATGAAGTGGTATTAAATGGTATGGAATGCTTGTGAACCCTAGCGAAAATATTTCTCTGAAAAACTCCTCAAAAGTTTCGTGAAAAACTCTGCAAAATTTCTCTACATTTTTCATTGTTATGGAACACGTGCGAAGTTTTGTAGACCACTTTTGTGTAGTTTTTCAGAAATATTTTACAGAGTCTTGCGGAAAAAAAATCTGAATATTTCTACAACACGCCGAATTTCTCTGATAGACTCGACATATCATTCTTAAAGTCGACTCCGCTCGTACGATGAATGCTGGATTTCTCTGAATATCTCTACAGTTTGCGAAATTTATATGTAAATCTGTGCAAGTTCTACTGGAAATTGACTTCAAGTTGGTTTGAAATCTAGACGACATAATATTCGTTACAGACCCGCACGGAAATATATATATGAGGCAAAACACGTCAGGCGGTCCCGCCAAAAATTTTGTTGTGACTGATCTTATTGAAACTTTGACAAATTATAGTATTAGTGGTCCCCTTCTAACCCCCTGAAACGGAAGCTTGGATACCGACTGTTGTCCCGGCACAGGTACACGTATTTCGCCATTGAACTCTATGCAGGCCGTTCTTTAATGTATCATAACTTTCCTCGTGATAGGCGGATTCTACGTTGTAAGGACAGTTTTGGAAATGGTTTTTCGCAATCTTTCGGCCTATCAAAAAGATTTTTCTATAAAAAAGAATTTCGATAGTTTTTTTCGAATCCAAACATATTTTCAAGTTTTTCTCAGAATGCGACATTATCGTTTTTCCTTAAATATGACCCAAAAAAATCCTTGTTCTTTTCCCTTTAAAATGAGACCAAGTGAAAAGTGGGAGGATAAAAATTGTTCGAGTTATCAAGGGTTTAAGACGCGAGCGCGCCCGCGTGAACCATTGTGAGCGTAGCCTGCAGTTTCGTTGTTACGTCCATTAGTTCCTAACACCTTGCTCAAACGATTTTACCTCTTTATTTCACTATCATTCGCATTATAATTTTTGCAACTCACACTGAAAAAATTATACGGTACTGATTATTATCATTATCATCAGTTTTTTTTTTTTTTTTGTTTTTTTATTGTGCTTTATGTTTTTGTAGTATTAATTAATGATACAATGATTACTATATTTCTATTATTTGTGTTGGTTATTCGAATTCGGGATGCTCAACCAGCTAATGAACTTTGCTACTCACGTTTCGCTTAGTTATTTTTCGCGCGGTCTTACTTTTTGGAAAAAGATCATACTCCGAAGATGACGAAATTTTTTTCAGAATCAGAGATGACTCTGATTCGGGTATGAAGGCGTGGTAACGAAGTGTACCTGACACAGTTGTAGCTAACGCGAATCTGCCCTTCAGTTCTTCCGCAGTGGTAGCGTGAACAAACCAATTCTGACGTAACAACGAAACTGCAGGCTACGCTCACAATGGTTCACGCGGGCGCGCTCGCGTCTTAAACCCTTGATAACTCGAACAATTTTTATCCTCCCACTTTTCACTTGGTCTCAACAAAAAATTTTTGGCGGGACCGCCTGACGTGTTTTGCCTCATATGCGAAAAATATATGCGAACATAGATGTGACATATTTTGTTTTTGCGTCTAAATATTATTTTTATAAGTTTTGACATAAATGTCAGATATATTCAACATAAATGTTGCGGCATGTATGTTGAGATATGAGAGATTTTAAATTAAAGTCAGTCAATATTCAATTGCCTCCAAAAAGTGCAGAAGTTGCCAAAACTTGCGAGTTGATTTAATAAAATTTTAGAGAAACCAAGAGAAACTTGGCGAAGAAATGCAAAGAATTTCAGTCAAAGTTAGCCCGTCAATATCTGATTAACGTCATGGATTTCGGGAGCGTTTCGTACAATTGTGTAAAATATCGGAGGAATTCAGAGAAATCCCGAGAAATTTGGTGGAAAAAATTAAGAAAAATTCAGTCAGAGTTAGCTGGTAAGTATCCAAATAACGTCAGAAATTTGCAGAGATTATAAGATAATTGCGTAGAACATTGAAAAAAATGAGAGAAATCCCGAGAAATCTGACGGAGAAATGCAGAAAAATTCAAGGAATGTATTGCGGACTTTTGCATTGTAACAATTTTCTGAAATACTATGCATTTTCACTAAATTCTCCAGATTTTTCTTGATTTGGATGAATATTTTTGAGAATCTCTGAACATGTGTGCAGAGTTTTGTAGAGAAATTTTGCGGAACTTTTCAGAGAAATATTTTCGCCAGGGAAATGGTATGAAATGCTTGTGAAATGGTATGAAAAGGTATGAAATGGTATGAAATGGTATGAAATGGTATTAAATGGTATGGAATGCTTGTGAAATGGTATGAAATGCTTGTGAAATGGTATGAAAAGGTATGAAAAGGTATGAAATGGTATGAAATGGTATGAAATGGTATGAAATGGTATGAAATGTTATGAAATGCTTGTCAAATGCCTGTGAAATGGTATGAAATAGTTGTGAAATCATATGAAATGATTTTGAAATGTGAAATAGATAGGACACAGAAGTTTGAAGTGGTTACCCCCTCGCGGGAAAGTTCAGTATAATCAAGAATTTATTTGTAAATTTATAGAACAAGCTATTAGCAGTTTACTTATTGCTACAACTGCACATTTGTAATTTTGCAAAACTTTTGTGTTGAGTAAATGTGTTGTAAATTCACAATAATTTTTTAACAGTGATACTTATGTGCTAAATTTGCAATCGTTTATTGAAAATGAATGTATATGTGTGCAATTTATTGATCAAGTGTTTTCATTTCCTCACCTATACAATAGTATAAGTTATAATTATATAAATAAACTAAATTTCTAGATTTCTAGACGTCTATATAAGATAATATCATTAATAGTTTATTATTAAAATTAGTTTATTAATATATTCCAGATATGCTTAAAAGCATAAGTATATTCGTAGATGGGATACTGCAGAATCTCATCAACTATGGTGAAACAAATATCATTATTAGGCACATTATCGCAATGATATATATATATATAGTTTCATTATATTAATTATAATTAAAGCTTGAACAGATAACACTAAATGCTGTTTTATAAAGCGACGTAGCAAATTATTATCAAATGACCGCGATCTACTGCTGAAGGCCTGGTGCTTAAATATTACATGGCCAGGGAGAGATTGACTTTTGGGTTTCCTGCTGATATAACATTTTTATCGCAACTTTTTTCTCGCATTATCTTCATTCTTCGACTTATACCTCATTTTTTAATAGTCTAACAATAAATTATTCAGTTTCCTGTGTGTTTTCAGACACATTTCGTCATTTTTCTCTATACACATCGACGGCTGCCTAATAATAAGATCACCTTATCATATATATATATATAGCGTTTTTGTTTGAAACGTTTATGAGAAACCGTCGATAAAGTTCAATTTAAGTTCTCTGCAGAAATTCGTATCATTTTTGTTGATTGATTCCGTCGAACTATTTCTACAAAAAAAAAAAAAATGAAGACAAATTTTATAGGTATTATGAAAAATGTTTGTTACAAGAATTGATCATTTTATTTCATCAGAAAATCGATAATTGCTATGATGCGGTGTTGAAACGACAGAAGTTAAAGAAGAGGGTATATAGTATATCATTATAAAAATCATCACGAACAAAAACTTACAAATGATTGCACAGATCAGCGATCTGATCAGGCAAGAGATAACGCGCGTATGGTGAAACCAATTGGAATGGATCGTCCTGTCGATCATCAACTTCGAATCCCTTCAACCTGGAGCAAAATTAATACTATCGACATAGATTTCAATCTCATTGCAATATAAACATATTTGCTATATCGACGCCCGATACGAATAACAGCACATTTCAGATTCCGGGTGAAAAAGAGCACGTTTCAAATTCCGGGTGGAAAAGAGCACGTTTCAGATTCCGGGTGGAAAAGAGCACGTTTCAGATTCCGAGTGAAAAAGAGCATGTTTCAGATTCCGGATGGAAAAGAACACGTTTCAGATTGAGAATGAAAAATAGCACGTTTCAGATTCACTCGAAAACTAGCAGAATTCAGGCGAAGCGAATATTACTCATTAGCAATTGTCAGGTAAGTTTATTATGAAATTGGAAATGCACAATTATGCACAAAAACTCGATTCAATTTTATCATTGAATGATTAATTCAATCTTATAATAAACCTACCTGACACTTGCTAATGAGTAATATTCGGTTCAACCTGAATTGTGCTAGTTTTCGAGTGAATCTGAAACGTGCTATTTTTCATTCTCAATCTGAAACGTGTTCTTTTCCATCCGGAATCTGAAACATACTCTTTTCCACTCGGAATCTGAAACGGCTCTTTTCCACCCGGAATCTGAAATGTGCTCTTTTCCACCCGGAATTTGAAATGTGCTGTTATTCGTATCGGGCGTCGATATATACTTGAAATACTAACCGGACAACAAAGTGGCGGCGATATTGAGTGTTAGGATCTAGAAATTGTGCTTTGACCCAAGAAAAGGCGTACGTTGCGGCCACATCACGAAAATCATCCCTAGTCTGATACTTATCTTGGTCATTAAATCGTGAACGCAATTGCGGTGTGTCAAACCAAATGACTTTACTTCCAGCCTCAAGTATTTCATCAATCCATTTCTTAACGTTTCCAACATATTTGAATTCACTTGGTGCATATACGTCTCGAATCTGAAATATAAAATAATTTAGAATGTAGGACATTTGGATATGGAGGGTTGCGAGACTGAGAGTTTAAAAAGCAGTAGGATCTAGAAAGACACTTGATTTTGTTTCCCCATCGTATGCTGATCATTCCAAATTAGAAACTTACTTTATAGCCCCTACATTTCTGTTCCAAACGTAGCTTAATAAAGGTTTCCAATTCTTTAACAGAAGGATAGCCCCTCTGATATATCAGCAAAATATCAGCCGTTTCGCTTTCATCAACAAATCGCGTAGATACGCTTAGCAATAGAGGTAATCCATCGCTCTCATTGTTATTACAAAATCGACCCGGGAATCTGCGCCACATCCATATCCAATAAAACACTCCTATTATAAAAATAGAAACTACTAAACCACATGCGATCCATAGCCTAGGGGATCCTCCCAATGGTAATTCCATATCATCCCTCGCCTGCTGTTCTCCTATTACCACAATTAAATATCAGACTTAAATAATTCTCAACTAATCAAACCATACGTCATACCTTAACCCTTACGGAAAATACTCTCAATTTTTGAGTGTAAACACTGAATTTTGGGTGTAAGCACTGAATTTTGGGTGTAAAACTCTTAAATTGGGAGTTGACTTTCAAATTTCTAGTGTTGACTCCCAAATTGAAAGGTCACTCTCGAATTTCGAGTATCGAACTCCCAAATTGAGAATTGACTCCCAAATTTCGAGTATCGAACTCCCAGGCTAAGAGTTGACTCCCAAATTTTGAGTGTCGAACTCCCAAATTGAGAGTTGACTCCCAAATTTTGAGTGTCCAACTCCCAAATTGAGAGTTGACTACCAAATTTTAAGTGTCCAACTCCCAAATTGAGAATTGACTCCCAAATTTCGAGTATCGAACTCTCAGGTTTAGAGTTGACTCCCAAATTTCGAGTGTCGAACTCCCAAATTGAGAGTTGACTACCAAATTTTGAGTGTCCAACTCCGAAGTTGAGAATTGACTCCCAAATTTCGAGTATCGAACTCCCAGATTGAGAATTGACGGTCAAATTTCGAGTATCGAACTCCTGCAGCAGGTTTAGAGTTGACTCCCAAATTTTGAGTGTCGAACTCCCAAATTGAGAGTTGACTCCCAAATGAGTGACACCCAACAGAGGGTCAACATTCAACCGAGAGTCAACACCCAAGATGTATTATTTTAATTATTATTTTGAGTGTTCTTTTGAGTTTTTTTTTTTTTCGTAAGGGTATCCATTGATAGAACTGAACGAATTATAAATGCATTGGCATACTTACCAAGATCGACGTAAATCGGTTGCTCGATAAATTCCCAAGCTATCAGGTTGCCCTGTCCGTGTTCGTCATAGCACTCCTGAAGACCAAGATCTGAATAACTAAGGTAATAGTGACCACCGCCGCAAGTCAAGTTCGCCCATGTAAAATGTGCTGTCCATTTATTTCCCTTCTTATGACCCTCGGTTGATACCTGAAAGAATGTCATTCACATAGTAATGAAATTTGAATCGTAACATAATTAACGTTACGATACTCACCGTAGCTGTAATGTTCCCTATCACCATACACTTTACAGAAACATTCGCACCTTTCTGAAATAAAATAAAACGTGTATTGAATTCCATTTTATGTTTGATGACAATATTTTGATCAAAAGTGATGAATTCTACTACTTTACAATTTTAATTGCGCATGATTGATCTGGCAGGATTTTCCTTTTCTTAATTTCTCTCAAATCATGAGATTTATGCGGACGCTCGTATAAGTGCGCTAAAACTGAGATACAGTCCAATGGAATTTCGAAAGTGAGCTTTAGCTGCATGCTCCTGAAAATTGATGATCCTCATTAACAAATTTGAATGTTTATCTAATGAAGGGACGAATAAACTAATATTATTAATTACTAACGAGTATGGGCTCTCAGGCTTAGTGTTCCAGTCATCCTTGAGTGTCACCCTTGTGTTGAGATACTGATATGAAGTTTCATAAAAATCACTAGAATCCCATCTTTGACTCTGGTTATTTATCATCACAAAATAATGACAACCAGTAAATATTTTATAGAATGTTTGATTATTTGATTCTTCATCCTGTAAGACGAAGATACGTGTAATTTCCATTTAAATTATTTTATTATAATATAGTAGGTATATTATAATCATGCCTATAATTTATTATCTTATACCGTGGATACATGACAATATACGTAATATAATCGCGTATCGTGATCGCTGGTGTTAAGCGGAGGGCATCCGTTGACAGGCCGATCTCTTATAAATGGATTAGCGAATAGGACTAGATCGAATTCTCCATGTTGATTCGATATTAATAGGTTTATCTCAGAACCCGTTTGATTTGGTGTTAGTTTAGCAGGAGAAGGCGAAGAAGATATTTCAGATGGCAATTTTCTAATGTCCTGTGAATTGAGTTTAATATGTACAAAATTCACATACGGTTATTGTATTAATAAGGAAAATGTGTATTTATTAGGGTGCTTTTTTTTGAAACGACTATTTTTTTTTTTTTTTTTGCAACTCCCCATGAAAATCTTGTTGTAGACGTCGAAAAGGGAATCCTGTCCAATTTTTAGCTCTTAATTCCGATTCTAGTACCTGCGCTCTTCTTTTTAAGTTTTTACATGCTAAAAGCATGTGGACATTATGACTTTTTCTTTAGTCGCGCACAACTCAGCCGCATTTCAATGGATTGTTCTCATCCAAGACTCATTTTACAGAGAATTTAGTGTTCTTCAAAAGTGCTTCGGGTAGTTTGGCTGTGGTTTCAACCGCCGCACTTGTGTGAGCCTCCAAAGTCGATTTTATGCATAATTCTTCTTTCTCGCTGTGGGCGACTAAACAGTTGGACTTGGAGAAAAAAACTTCGAAACAATTTTGTAGGAAATTTATTTCTCTACAAAAAAAGTCCAGTACATAAAGTCTCTCAAACCAGTATTTCAAAAGATATAAGGACTTTGATTTTTTTTAATATAAAATTCCAACAAAATGTCAAGTTCAATATTTTCAAGTCAGTCAAACTATCTTGAGTTGTGCACGACTAAAGAAAAAGTCGTAATGTTCACATGCTTTTAGCATGGAAAAACTTAAAAAGAAGAGCGCGAGTACTAGAATCAGAATGAAGAGCTAAAAATTGGTCAGGATTCCCTTTTCGACGTCTACAACAAAATTTTCAATGGGAAGTTGCAAAAAAAAAAAAATAGTCGTTTCAAAAAAAGCACCCTAGTATTTATACTAACGTAAGTTTCGTGAATACAGTTAGCTGAAGTAGAATCGTTGATTATTAACAAATATGTGATGATTAAATTATTAAGAAACATATTTTCTTCGTTTATGTATTCGAAACTCCACCTGTAGATTTATCACCCTGATTCAAACTTATACATACGTATAATAATCGCGTTCTATAATCACGTGTTGTCTCAAACACGTGTATCAATAAACACTGATAAACGCACTTGCGCGGTTTTCTCTCAAAATACTTTTCAAATACGAATAATTTTTATTTAAAAAAAAAAATAATAATTTCAATTCACAATCGACTGCGCGGTTCTCGCGATACACGTGCTCGCAATCAAGTTCCATGCGATATAGTGAGCTGTATATTATTCTTGGCCCAAGAGTTTATGAGTATTTTTTTTTTTATAATATCAAGTGCGCAGAACGAGGCGAGTTAAAATCACAAGCACGTTACCAATACGCACTTTTTTTATTACTCTGACTGATTTCAGCTACGATTATAGGCAGATTTTGTATTCAATCTTTACCTCATGCAATTTCCGGGATATACCTAGTTACGTGTGTCTTCGAATTTTTTGAGTAAACGAAAAAAGATTCTGAATCCTCCTTATAGACGAGAAATATATATACAATTTTCACCTGGGCATTAATAAACTTAGTATCATATAATGGTGAAATATCATGTAACGTTGACATTTTTTTTTTTAATTGAAATGTTAACGGTTTCATTCAAATATGAACTGATCTGAGAATAAAAACATGATGATAATATTCTATGTATAGTACGTCGGATACTATAAGATGACTAATAAAATTATTATCAATCTAGATTGCAAACGTTCTTCGTATTTAAACGCGTAAACAAAAATTATTTTTTTATGTTTTTTCTTATAAAAAAATATTTATTAATCTATACACAACGACGGAAGAGTAACACGATAAATTGATATCTAATGCACGAATTCAGGCTTAGATTTTTAATACTTCTATAAAATAAAATATTATCTAATAGACTAAATAAAAACCATATTTCAGTTATCTTATAGTATTATAATATCCTTGAATTGAATATTGAGAGAATTTCATTTTTCATTTAAGGGGAAATGAAAGGTGGATTATACACCTCGAATTTTTGGGAGCCCGTTTCTCAGCTAAAACACATCCGATCTATGTGAAATTGATATCGGTGACGTAGAAAAAGTGAATGAAGGGCATGATGCTCTTGGATTTCCAAATAGCGAAAACGTTTCGGGTGTTTTCATATTTATCAAGTACAATGTCAGCAACAACGATTATTCGTTACATAGCACTCTTGATATAAAATTGTACATTTTATTTTCGCTTTTTGGAAATCCAAGAGCATCATGCCCTTCGTTCACTTTTTCTACGTCACTGATATCAATTTCACATCGATCGGATGTGGTTTAGCTGAGAAACGGGCTGCCAAAAATTCGAGGTGTATAATTCACCATTCATATCCGCTTAATCAATTATTTCAATAATATCGTATATTACTTTATTTACAATGAGGCCAAAAAGTAGTACAATATATTAATAAATACATTCTAACATTAACGTAATGATTAAATAATACCTAGAACAACTATAATTTATTCTACAAAGATAATATACTCTGATATAATTGATATAGAATGCTTATTCTTATTTAACGTTGATAGTTTCTTCCGGATCGAATTTGCGTAGCCCCCATACATCCCCTTCGACGCCACAAGGGTCACTGACCCCACGACAGGTGCTAGTATCCTAGGTCAGTGCTCTTTCGTAATAGACAACGTAGTAGCGCCAAATTATATTGCCATCTCGCGGCTGAGTCGACGTACTACTTTTGCCGCAAACACGAACACGTGTGCGCCTTAGTATATGCAACTCGCACGCCAGTCTTGTAGTCTTGTTGCATAAGCGAATTTTACGTTATCTGACTTATCCGGGAAGCAGCGCCTCCACCATTTAGATGGCGGAGGCACGAACTACTTTTGCCGCAAACAGCGGGAAGCAATAATCAGTATGAATTTCGCCTAGATGGTTAAATCCCTTATTTTATCGCTGTAAAATTATTAATACTGATTTTCAGAATATTGATCGACTTTCAGAATTGAAGTCGTTCTTTAAAAAATAAGAATACGCAAGTTGCTTGATGATATTATTATCAGTTTATTCAAAAAATATATAATTATTATACATTTATTAGATATAATTGTTGTTTTTTATACTATTTAATTATAATTTATAGAAATATATAATTATTTCCCGCGAATCTGAATTTTTCGGGAAACAATGTACATTATTTCCCGCAAATCTGAATTTAGCGGGACATAATGTACATTATTTCCCGCAAATTGGGGAAAAAAATGAATTTGCGGGAAAAAAAAAAAGTATGAGAGGGAATAATATTCTACTTTATGCCCGCTTTTCAGCGATTACAGTTGATAAGTGAATAAAAATATAATTATACTATATTTCCTTATTACCTTGAATATTTCACAAGTTGTATAAAATTGTCGTAGATTATAATCGCTGGTGTTAAGCTCGGGGCCTGGATATAATTCGCTATCATTTTTGAGAAACGGATTTGCTAATAGTGTCAGTTTAAAATCATCCCTTTGATCATCAATGAATACGATCAACTTGACCGTACCATTATCAGATACTGTTAAATTTTGAGTGAGATTTGCAGGCGGGAGAGCATCGCTTTCAAATATCCAATCCGATGTAACTGGCTATATTATAATAAATTTCAAACAAGTTATGTGTAATATAATATTATTATACCTATATAAAAAAAAAAAAAGTATAACATTATACTTACGTAAGTCTCTGGTGAACACCAAGATTTCGTTCCTGAACACGAGTGTTCGTTTAGAATTAATAAATATAAAATTATCAATATGTTAAAAAACATTTTTTTCTTCCGCTTATTATTATATTATATAAAATTATTAATTTTTTGTATATATTATCAAATCGCAATTTATGCGGATATTTAATTAAATAATCAAATAATGTATTGTTAATTAATGCACGTGCAGTGTTTTCGATATAATATACATGTAATTAGAATTATATTTGGTATATTTACTGCGGTATTATTATTAAGTATATAATATATAGAGTTTATTCTATACACGGGATTAAAACCCTGCAATATACAATCGACTGATCGCGGCTGTAAAGTATCGCATACTGCAGTAGGTATGTGCGAAACTTGGTGATAAACCGAATTTTGTAATATATGCATCAAAGAGGATGATGAGGAGGTATACGCTCTGTAAATAAATGCATATATACCGAGAATCTTCGGTGAGACTAAACGATCCCCTTCCTACGGCAAAACCAACACTGGCTCGTTCGGGAGGAGATGCAATGCTATTGGCACCTCATTCCGTCCCGAACGAGCCTGTGTTGGTTTTGCCGTAGGAAGGGGATCGTTTAGTCTCACCGAATATTCTCGGTATATGTAGGTACTACGTGTGTATGATAACGTTCACTATGTCGTCTGCAGTGATTATACAGACCTCAATAATAATTCAACTATCCCTGATATGTTTCATCATTGAGGAAAAAGTATATCAATTAATTCTTGTTATTATACATATATCTCTAATAAACATTTAACTTTAGAGATAATAGGGAGATATTTTTGGTTTTTTTTTTCATTGAATAACAGGAAAAATAATATATATAATGTATAATAAATTCGATTATGCTTTAACTGAAAAATAATGCCATTCATAATATAGTTATTTAAATTATATAAGCTGCTCTATATTCAGTGAATTTGTATGTTTTTTATTCATTCTGTGTTTCATTAGTTCATAGTTTTCATAGTTTTTTCTACTGATTTTCAGAATTTTTTAAAACGCGCTATATATAATTTGCCACATCTCCGCAAGAATATGAATGAAAGGGTCGTAGTATTTCTTTTTCTATTATATCTTTTTCATTCATACATAATAATATACATATACGAGCGCTTCTCATCGGAAAAGGTAGTAATCTTTTTTACCCACATATTTGTGCAGAGCACTACTATAATCTTCTTCTTCTTCTTCTTATTCCGTCTGGCTTTATCCCATGCAAGCTATAAAGCCTGGGCAAGTGCCAAAGCACTACTATAATCTTACTATTCGTTCATTCATACGCGACCAGCGCGCTCTCTATATGTATCAATGGAGTAGTTGCTGCTCGAGGGAGAGAGTGGGAGTATCAAAACTAGCGATATGTACAAACGAACGAACAATTAAAAGAACAACTCAAACTAAGAATTATCAAGCTTTATTCAGTTAGAAAAAAAAAAAAAATTTCATTCATATTCCTATATATTATACTTTCCCAATACAAACAATAATTTCCAAACGATTGCATCGATAAAAGAAAAAAGAAATTTTGCTAGATTATATTATTATTATTAGTCTATTTAAAAAAAATATATATAAAAGATCATTTACAGCGTTTGATTGAAAAAATTTAGGCATCAAAAAACAAATTCTTACACTATATACATGTATGTTATACTATGAAAAAAAATCTATGTATAAACGTGATAGAATTTATAAAACTAAACATTTTTAAGACCAAAATAAGATTACGAGACTATTTACTCAATAATTATATAAAATTATATGGTATATGAGATATTATTATTAAATAAATATAAAATGATATTCTATACCATCGAATTACAATAAGAAAGAAATTCTATATTTGTAAAAATCTATTCGTTTATTATGTATTATCAATAAAGTTTAATAATAAATGATAATTACTGACGTCTTATAAAAGCGAACGCGGATTTAAGTTATTATTATAATATCAACATGTTAAATCATACTTTCAATTGGAATACAATATCATTCCATAAATAATAGACTAAATTTATAACTTTGATGATAAATTACGAATTCTGATGGAATAATATTCATCCAATTTCGTCCTTAGGTATATCACAATATTCTTAGACTTATATATATATATATATATATATATATATATTATATAGTAGTATATAATTATTAAATTTCAACGATATTATAATATACTATTATTATGTATAAAAATAGAAAAATGTTCTGAATAACTTATACATTATTGTTTCTTAAAAAAATATATATCTCAATATTTGATGAATGTTAGAATTATAGCGAGGCATCAGCTAATAATTATTATTTAGCTTTTAGATCATAGAGTCAGTTCCCTTGTATGACAAAGAGTCAAATTTTATCTCAGTGTACAAATTCTGATGTTTGCTCGAAGGTTCAATCAGACCATTTCTAAAAAAAAAAAAAAAAAAAACAAATATAAATTATAGGCATAATAGATGATGGTGTAAATTATTATTCTTTTTTGTGAGGTAATCGATGATTGAAGACTCTGTTAAAACGACTTGAGTTAAATAAAAGGGTAAATCATTGTAAAAATCATAACGAATATATAAAGACTTACAATTTTTTGCACAGGTCAAAGAAACTTCCAGGCAAGAGCCAGCGAGTATGTGGTGTAAACGATCGGAGTGGATCTCCGTGGTCCTTTTCAACTTTAAATTCCTCCATTCTGTAGAAAAAAATGATTTAAAAAATTGAGTAATTGATATATTTGCAATTTATACCATCATATTTATCATATTTCCAATAAACATAATTGATGTAGGTATACTATAAACACTAACTGTACAACAAAGTGGTAACAATATTGAGAATGAGCATCTTGATACAGGTCTCTTGCTAATTCAAAGGCGTACGGTACTGCCTCATCGCGAAAGTCATTCCAAGCCCGATTCTTGTCTTTGAAATTTAATCTGGAACGCAATTGCGGTGTATCAAACCAAATCACTTTACTTCCAGCCTTGAGTATATCGTCAACCCATTTCTTAACGTCTTCAATATATTTGAATTCACTTGGTGCATATACGTCTCGAATCTGAAATATTATTTAGAAATTATTTAGATGGAGGATTCATATTAATTGTCTCATGTTCATGTTCATCACACAAATGACGAAACTCACTTTATAGCCACTACAACATTTCCGCAAACGTTGTTTGTAGTATTCTACTTCTTTTTCGAACTTAGGCCAACCCCTTACGTATATCAGTAAAATTTGATTAGATTTTTTATCGTCGATAGATTTAAATGGTTCTTTTGGTATTCCAGAAACTTTTTCGTCTTCTTTTAACAAATTCTTCAATCTATGACATTTCATTACGAAATAAAACAGCATTGTTATCAAAATACAGAAGACTATAAAACAAATAATCCATAGCCAATATTTGAACTGTATAACACTTTTCCCTGTTACATCGTCTTTTTCTTGATGTTCACCTGCGGTATATTAAAAAAATATGTAATAATTATCGTTTATTTATTCTATAATAATCAGTTATACTTATAAACCTTTAATAATAAATAATAATAATCTAAACACCCACCAAGATCAAGATAAGTCTGTCCTTTAATGAGTTTCCAAGTATCAACTGCTTCTGGGCTGAATTCTTGTTCGCATCTGCGTGTATCATGAACTGAATAGTCAAGAAAATAGTGAGCACCTCCGCGAGTCAAGTTTCTCCATATAATAGTTACAGTCCATGTATTATTGTACATATGCAGGGTATTCGACACCCTTTCGGAGCTTACCTTATTAAAAGAGAAAAAAAATGAATAGGTGAAAAACCTTTTTCACTGCACCGTATGGAAGAAAAAGAAAGAAGAGAAAAAAAAAAAAAAAAAACAAGGCATATACTCACTTCGATTGTAACGTTCGATATCAATTCACATTTCACGTACGGATATTTGTCACTGATCTGTGATAAAAGAAAAAACATATGTAAATATATGTTATAAATTATTTTGATATATGTATATCAAGCCTGCATCAACGCATAATCATAAAAACTTTAAATTTACATTTTTTATCCAGCAAGATTGAGTCTCTTGTAAATGTCCCCGTTCTATATGGTCAATGGCGCCGTCCACCTTTTCTTTACGTTCGTAAATATTGACTCTAATGAAGATACAGTCTAGAGGTACCATCAGTTTAACGAAGTAAGACATTGTACTGAAAAATAAACGCCATATATTGTAGATGAAATAATTGTAATGAACGTTTATGCGGTAATAAATCAAAGGGAAATTGAGATTAACTTACTTCACTGTTGTTTCAGGCGCGTATGTTCCATTGCCTATAAGTTGTAGCCCCATATCAATGAAAGGGTAATTAGTTTCATAATATTTAGGCTCAAATTTCCACCTTTTACCATCATTATTTGTTATAACAAGATAATACCAGCCGGTGAATACCTTGCGATAATCTAACTTGGGTATATTGTCTTCCTGTGATACATGATTGATGTGTACATTCGATATTATTGAAAGTGATGAAAAAAAATAGTATATTGTGTACCAAGGGCGTAAAGTGGGCTTTTTCAGACCGAGTGTGGAGTTTGCAACCACACGACGTCAAAAAGCCCACTTAGCCCTTGGTGCATACCATATTTTTTGTGACAGCACGATTTTCGTGTTTTTCAGCGATTTTAAGGAAGCGGGCAAAAAAAGATCATTATTGCCCGCTAGAAGTCGGTAGCGGGCAAAAAAAAAGTTCATTATTGCCCGCTAAAAGTCGGTAGCGGGCAAAAAAAAAGTTCATTATTGCCCGCTAAAAATCGGTAGCGGGCAAAAAAAGTTCATTATTGCCCGCTACTGACTTTTTTTTGCCCGCCGGTACAAAAACGTCGATTTTATGCCCCATTTTTAGGTAAAAAAAAAAACGCAAAAATCGTGCATGTGTTACAAAAATATAATTACACTATATTTCCTTACCTTGAATATTCTACAAGTTGTATAAAATTGTCGTAGATTATAATCGGTGATGTTAAGCTCGGGGCCTTCGGTGTCATTTTTTAGAAACGGATTTGCTAATAGTGTCAGCTTGAAATCATCACTTTGATCGTTTATGTATACGACTATCTTCACCGTACCATCATCGGTTACGTATGAATCTTGGGTAAGATTTACCGGAGGTAGCGTATCGCTTTCAAATATCCAGTCAGGTGTAACAGGCTGTAATTTCATTCATAAGTTAGCTATATGATATGAGAGGATAAAAATATAGTGATAGTTAAAACTACAATTGTCACAAACGAACTCGACAATCGAGGTTTTTCGTTTGTTTATTGCAAGCTGGCTATTGGATCTTTCTTTTCTTTCTTTGATAGAATATTGATGTCTTCAATAAGCGAATCAATTAAACGAGAGAAACAATAATGCGGATCGCTAGCGTGGAATAAATAAACGAAAAATAGCTCGAGTGTGCCGAGTTGGTTTGTGACAATTGTGTTAACTTTCACCATCATATCCTCTCTCTAGTCTCTATATCATAGTTTAAGGTTTATTATAATCTAACTATAAATGAAAATACGTATGTGTGTGTATATAATATAGTTAGTTATACGTACGTAGGACTCTGGTGTACACATAGATTTTTTCGACGAACACGTGTGTTCTTTTAAAATGAATAAACATATTATTATTAATACGTTAAAAAACATTTTATCTTCTTCTTCTTCCTCTGATTTATATTATTATGATATTTTATATGTTATACTATACGTATATTAAATATATAATCACATAATTATTATATATTTACACGTATAACACGTGTTATATGAATATATATATATATATGTATATAAATCTTAATCGTTAAATATATATATGAAAATATCAATTTGCAACGAAAATTGTTATCAAAGTATATGAAAGTTTGTCCTTCAATACACAGGAATGAAACTGAGATACGACTGATCGCGGTAAAGTATGGTACTGTGTGACGTGAAAGCTTTGATGTGACGATGAACCGTATTGTTGTGTAGTATGCATTATACACGATGTATGAATACATAGTGTATCTATGTATGCATATGTATAGTACGTATGTACAGATATAGTTTGTGGTTTTGTAAACCTCAATTTGAGTCTCTCTTCTTGGAGAAAAAAAAAAAAAAAAAAATAAGAATACCAATTTGTTCTTACAGGCATATTCTCTAATTGGCGATAATGTACACTCTGTATAATTCTGTGAAATTATATATTTCTTCGTATTTTTTCCCCCCTTTTTCTTTTTTTTATCTACGGGGTATTCGCATATATTCCTTATACTTATATTCAGATGTATTCGCGGTGCGTCGCCTCTTTTCTTGGAATTTTTTCTTCATATTGTCTCTATTTTTTTTTTTTTTTTTCTTTTTTTCTTTTTTTGTTAACAAGGAAAATAACGAAATAAATTCATGAGATTCCAATCTGTATTGCGTTGACTCTCTAAAAATGAAATAAGTCGACGGGTAATATGTATACGTATATACAAAACGAAAAAACCAACATCTATATGGGCTGATTCATGCGAAACTTTTTATCCGCGCGCTAAACGCGCAATATATATATTGAATATATATATATATATATATATTTTTTTTTTTTTTTCCTTTTTCTTACGCGGTTTTTCTCTTATCATGAATCTTATAAACCAAAGATAAAAATAACAACACAATATGACAATAATCTTATAGTTGATCGTAAGTATAATAATATTTAAGTATTTTTTTTTTATGCAAGATATTATATCTCGTATTCGAAATATAAAATATCTGCATAACGTTATCATAACTTAATAATAACTAAAGAACGTGATATAATCTGTCTCTATTATCACAATCAGTCAAGGTCACAACTGCAGCAGCTGTTTTGCATCTAAATCGACAAGTAATGCACAGCTGAATGTAGTTCTTATAGAATTTCATAAATCTCCGTCTAATGAAAGATGAATTATACACCTCGAATTTTTGGCAACCCGTTTCCCAGCTAAAACACATCCGATCGATGTGAAATTGATATCAGTGACGTAGAAAAAGTGAACGAAGGGCATGATGCTCTTGAATTTTCAAAAAGCGAAAATAAATTATACAATTTTCTATCAAGAGTATACTGTAACGAATAATCGTTGTTATTGACATTGTACTTGATAAATAATATGAAAACACCCGAAACATTTTCGCTTTTTGTAAATCCAAGAGTATCATGCCCTTTTTCTGCGTCACATGATATCAATTTCACATCGATCGTATGTGTTTCAGCTGAGAAACGGGCTACCAAAAATTCGAGGTGTATAGAATTAAAAATTCTATGTTTATTCAAAATGGGGTTGAATACGCAAAGCTTTTCCAGGTGGCGCCAACGAGCCAAGTAACAAAAATGGCGCAGATTACCAATACATGTCTGTTATTAGTGTGTGTCAGTGACCATGTGTGTAAATGTGCGCGCGCCATTAATGGCGCTTCATTTGAATTTTGAAACAACCGGCTATATTGGGGACGACATGTTGGTTACTTGGCTCGGTGGCGCCAAAGTTTAACAGTTTTACCGGTAGCCAACCCCATTCTACAGAACGTCGATAAAAACAGATCCTTGCCTTTACCGACAGCGCGGTAATCAATCTCGCGATCTACATTACCGACAGACACGAGTAAACATCGTCTGTTTTGATTATTAAGGTTATGTTAGCTTATAAATTGTGTTGCCGCGATTTTGCTTCTTTCACCTATAACAAGAATATCAAAAAAAAAAAAAATTAATAGATAATAATTTAGCTAAATGAAAATGGTCCATAAAACTGAAACTAACAGAAACACAACAAATGCAACATCATCGTCACTATTATCAAAACCAACTGATGAAAAACCGACAATATATGATAGAAAAATTGTCGAATATAAAGATTTGTCGAAAAGATTTAAACACGATGCTAGTAAAGATTTTAGCAAACAATTCTCACACGTATATTCAATACGATTAGCTGCTTTAACTGAACCGATTGTTAAAAAAACTAAAAAAAAATGGGGTTCGTATTCTTATTCTTATATCACTTTCTTTCTTTATTTAATTAATTTCTGTAATTTAAAAATTTTTTAAACACAGGCGATATGAAAATCTACAAACTCTCTGACCTCGAAGAGTCGCAAGGTAGACGTTGCGTAATAATAGGAACAATATACAAACATCAAGAACTAAAACCTTCCATATTACGCGAATTAAGCGAAGAACAACAACTTGCGCCGCCTGCGCCAAGGCTCAATTATTGTTCAAACAAAGACCAACTCTTCTTAGAAGATGAAATGCTGCGTATCAAACTAGTCGGTAATCATAACGATATCAAAGATATGGTTACAGGCATTGTTTGCGCAGTTTTAGGCAAAGAAAACGAAGACGGAACTTTCGACGTCAGTCCAAATTATATTTCATGAATATTATTATTCAAACAACAACAACAACAACTTAATCATTAATTATCGTCAATATTTTATCAGGTCGAAGATTGGTGCTTTCCTGGCTGCGTGCCTAAACTCCAAATTTCCATATCTCCAAATTTTGGCAAAATTCTCATCGTTTCTGGACTCGATTTAGCAAACAATCCAGAAAATCTTGCGCTCAATTTACTAGTAGAATTTATTGACGGTATGATCGGCGATACAGATGCACAAAAAGAAGAGGCTTCAATAGTCAGAGTTATAATAGCCGGTGATTATAACTAAAATTCATTACTTAGTCAAAAAATCATCATAATAACAATTTTGTTTTATATTTTTGCTTATTATTTTTCAGGTAACAGCGTTAGAGGAAGCGCTGAGATTCACACGAGCAGAGGACACTCGGGTGGTAAAGCTCAGGATACAGCAGCTGCTAAAGAAACTGCATTGGCTGCGCAGAGATTTGATACTTTCTTAAATCAGATTGTAGAATCTTGTTGTGTTAGTTTAATGCCTGGACAGTTCGATCCTACTAATCACATGATGCCTCAGCAGCCGTTGCATCCTTGTATATTGCCCAAATCTTCTAGGCAATGACTGTTCAAGATTTTAAGAATTAATTCCTTGTTTTTTTGTTTTTTTTTTTTTTGTCTATTGTCGATCGTTTCTTATATCTTTGTTCTATATTCAACAGATTCAAGAGTCTTCAGGGAGCGACTAATCCATTCATCGCTTCACTCGGGTCTAGAATTATATGCGGATCTAGCGGCCAGCCTATAGAAGATTTGATGAAAGTTTGCGACGTCAATGATGTACCGCCTATTGTTTGGCTTGAGAGAACTCTGGACTGGAGACATTTCTGTCCTACTGCACCAGACACTCTATCTTCTTATCCATATTACGAAATAGATCCATTCATAATGACCGAATGTCCGGATGTATATTTTGTTGGAAATGTAAACAAGTACGAGACCAATTTATGGAAAGGTATTATAACAAACACCAGGATCATAATATAGAGAATATCAATTTCTTTATTTATTATTTATCAGAATATGTGATAACGCAGTTCTTTTTTTTTTTTTTTTTTTTTTTTTTTTTTTATTGTTTATCAGGTGAAGATGGACAAACTGTGAGACTTGTATGCGTTCCGAAATTTTCTGATACTCAAACAGCAGTTCTCGTCGATTTAGAAACTTTAGATGCACAGGCTGTATCTTTTGGCACGAGTTGAGTTGATTTATTCCTGTTTGTATTTTTTTTTTATTGTACCACAATCGTGTAAGGAGATATGATTATATTATTTCCTTTGATTTATTGATTAATTAATTAATTATTGATTTAAATAAATAAATAAATAAATATAGGTATTCAAATATTTTTTTTTTTTTTTTTTCATAATATAAATTATTATAGCTTTTGTAAATATAATTATGTATTTTATATAATCTCTTATTATTCTTTTTTTTTTTTTTATACAATATTGTTGAATAACTTAATATTTACAAGCTAATTCCTTTTTTTTTTTTTTTTTTCTTGCCTAATATCTAAAAGAATTTAGGCTCAGATTTTTTTTTTTTTTTTTTTTTTGAATAAATAGTTTTTTTCCTTTTTTTTTGGCTCTTTGCTAAAATACTTAGTATAATTATACCTATATATCATTTTTGTAATCTTTTGAATAATTTAAACACTCACATTATAGTATATATTATGTATATATGTTGTATATGCATATAATAAATACTTTAATAATAATAATAATAATAATAATAATAATAATCATTTTTATATATAGTATTTATGTATAACTTGGATAATTGATATAGTGGGGAAGATACGATAACTTATCTAGTTTTCTTTTCTTTTCTTTTCTTTTCTTTTTCAATATTCAATTTCATTCTCTAATTTCCAAACTAAACTATAACTATTCGATACTACGACGAATACTACCCCTTCGCATATATATATTTTCATTCAAATTTCTAATAACTTGTGTCTAAAAATATTTTTCTACTCTTATAACTATTCTACATATATTATATATTATATATATTATATAGTATATCATAATTCATATTATAGAATACTGCGTTACTGACTTTATATATATATATATATATTATTTCTGTTACTGTTTCTATATATTTTCTTTTTTTCTTTTTTTTTTTTTGGCACATTTTAATCGCTGAAGATTGATTTTTTGAAGCCTTTTTTTTTTTTTTTTTTCTTATTATTACTTAAACCGAAGAAAGATGAACGTATCATATATTCTTCTTTGGTCGTTTTTTTTTTTTTTTTTTTTCGGCTAGTTAATATTTTTAATATTTTATAATTCTATTTTCTTTCAGAAAGCTTGACAAACGTCCGAGTCTTTTTTCCATGGTAATTTGTCCTCGTTTATTTCGTAAAAGCTCTCAGTCTCAGGACTCAACGATCTCGAAGATCTAGGAGAATTTATCTTGACTCTATCCTCAGATCCGCTATCGCTAGGATCATCAGGAATTTGTTGATCAGATTCAGATTGATCTTCGTTTCTCATAGCGCATATAACGTCCGTTAATGCTACTATGTAGTTTTTAGCTAACGTCAGTGTTTCGATCTTTGATAAACGTCTCTCCTTGCTCACATGAGGTATTACCTCCCTCAGGGACTGGAATAATAAAATATAATGGAATAATTCTCTCAAAAATGATTCAAAAAAAATTTTTTCTAAAATTTTTTTTAAACTTCTTTCTATACCTGAAACGCATCGTTCAAACTATGCATTCTCATTCTTTCTCTTTCGTTGCTTTCTAAACGTCTTAGTGTCCGTTCCCTCGGTGTAGTTGTACGCGACGTTCTTGAAGATTTGAAATTTAGTCGCTCAGTCCTTCTCGACGTTCGCCGCATTATTCTTCCTCCTTTTTTCGAACTCGACGATGACCAATCTTCTTCGTTTCTAACTCCAGATTTCATCTCGATTTTAAATTATACTGTGTAAAGAAAAATATATTGAATTTGAATTTTTTTTTTTTTTTTTTTTTTCACTTTTCTTTTCAAAAACTAATTTTTCTAAATTTAATTCTAATTTTAGAATAAAAATTGAAAAAAAATTATCCTAACGGTTTTTTTTTTTTTTTTTTTTTTATATAATTTTTTTTCAAATTTATACCTGCGATTTTATTCTATAATGTTTTGAGATTGGAAGAATAATATTTCCAAAAAAAGAGTATTTTTTTAATTTTTTTTTAAAACCGCGGGAAATATATAGTTTATATATTTTTTTTTATTTTATTTTTTTTATTTTATTTTTTTAAATTTTGAGATAGTAGGTATATATATTTATTCTATTATTGACACGTTTTTTTTTTTTTATATATATATTATACTATGTACTATTTTTTATAATTTCAATTATAACAGAATTTCGAATAGCAAAATCCCGGAAACTTGTTGAGCCCCGTCGAGGCGACGACTGATGTCGCGACGTCGGGGTGCGGCCGGCGCCGTCTTTCACCCCCGCTAACTATATACTCGATTATATATATACGCGCATGGGAGTATATATACCTATATATACTCTCCTCAATGCACGGGGTGTATCAAGGAATATCGTATATACAATCATTCGAAATTTCAAATTTCAAATTTCGAACACTCGATATTCAAATCTATAATTTCCCGCGCTTTTTCATTTTTCCGTAAAACGATGAAAATTTCAACGTAAATTGTATATCATTGATAATAAAATGAAATAAAGTATAAACAAGCGCGTAAAATTCAAAAAAGACAAAAAACAGTCAAAAAAAAAAACAAAAAAAACGGCGATTCTCGAAAAATGTAATCACGCGCCTTTCGCGAATATCATTTCGAAAAGTAATTCATTTTATTCATTTTATACACTCTCACCCGTTATTTAACGAACTTAAACCCGGGGGTGGGTTCGTTCAGAGTTTAGGTGGCTACAGGTGGGCGTTATATGACGTCATTCGCCCACGCGGCACCTTTATCTATCCATTATCGCAATAACACCCTGTGCAGCAGCCTCAATGTGCGATGCGTAAAACCCGCAGATGAAGCGCGCGCATTTTTATATTATAAAGCGCAAACGCACGGGGTAGCTTTTTATAACTACCTACCTATGCTAAATATTGCATACAGATATTAAAAATGCCTATTTTTATTCAAATAATAAAATGATAATACATTTTTCGAATTATCGCTTATGCGAAAATTAAAACTACAGTATTCAAAAATTCAAATTTCGAACTCTAATTCTTCCTTTATGATATTATACTATTTAGATATAATTTTCGTATTTATTTACGCTTCTAGTTACTTAATGTAAACCAAGAATAAGATTATGAGAATAAAAAAACCAATCAATCATCAGAAACTCTCATTGCTTTTATTTTTATTAATGATATTTAACAGATTTCCACGAAGTCGTACAAAGAATTACCATACAATAATTATTCTTAAAGATTTTCATTCATTGTTTATCAAAAAAAAGAAAATTAAATTGAAACTAGATCATAGAGCTAACTAAACTCTTATAATCTATTTTTCGTCTTTGCATTTTCCGCAACATGCATCATTCTGTTTTTCTAAATCCGTTGGCTTGTGGTTTGGTGTCCATGGGCCCAAACTTGCAGATGCATAAAAATCCATTGGATATGGTTTATCGTTGTCTAATTCAGCTAGTTTTAATGCTACAGCACCCTCGTACGGCGTCAATAATGGTTTTACAAATGCTGTTCCCCAGTCTATACTCAGTCTTGGACATGCTACCTGAAAATAAAATCATTAATTACAACAAATTCGAAAATACAACATTTTCAATTCATTTTTTACAATTTTTGTGATTCAATCTTTGGATCCCCAATTTACAGAGAAAACAATAACTTCTAATCACTTTCTTTGATGATTGATAATAAATTATCTACCTGTATAAAAGCGTCTATATCATAGAACAGCTTAAGTTTGTCAGGAAATATTTCCGACAATAAAATAACGACTGAATCTTTCTTAATCATTTTAATACGTCTTTCAATGGTTTTAAGAACCGCAGGATTTCCTTGTCTCCCAAGTGTGCCGAGTACAAGTCCAAATTTTCCTGCGTTCTTGCTATCTTCTATAGCGTTACGTCTAGTCTTTCGCATATTATCGTGATCGTAGAATTCTTCGGTTAAACTTTTGTCGTAAGGATCGTATCTGTACGCCTTTAATTTTGGATTTGCAATCATAGCTGCCTCTAAGTGAAAACGACCGTCACCCAAATAGATAACAGCATCTGCACATCGGATCTGAGGCGCGGTGCATCCAAGGACCTGAATAAAATTCAAAATTAAATGATTAATAGAGTTTTTAGACTCGTTAAGCCTAATCGAAGCAAGAAATTAGCTTTTTTATAGACAAATGAATGGGATTTAGAGATTTGATGACCCTTTTTCAAGTTTTCTTACTTCTCCAGGGCTGAGAGGTCTGCTTTGTGGAACTGTGACCTCGTATCCAGCCTTTCTCATTTCTACAGCAACTGCTTGTAGAGTAGAAGCGAATTGTATGGTGCTAACGAGTGCGATTTTAGTTATAACAGATAAATTAGCCTGCAGAGATTCGATGCAATGAACGGCGTCGATTTTTATATCAACGAATATGTACAGGACTTTTATTCCTGCTGTTTTATCGACTGGAATTAAGCACGAGTGACCGTAATGGACAAGTAAATCAACTTCTAGAGCTCTGGCAGTGTAATCATCGATGCAGCAGGCGCCTAGAAAAAGAAATTTAGTCATTACATGCTAGAATAAGAAAAAAAAATATATCTAGCTATCCGCAAGGCTCTGAGATCGTAAATCAAAGCAATATCTGTATTCTGAAAGTATAATAAAAATAAAAATATAATTTTTGTTATACCGTAAGTAACGTCGCCCATAATAATAGTTTCAGCGCCTGTAAATTCTTCTATAATATCTGATATAGTTGTAGCGAATAATAGAAGACCCTCGGGCATCTGAAGCGCTACTCTTTTTGAATGTAGTTCTTTTATTCGCCATATCGTCTTGTGAATTTCAAAATTATAATTCGAAGGTAGAGCGGCGATTGCAGAATTTATTAAAGGATCGTTCAGCTGTGCTTCAGGAATTTTGTTGACCTTTATATGCGCTTTGAACACTTTTCTTACGGGTTTTGCCTTCACTACTACAACAGCGTCGGTTTGTTCCATTTTATTCTTTGTTTTTTAATGAAATTCTCGATTTTGCATACGATTTTTATACCATAACCTCGATTTTTACACTACGTTGGTCTAGTTCGTCTAGTTCCACTTCATACATACGAGGTTATTGGTTTTCTAACCTGAAAACTTATCATCGTAATTATTATCGTGTTGTTTTATCACCGTTAATATTATTAACCTTGTTAACATCGTTAACCTTCACTTAAAAACGTTTTTTTTTTTTTTTCTTTCTTATATAGATTTATTATACGTTTATTTATTCGTTTTATTCAGGTTAGAATGTCAGATGATAATCAAAACACTTTGATTATATGTTTGTTGCACAATGACCACAATATTACGCCACCCACAATGACAACAATCGACATAACTAGTGATGGTTGTCGCTGCGATAATCGATCTTCGATTATCAAAGATATTTTGCGTTTCGGGAGTTGGCAACACTGACTTAGATATTTAAAACAAAAATGGCGGTAAAATGGCCCATATTTATTATAAAAAATGCTATAAAATCTCTTCTATCGTTCCCAAAACGATATATTCGACCCCGAAAGGTAAGAAAAATGAATTTTCAAATCATAAGTTAATAATCTAAACAATATTTAAGGCTGTAATCATGCTGTAATGTTCGTTTCTATTATCTATACGGGTCAATCACTTCTGACGTTAGAGAGTTCATAGTCGTTCATCGCGCACGCGCATGCGCATGCGCGTAACTCCAAAAATTCCACTTCTTGGTTAGTATTAGTTATATTTCGCTTCCATCGAACATCAATGGTTATTGTAAAGTTATGTTTCAAGTTTGATATTAAACAAATTTTAACAATAATTTATTCACAAATCGTTGATTCGAACGCCGAACGTCAGTCTCGTGTTCGAACTAACATAAACACACATATGCTACATTCATTTTTAGGTTGTATTCGCATCTTCTAATTATATTCAGTGTATTTTCCATAAGGTAATAAATATGATACAATCTAAACCCTTTTCATTAGATTTATAAAAAAAATGTTCACAACGTTGTTGTTTTTTTTTTTTTTTTTTTTTTTTTTTTTTGTTTTTTCATTTTTTTTTTTTTTTTTTTTTTTTTTCTTGATTCTCAAAACTTTTCTCATTACAGCGAGGAAGAAAAAAAATTCAAAGTTAAAAAAGGATTCGAACACAATCGTAACAAACATGCCGCGACGTAAACAACAGAAGAAACCCGCCATCGGCGAAGATACTAGAATAGCGGTGAATTTAACAGTTAGAAAATTGATCGCTAATCCAGAACAAAAGGAACTTGAATTTCCGTCGTCTTATACAGCCGAGGAAAGAGCCTATATACATGATCTGGCACGGGAATTAGGACTGAAATCTAAAAGTCGTGGGTAAGGCGCAGAAAAAAAATTATCTAAAACAATTTTGATATTCGCTTCATTCTGTTCATTAAAATACTTTGGTTTTAGCGTTTATACGCTTAGAGCATCGATACGCGTGTCTAATACTAAAAACGTTCTTAATTTCAGCAATTTTTTGTTTTTTTAACACCGTAAACATCAAACTAAAAAAAAAACTCTTGAAGAACCTAGAGAAAAATTATATTATAGACTAATATTTATACTATAAACGTTTTACGCTTGTATTTGTATCATAGGAAAGGTCCGAACCGTTTTTTAACAGTCTATAAACGTGAGGGATCGACGATAGTACAAGCAGACGCAATGATAAAACTTCAAAAACCATCTAGACAGGGAATTTATAGTTTAATACAAAAATTTCCACTCAGCAATAAGGAAAGACAGGATTTACTACCTCCGACTGAAAGGGAAAGGATCATTAGCACCGACGGTGAGAAAGATAAAGATCTAATTTCTATCTCGAAAACAAACTCCTAATTTCAATTTTTTCAAATTTTTTCTCCTCACGCAGTGAACACTAACACAAAGGCGATGGGTCGTCTGAACAGTGGAATCCCCCAGGTACCTCAGTTGAAAATAAACCACGATATATTGCCTTTCCGGGAATGTTTGCCCGTCTACAAAATGCGAGATGAGATAATGCAGGCGTTGCCATCTAGCCAGGTGATAGTAATAGCGGGAGAGACAGGGAGTGGTAAAACGACGCAGGTTCCTCAGTTCATACTGGATTATTGTCAGCAGCGTAATCAGACTTGTAGAATAATCTGCACACAGCCTAGGAGATTGTCGGCGGTATCGGTTGCAGAACGCGTAGCGTTTGAGCGTGACGAAAAGATCGGTCAAACTTTTGGATACCAGATTAGACTTGAGAGCCGTGTATCTCCGAAGACTTTATTGACCTATTGCACGAACGGCGTACTACTCAGGACTTTAATGGGCGGCGATTCGGCGCTTGCAACAATAACGCATATTATAGTAGACGAGATACACGAGCGGGATAGATTCTGCGACTTTTTATTAATCGCCTTGAAAGATGCTCTGGTGAAATTTAGATCGTTGAAAGTTGTGCTTATGAGCGCTACGATGGACACTAGCATATTTTTAAAATACTTTAACAATTGTTCGGTGATCAATGTTCCCGGTAGATTGTACGACGTCGAGGTCTGCTACCTGGAGGATATACTAAAGCTGACTAACTACATGACTAAAGATATGACCGCTAAGAAGGAAAAACTCGTCAATAAAAAAGACCAGAAAAAAGTACTCGAGTCTTGGACTCAGTACAAACCGATGAATTCTACTATGGGTCAGGTTTCGGAACGCTCGTTAATCCCCGCTCCGATTTTAGGACAGCAAAACGAACCCGTCCCGGAAAGAGTAGAGCTCGAACCTCGTCTGGTTGATAAAATGGACAGATCTATATCCGAGGCTTGGCTCTGCGGAGGAGAAGACAATTTCACTCAACTTCTTTACTTTATACAGTCTGAGAACGTCTCCGTTGATTATCAGCACTCGAAAACATCCGTTACACCATTGATGGTAGCGGCTGGTAGAGGCTGCGTAGATACAACTGAAAGATTGCTCAATCTTGGGGCCAATTTGAACATAAGATCTGTAAACGAATGGACGGCGTTGGATTGGGCTAAAAAAATGAACCAGATTGAATGCTCCGAGCTCATAGAAGCCTATATGAAAACATACGACTGTAATTTACAGTACGAAGATATACCGCAGGACAAAAACGGTCCTATATCAGAAGACGACAAAATGCTTCTGGACGTATATCACCATACTTTCAACGACGAGAATGTAGATTACGATCTACTCCTATCCCTAATTCTTCACATTCATTTAAAAATGCCCTACGGATCTATACTTGTATTTTTACCCGGATACGACGACATCGTTACTATGAGAGACAGGATAAATTCGGAGGAAAAAAGAATGACTGAAATTTATAGATACAATTTATTCGTACTGCATTCTAACATGCAAACTTGCGATCAGAAACGAGTATTCAGACCAAGTCCTCAAGGAACTAGAAAGATTATATTATCGACTAACATAGCAGAGACTAGCATCACAATAGACGATGTAGTATACGTTATAGACTCGGGAAAAGTAAAGGAGAAATCATTCGACGCTATTTCTGGTGTTTGCACGCTAAGATCTAACTGGATATCGCAAGCTTGCGCTAAACAGCGTAAAGGAAGAGCTGGGAGATGCCAGAACGGTATATGCTATCGTCTCTTCTCTTCAGTCAGACACAATTCAATGCAGCCTTATCAGACCCCAGAAATCCTGAGACTTCCTTTGCAGGAATTATGCCTCTACACAAAACACCTCGCGCCGGGTAATACACCCATAGCTGAATTCCTTGACCGGGCTTTAGAACCGCCTTCCAACGCTGTGACCAGAAACGCTGTACAACTTCTAAAAACTATAGACGCTTTAGACCCGTGGGAAGACCTGACCGAACTCGGAAGCCACCTTTTAGATCTTCCCGTCGAACCTAGACTGGGAAAAATGCTGCTTTACGCAGTAGTATTGAAGTGTTTGGACCCAATATTGACCATTGTTTGCAGTCTTGCCTACAAGTGAGTCTGCGATGGCTTTTAGCACGAGAGAAACAATTCCTAACATTAGTTTTCTCTCTTTTCCAGGGATCCATTCCTCCTGCCTTCTCAACCTTCACAAAAACGAGCCGCTACATTATCGCGGAAGGATTTTTCTGCCGGTACATACTCAGACCACATGGCTGTGCTGCGCGCTTTCCAAAGCTGGCAAACAGCCAGAGCTAGCGGTAGGGAGAGACTGTTCTGTGAAAAGAATTTCATATCAGCCGCTACCATGGAAATGGTCGTAGGCATGAGAACCCAGCTTTTAGGACAGCTTCGAGCATCGGGATTCGTTCGTGCCAGAGGATCTGGCGATATTAGAGACCTAAATTCAAACTCTGAGAACTGGGCGGTCGTTAAAGCCGCTTTAACTGCTGGATTGTATCCAAATCTTATCAGAGTAGACAGAGAACATTCACAGCTAAGAACTCAGTAAGAATTGTACATCAGGGTTCAAAGATATATATTCAATACGCTTTGTTCTAACTCTGTGTTCACGTTTTTTTTACAGAAAGGAAGTAAAGGTGGTATTCCACCCCTCGTCAACGCTTAGGGATTATCCAAAATCTCCACGAACTACGTCCGCGCAGTCGCATTCGGCTAACGTCGAAGCTTTGCCTTGCGACTGGTTGCTCTATGAGGAGATGAGCAGATCGGGTAGATTTTGTCACGTTAAAACAGTGACGTTGGTAAATCCGATCACCATATCGCTGTTTAGTGGACCTGCGAGGCTTCCGATGGACGTGATATACGAAGCTGAAAGTAAGCGGGGAATGAAATGAAATCAATTGAATTTTTTCTGCGTCTTAACTATTTCTAACTCGTTTTATCTTCGCAGCTCTTCCAGAGAGCGAATCCGACTCCGAAGTCGACGAGGTCCAGGAGGGAACTACGATATTGAAATTAGATGACTGGGTAGTTTTCAAACTCGATCCTGAAGCGGCGCAACTTATTCTACACCTTAGACAAAAATGGAACGCTCTATTCCTTAGGAGAATGAAAACTCCTGGAAAGCCAATGTCTCAACTTGACGAACAAGTTATTAGAACTTTGGTCGCCGTTATAACTAACGAAGAACAGGCATGTGGGCTTCAACAACCATCAGGAATCGGGCAGAGGCCTAGACCCCTTATCGTTGATTATTATCCTGCAAGTGCGAGAAGGGCTGATGATTACGAAGAGGTGATCTACGCCATTATTTGATATAATGAATAATTGAATATTACTAATACCTATGGTTCAATGTGCTAATCAGATCTTCTTACATTTCAGAGAAATTTTTAAACATCATAGATACAGATTTAAAGAAACGAGGGGGAAACAAAGGCTGTATTATTCAGTTTATCACATTCTGTGGACACGTTCGCTACTACTGATAACTGATACTGATACACTGATACCGATCCTCTCTCAAAGCCTTATTCTAAATAAGAAATTTCATTCTTATACTTTATAACAAAACTACAAAAAAAAAAAAAAAAAAAAAAAAAAACTACAAAAACTACAAAAAGAAACTACAAAAACTACAAAAAATAAAAAAAAAAATAAAAAAAAACTACAAAAAACTACAAAAACTACAAAAAAAAAAAAAAAAGGAAATATAGAATTTCGTCAATTTGAAGATCAAACTACATACTACTATCCTATGTGTGCAGAGAGATGTCGAGGTGTTTGGATTTGGTCCAAATTAAACTTGAAATTTTAAATTTGGAAAATAAGTACTAGCTGGTGAGTGTTGCTTTTTTTTTATCCTTTTTTTTTTTTTATTTTTTACTTTATGTTAATTAAAACGTTTAATTTTTTTTTTTTTTTCTATTTACAGCTTGAAACATCAAATACAAATACGATTCGTACTGTATTAAGAAGAAACTGCATATGTAGTAGTACATACTATGAATATGGAAAAGGATCGAAATCCATCATAGTTTTATTCATAATTCATAATTTAGATAACAAAAATTATCAATTTTTTTTTTTTAATTACTAACTATTTTCATTTTTATTCAGTTTTCAATATCAATATCAGTATTTTCTTTCTTTCTTTTCTTTTCTTTTCCTCGTTAACTGAATTAACGTAAAAATACCTAATTACTATTTTTTTTTTTTTTTCTTCAATTATTGAAATTATTCTCAATTATTATAATTCTGCAATTGAAAAATCAATAAGCTTCTGCCTGATTGATTGATTGATTGATTGATTGATTGATTGATTGATGTTTGTATAAAGGAATAATATTAAGCACATATTAAAGTAGGTATATTTAAATATATTATTGTTAGAGAAAAAGAAAAATAGTAATACTACTATTTATAGGTAATATAGGTAGATAATATTCTGCCTCGTACACACGTTCTCTCACATATCAATAATATTGGCTATATATATTATTTTTTAACACCTACATAATTATAATTTTGTTCTAACTTAATAAGCGGTGAATATTAAGGTGAATTATCGCAATATACCTACTATATAGTAAAATTGTCTAAAACTGTAAATAATTAGTACTAATTAGCTAATTTTTTAACGTTTTAAACTAGTCTTATACATTTCTTTTTAATTATACTATGTGATGAAAATTTTCATCATTTTTTTTTTTTTTTTTTTTTTTTTTTTTTTCTAATATTCATTACTACCTAATTTTTGCACGAAATTATATTTAGCTGTATATATGTATATCTGTATCTCTCTCTCTCTGATATGTTAAAGAGAGATTAAAAAAAAATACAAATACAAATACATATTATAATGTTCGTATTAAGAAAAAACGACGAATAACAATAATTATATAAAAAAAAAAAAAAAAAAAAAATAGAGTGTGTGTGTGTGTGTATATGATGCATGCATACGTTTCGTTAGAACTGTATATTTATTTAATTTAAAATAACAGCGTCTATATTGTAAATTTGTGATATTATTATTGTTTAATGTGCTAAATAAATATTGCCTCTCAATAATATATTACCAACGTTTTCAAGAAAAAAAAAAAAAAATATGTATACTAGTTTTATCATAATGTATAATACAAGTCAATGATATCCAGGAGAAGAACTGATACCTGTTCTAGTGATCTAATGGCAATCTTTTTTTATCTTTCTAGCTAATTGTAAGAGGGAGGGGTGGTTAATAAATAGCGCAATTGAATTAGACTATGGAGTTAGGGAGTTGGTTTGAGGAATGAATTTTTATGATTGAGAATAAAGTAATAGTAGGTATACAATGGGAATTAGATATTCGAAAAAGAATTGTTTATTTTCGGAATTGAATTAGATAATAATCGAAACGTAAATAATTCGAAAAATTATTGGGAAATGTAAAAAATAAATATTTGTTAGTTTTTTTTTTTTTTTTTCTTTTTTTTTTTTTCATTATTACGACTTTATGAAAATGAGATTAATATTCTTCAGCTCCTTCACCCTCTCCCTCGGCAGAGTCCATGCCGACTTCTTCGTAGTCTTTCTCAAGAGCGGCCAAATCCTCACGAGCCTCGGAGAATTCACCTTCTTCCATACCCTCGCCGACGTACCAATGGACAAAAGCACGCTTAGCGTACATCAGGTCGAATTTGTGATCCAGACGAGCCCAAGCCTCGGCGATTGCCGTGGTGTTGGACAACATGCAAACGGCACGTTGTACCTTGGCCAAATCACCACCCGGTACGACGGTCGGTGGTTGGTAGTTGATGCCGACCTTGAAACCGGTGGGACACCAGTCGACGAATTGAATCGTACGTTTCGTCTTGATGGTAGCGATCGCGGCGTTTACATCCTTGGGGACGACGTCTCCTCTGTACAGCATGCAACAAGCCATGTACTTTCCGTGACGCGGGTCACATTTGACCATCTGGTTAGCGGGCTCGAAGCAAGCATTGGTGATCTCTCCAACGGACAGCTGTTCGTGGTAAGCCTTTTCAGCGGAGATAACAGGCGCGTATGTAACCAGAGGGAAATGGATACGAGGGTAGGGCACCAAATTGGTCTGGAATTCGGTAAGATCGACGTTTAGGGCTCCGTCAAATCGCAGGGAAGCTGTGATCGAGGATACGATCTGACCAATGAGTCGGTTCAAGTTGGTGTAAGTCGGTCTTTCGATGTCGAGGTTTCGGCGGCAGATGTCGTAAATAGCCTCATTGTCGACCATGAAAGCACAGTCGGAATGCTCAAGGGTCGTATGAGTCGTGAGGATAGAGTTGTACGGCTCGACGACGGCAGTCGAGACCTGGGGCGCCGGGTAGATGGCGAATTCCAACTTCGACTTCTTTCCGTAATCGACGGATAGTCTCTCCATGAGGAGCGACGTGAATCCGGACCCGGTGCCTCCGCCGAACGAGTGGAAGATCAGGAATCCCTGAAGTCCTGTGCATTGATCAGCCAGCTTCCTGACTCGGTCCAAAACCAGATCAACGATCTCCTTACCGATCGTGTAATGACCTCGCGCGTAATTATTCGCGGCATCTTCCTTTCCGGTAATCAACTGCTCGGGATGGAAAAGCTGGCGGTAAGTTCCGGTTCGGACCTCATCTGTAATATCGAATATTATAATATAAATGTATCATATTATCGGAACATAATATCCAGGGTAGATATAAGTTTACACAATATGATATCGTATATACGTTACATTGTATGTATGTATAGCAACGTGTATAATATTTCGTTACAAAGCTGCAAAGGCATGAATCATACCAACAACTGTAGGTTCCAAATCGATGAATACAGCTCTTGGAACGTGTTTTCCGGCTCCAGTTTCGCTAAAGAATGTATTAAAGCTGTCATCCCCACCGCCGATCGTTTTATCAGACGGCATTTGCCCATCAGGCTGTATTCCATGCTCAAGACAGTAAAGCTCCCAACAAGCATTACCGATCTGAACACCGGCTTGTCCAACGTGGATAGATATACACTCACGCTGCGAAACAACAAAAAGAAAAGCCGAAAAGCCGTTAATTTTGTTAAAAAAAACAAAGAATTAATTATTACAGCATCGTAGCTTGTATTTAAAAAAAACAAATAACGCTGATATTATCATTCCGAAACAATAGAATATTTCGAAATTCAGAAACCCAGTAAAAAAAAAAAAAAAGTTACAATGTTATCGAATGAACAAATACATCAATTCCTAGATTGTATCAAGTAATTGCGGTATGAATCATAAACATGACTCATCGCTTGCAGTTTATGTTAGCTAGGGTGGAGCCGGCGGGTGTTTTCCTTTTCAAAATGGCGACGCGTTTTTAGTTTCAGGAAAACCGTTACTTATAATTTTAAATAAACTTTAGGTATAAAAACATAAAGCAATACTATATAAGGTCTAGACTCTATAGATTTAAAAAAAAAATATCGTCTAACCGCCCGAACGAATTCGAAAAATTCGTAATTGTTGCGCTATGCTGCAGTATTTAAGCTAAAACCGACGACGAAACTTACCATTGTTAATAAAGTGTTGTACAATTAGCGTAAAAGGACAAGAAAATTCAATAGAGTTGGCGGAAGCAGGTAATGGAGCTTCTACAAACGGCTATCGCAAGTCCAACGACGGTATACGAATGACTGACGTACTGCGTACTGTGTTGGGTGGTCGGTTCGAACACAGTAGGAACCGCATTGCAGTTATATACCCCCTCCCCTTCTACTTTGATAGTTTGAACTCTGATTGGTCCGTAGAACGCATCCGTTTCACGTGCGCGACCCTTAGAACAGAAAAGTAGTCCCTTTTCATACGTTCTGCGTGTACGATTAACGGTATAGTATACGTGTATGCTGCGTAATAATATAAGTGCAGATAATATTATCTGCGCGATAACTATTAAATGCTATAACGTAGTTTTTATAATTAGTTTTAGTTTTCTTCTTTTGTTTAATAAAGAAAAAAAGAAACGCGAACGAATTTTAAAAAAATACAAAATTGCTCTATTATTGTTGTTGCTGTTTTCTCTACTTTTGCAAACCATGAACCTTATTCTTTCTTTTGTTTTTTTTGTTTTTTTTTTTTTTGCATTACTTTATATTTGTATATATGCATGGACGGAAACGATTTGACGAACTCGTTTTTCTGTGTGTATGGATCGCGGTTTCACTGCATCGACCGCATAAGGGCGTCGACCGAAAGATACTCGCCGATGTTATAGCAGGCTGAATTACATAGCATATAATATAATATAGGTAGTGCAGGAAACTGTTATCGCACAACGGTTGATCGCCTTTATATCGCAGAAGGAAAATAGAAAAATGTATACACGACAAAATATACTATGATGTGTATATATAATATTTAAACTATGATAATACACCTGCTATATAATATATAGCTATCTTTATTTATTTATTATAGCAAGAATTTTTTATATTGGAACATAATGCGTGTATTTTTTTTTTTTTTTTTTTTCTTTTTTTTACGAAGAAATTCACGCGCTTTGTATTATATTTCTCGTACGTTTTCATAATAGTAGAGAAATAATTCTAACGGTTTCTTATCGTCTATTGTTTCGTGCCGGAAATCCTCGCTGTCGTAGTTATTATTATTATTACTATTATTATTATAGTTAATTAATTTCGCGCTATAATATTTTGCGCCTGTGTAAAGGCAACTCACCGTAGTGCAAGCCTGTAGTGCAAGCTGCAGATTTTGCACTTTTTTTTTTTTTTTTCACCTACAGTGAAACTAATTAAATATCTAATTCTATGGAATTAGGCGTTGCGAGCGCATACATATTTTTTTTTTTTTTTTTTTTTTTAACTAATAACTGAATTCTATATTGTATCCTAATATGTTTGTACTTTGTAGCAGATCGAATTCACTTATTTACATTAATTAAACGATTAGAAGGAAAAAAAAAAAATTTCCAATCAATTTATTTTACCATATACATAGGTATACATTATTCAGCGATGTGTGAAAGCGATTTTGTTGCAGGTGAAAAGAGTATATATACATATAGGGCCAAAACCCTCACCTTTATACAAATAAATACAAAATGCGTCATGCCGGTTTTATACTATATATTGCGCCTGCAGCGCAGCTGCCCACGGATATGGTCGACTTACCGTGTTTGGTGCGAACGAAAACCTGCACATAAACTGACTATTTTATACGTATCTGTGTGTATAATAACGTATACTATATATACAGTTAAAGTTAAACCCGCAAAAAAAAAAATTGTAAATGTAAAAAATACCGCCAAGTATAGTAGCTAGAGATCATAGAAGTAGGATTTTACTGAAAAAAATACAAAAATTTATCGCCGTAGTCTTTGTAGTCGAATCATCAAATAACCCCAAGCCCCTTGGTAATTATAGTACGTCTCAAAGTCAGATCGAAAAATCATTTCAAGGGCTACCCAGACAGCACGGAATATTGCCCAATATTGTAGCAACATTGTAGCAACATTGCAACATTGTAGCAACATTGCAACATTGTAGCAACATTGCAACATTGTAGCAACATTGCAACATTGCAGCAACATTGCAGCAACATTGCAACATTGTAGCAACATTGCAACATTGCAGCAACATAGCAACATTGTAGCAACATTGCTACAATGTTGGGCAATATTCCGTGCTGTATGGGTACGGTCTGCACAGTGGCAAATTTTGTAGAAATTAATCAAACGACTTTAAAAAAAAAAGGTATAATGCTTTTCCGGAAACAACATCTCGATTTTTGTATCAGATAGAGATATTGATAGATAGCTGGGATAGAGTTTGAATAACTTATAGAAATACGATGAGTTTATTACTGTATAAGGCTATATAATGAATGAATCTATACTTATAGAAGTTGATGGGAGATGATGCAATATATTCGAATTATATACTATGCAGTATTATACGTTTACGCAATAATATACCTATATAGCATATCATGAGGGGATGATGATGATGGGGAAGGAGTTTAAACAGTTTGTTGCGATTAGTTTACGATTTTTTTTTATTTCATTCTTTCTTTATATTTGGTTTCAGCGTTACACGAGTTAGAAAAGATATTGTATACCTTTGGGTATACTTTATAAAGATGTTAATACGGGATTCTGATGGTGCAGTAAGCCTATAGTGGGGGTTAAACGCTCAACATATTATATATTGAGTATTTATTAATATGAGCTGTAAAGGTCTTAGAATTCTTCTGCTCCTTCGCCCTCTCCTTCGGCAGAGTCCATGCCGACCTCTTCGTAGTCCTTTTCAAGAGCGGCCAAATCCTCACGAGCCTCGGAGAATTCACCCTCTTCCATACCCTCGCCGACGTACCAATGCACGAATGCACGCTTGGCGTACATCAGGTCGAATTTGTGGTCCAGACGAGCCCAGGCTTCGGCGATAGCCGTGGTATTGGACAACATGCAAACTGCACGCTGCACCTTGGCCAGATCACCACCCGGGACGACGGTCGGTGGCTGGTAGTTAATGCCGACTTTGAAACCAGTGGGACACCAGTCGACGAACTGAATCGAGCGTTTAGTCTTGATGGTAGCGATCGCGGCGTTTACATCCTTGGGGACAACGTCTCCTCTGTACAGCATGCAACAAGCCATGTACTTTCCATGACGCGGGTCACATTTGACCATCTGGTTAGCGGGCTCGAAGCAAGCATTGGTGATCTCTCCAACGGACAGCTGTTCGTGGTAAGCCTTTTCAGCGGAGATAACAGGCGCGTATGTAACCAGAGGGAAATGGATACGAGGGTAGGGCACCAAATTGGTCTGGAATTCGGTAAGATCGACGTTTAGGGCTCCGTCGAATCGCAGGGAAGCTGTGATCGAGGATACGATCTGACCAATGAGTCGGTTCAAGTTGGTGTAAGTCGGTCTTTCGATGTCAAGGTTTCGGCGGCAGATGTCGTAAATAGCCTCATTGTCGACCATGAAAGCGCAGTCGGAATGCTCAAGGGTCGTATGAGTCGTGAGGATGGAGTTGTACGGCTCGACGACGGCAGTCGAGACCTGGGGCGCCGGGTAGATGGCGAATTCCAACTTCGACTTCTTTCCGTAATCGACGGATAGTCTCTCCATGAGGAGGGACGTGAATCCGGACCCGGTGCCTCCGCCGAACGAGTGGAAGATCAGGAATCCCTGAAGTCCTGTGCATTGATCGGCCAGCTTCCTGATCCGGTCCAGCACCAGATCAACGATCTCTTTACCAATGGTGTAGTGACCTCGCGCGTAGTTGTTCGCTGCATCTTCCTTTCCAGTTATCAACTGCTCGGGGTGGAAAAGCTGGCGGTACGTTCCGGTTCGAACCTCGTCTACAAAAAACACAAAGACATATATAGATCCTAAAAAAACGTCAAATTAAACACTCCCACCTCTTATTAAACTGTAATTAATTGTTTAATTACAGCTTTCAATAAGTGAATTCACTTCAACCTATATATGGCTCTGATCTGATCGTCACATAAAAACTCCATCAATTACACATTAATTAATACAAACCCATGTATTGATACGTAAATATAGTAACGATACATGCTATAGATATCAGATATTGCAGATATTTTTTATGCGCAACCCATACAGCACCCAATATTGTAGCAATATTGCTCATATTGCTGCAATATTGCTCATATTGCTCATATTGCTGCAATATTGCTCATATTGCTGCAATATTGCAATATTGCTGCAATGTTGCTACAATATTGGGTGCTGTGTGGGAAATACCGTTTCGCGCATATATGTTATCGCATGCACACACACACACTCACCCACAACTGTTGGCTCTAAATCGATGAACACCGCCCTGGGAACATGTTTTCCTGCCCCAGTCTCGCTGAAGAATGTATTGAAGCTGTCATCACCACCGCCGATTGTTTTATCAGACGGCATTTGTCCATCGGGCTGAATTCCATGCTCAAGACAGTAAAGCTCCCAACAGGCATTACCGATCTGAACACCGGCCTGTCCAACATGGATTGAGATGCACTCGCGCTGAAAATTGATAAAGACAATTGCAGAATATTATACGTCTGATCCCGTTTAGATTTGGATGTAAAAAAAAAAATTGAAAAAATGTAAAAATTCAAAAACTTGCCATTTTGATTATCGGCGATTTGTATAAGATTTAAGGTTCAGACGAAGCTGGCGATGGAGCTTCCCTAAACTTTATATATCTTTACGTATGAAAGACTCGTGAAAGAAGCACCCCGCCGGCACACCCAGACCCCAATATATACTCCGTCGATGTCGCCCTACCACCAGGTATCCCACCAACATCTGCAGACCAGCCAACCATTCGACGACGACGTACGTACGATGGGCGCGGGCGCGGACTCTGCAACGCGTTCTCTGACTCATACATCCTGCCGACGATCAATAGTCAGCTCATTCTTATACGGGGTGTTTCGCTAGAATGGCTTCTATCGACATTACCGTCTTCACAGGGCGAATTTCTAAAGAATCCATGAAAAGAAATTAATTTCAGGTCTGATGCGAAAAAAAGAATTAAAAAATTAACGGACACGACGATTTTCAATCTATCGATCTGTGTGCGTTCGTTTTTTCTTTCTTCTTCTTCTTCTTCTTTTTCTTCTTATAACATAGAGAGACTGAATACCTAGAGACCTTTGCTTGAAAACGAAAAGAAAATTCAGTAGAATATTTTAGAAATTTCAATAAATTAGTCGATTAAAAAAAAATTTGACATTTTATCATTCCCTACTGAAAATTTCCAGATGGATTCATCTGGTCGTTCGAAATTCCTATGGAATTTGCTGGAAGTCCAGCAGGTTTCAGATGGAATTCATTGGATTCTGCTAGCAATCCAATAGATTTCAGATGGAATCCATAGGAATTTCGAACGACCAGATGAATCAATCTGAAAATTTTTTAGTAGGGTTGCGCATTGAAGTATTTATTCATATCTAGGGTGATTTATGATACGGCACTGGGATACGGGTGCGATCACGCGTGTCTTAGGATACACATGTACATCCTGTATATTATTATAATAGACGTTACTTAACGTTTTCTTAATTATATTTAAACAATTTATATAATTTGTGTGCGCACATAAGATCATTCGCATTTCAATTGAAAAATTTTCTTCCTATAATCTGTTTGTAAATATCTGGTAATTAATATCATCATTATACCGTCATCATCTGTAATTTCTTTTATTACACCCAAATGTATGAATCTCCGAGTATGCTATGAGCATTGAGCACGGATATTGAGGTAAAGTACCTCTCGATATCCGCAGTATACATATACCTACATATTCCTAGTGCACATCCACTTCTTATTCTCGTCGCCAAAAATCGTTATACCCGGCCTATCCAGGTACGCGACCATCCCAGCTGTATATCAAATTTGAGGATATAACATGATGAGCTGAAGGATCGGATAATACGTGTAACAGTCTGACTATAGCATCCTGAATATTTAATTATAGTGTTCTTTGCTGTACATTTTTCTCTAAATTAATTTTTCTGGTATACCTATACTATGTACGAGATTACGTGAAAAGTAATGCATCGATAGGATTTAGATTCGACGTGCACATTCAATACACATTTACGCACAGTGTGAACTAATGATATTGAATTTGGTCGTGAAACTTGTGTGAAGATGCAGAAATTATATTGGTAAACACGATAATCGAAAAAAATGAACAGTCTTCGAAAAAAATACACTTTTTATTAATCAAATGCGATTTCCGTAGTTCAGACGGTAGAGATACGTGTTTTAAATGTTGGGGTGAAATTTGGTGTGTGTCGGATGATCGGTGACGGAGTTATCCTGTACGAATCAATAAATTGCGCTATTCGCCCTGTTATGAACGTTGTAAAAATTTACTATACTTATTTGAATTATTTTAATAATTTTCTTAGATGACATTTGGTGGACTCCCAAACATATGTATAGCTCTAAAAAATTTGCGATGTCAGAGTATATGTTGCTTTAATAAAAAGTGTGCAGATATACGTCTGGAAGATTGCTTATTTGACAATATATAATTATACTCAATAAAATAGTCTGGTTTATATTTAGACTTTATATAATTATGTTCCATAGCTCGAGGAAGCTAGTGAGTTCATGTGATAATTGTCAATGTTGCTGACGATTAGCTAACGTCAGGAACGCCGCAATTAGTCGAATCAACGACGTATGGAGGCGACACGAGAGTTTCCTGCAGTAATCTAGGGTTGCATATACAGAGTGATTCTGTGGATAGTATTGTTTTATTTCTCACGTAATAAATAAAACCCAGTCGTAGATGGTTTGATCTGCTCAATGCAGGCGTTTCCCGTTTGCCTATCTTTTGGGAGCGTTATTATCCACAGAATCGCTCTGTATATAGTATAGGAAAAAAATCCATTTTTCAGAAAAATGGCTAAGGAACTTTCGATCCCAATTTTGACAAGGATCAACCCCTCAAGAGATTCGTCACGAATTTTGAATCACCCTGTATATGAACGATGCTGCATTATGTTACAGTTCGTGACGTTGATCATCATAGTATACGAAAAAATGTATCTGATAGTAAAAAGTGAAGAGGCAGTGTGCATTAGTCACTATAAGAGCTGTATAAGGTCTTGTATTAAAAATAGAAAATTACTCGATCCTAATTCGAAAGAAAATCGTTACAGTTTGATATGGGTAGTGGATTCTTCACTATCCCTGATACTTTATAGATATAAATTAGAAATTTAATAATCGAGTAAATTAATTAATTGAATTTTACTTATAGTAGCGTGAAAAAGATATAATTTTATATTTACTATGAGAATGTGATATATTTTAGAAACGGTAGGTATATTATATAGGTAAGGTAGGTGAAAAAATAATTTCATATATAGACAATATTTATATATAATTGAATGAAAAAGGAATACAATAATATTTTATTTTCAAAAAATAACAATCAAATATTTCTTCGAAAATTTGCAAATATTATAGACACATATATAATAAATGGTTCTGAGCATGTAGGAAAAATGATCATGTGTTTAATATTCTTCAGCACCTTCGCCTTCAGCATCGACTGAATCAGTGCCAACTTCTTCGTAGTCTTTCTCAAGAGCGGCCAAATCCTCACGAGCCTCGGAGAATTCACCTTCTTCCATACCCTCGCCGACGTACCAATGGACGAAAGCACGCTTTGCATACATCAGGTCGAATTTGTGATCCAGACGAGCCCAAGCCTCGGCGATTGCCGTGGTGTTGGACAACATGCAAACGGCACGTTGTACCTTGGCCAAATCACCACCCGGAACGACGGTCGGTGGTTGGTAGTTGATGCCGACCTTGAAACCGGTGGGACACCAGTCGACGAATTGAATCGTACGTTTCGTCTTGATGGTTGCGATCGCGGCGTTTACATCCTTGGGGACGACGTCTCCTCTGTACAGCATGCAACAAGCCATGTACTTTCCGTGACGCGGGTCGCATTTGACCATCTGGTTAGCGGGCTCGAAGCAAGCATTGGTGATCTCTCCAACGGACAGCTGTTCGTGGTAAGCCTTCTCGACGGAAATAACAGGTGCGTATGTGACCAGAGGGAAGTGAATACGAGGATAGGGCACCAAATTGGTCTGGAATTCGGTAAGATCGACGTTTAGGGCTCCGTCAAATCGCAGGGAAGCTGTGATGGAAGATACGATCTGACCAATGAGTCTGTTCAAGTTGGTGTAAGTCGGTCTTTCGATGTCGAGGTTTCGGCGGCAGATGTCGTAAATAGCCTCATTGTCGACCATGAAAGCGCAGTCGGAATGCTCAAGAGTCGTATGAGTCGTGAGGATGGAGTTGTACGGCTCGACGACGGCAGTCGAGACCTGGGGCGCCGGGTAGATGGCGAATTCCAACTTCGACTTCTTTCCGTAATCGACGGATAGTCTCTCCATGAGGAGCGACGTGAATCCGGACCCGGTGCCTCCGCCGAACGAGTGGAAGATCAGGAATCCCTGAAGTCCTGTGCATTGATCAGCCAGCTTCCTGACTCGGTCCAAAACCAGATCAACGATCTCCTTACCGATCGTGTAATGACCTCGCGCGTAATTATTCGCGGCATCTTCCTTTCCGGTAATCAACTGCTCGGGATGGAAAAGCTGGCGGTAAGTTCCGGTTCGGACCTCGTCTGTAAAGAAAGAAAAGAAAGAAAAAAAATTAGCATGAATATAATTGAATGAATATATAAATCGCAATAATAAATCACGATGTATATGGATGTATATATACGGTAAAAGGTATATCAACAGTTTTAGATTATAATAAGTCGAAAATATGCCAGCTGCGTTCCAACGTACCAACTACGGTAGGTTCCAAGTCGACAAAGACAGCCCTAGGCACGTGTTTTCCGGCCCCAGTCTCGCTAAAGAATGTATTAAAACTGTCATCGGTATTTCCGAGAAGTTTGTCGGACGGCATCTGTCCATCAGGCTGAATTCCATGCTCAAGACAGTAAAGCTCCCAGCAGGCATTACCGATCTGAACACCGGCTTGTCCAACGTGGATTGAGATACACTCACGCTGTTAAAATAAGAACATCATTGTTTAAAATATTTAAAAAAGAATAAAAAGAACAAAAATGCGACGCGATCTATTTATTCCCCTTTCGTAATGCAACTCGATAAATCTAAACGCACACATGTGTATAACAGAACCGGCTTCTGAATTTAACACGTGTTTAAACACAGTCATGCAATGGCCGAACGTTCGGGTTCATGGCAGTTGAATTCCGGCATATTATAATCAACGAACCTTTTTATAATATGCGTTTATCGAATTGATATTGAATTTCAATGTATAGCGTGACTAATAGCAAAGAGATAATAATTAATTAAACTGCAGATAATTCTGTGCCTGCAACGTTATATATCTCGATAGAGAGAGAAAGAGAGAGAGAAAAGAATAATAATTGAAAACGATAAACGAAGACGCTCTGTATGCATAACACAGTGGATCGGCTTCTCGGAACAAATGGCGGCCGGCGTCGAGCGTTTCCATTTTGACCGCAGATCCGCAACTTGCGCGTCTTCGCATGATATTAAATCAGTTAAAATTTAGCGAAATTTTGCTTTAAACGCTATGAAATCAAATCACAGTTTGATGTAGAACGAAATGATTCGATTTTTTTTTTACGAATTTGTGAGAAGAGATCGAATGAAAATAAAAAATAAAATAAAATGACATAAAATCTCACATATATTGTATATATGTACATCAATTCATCTTATTATATCTTGAAATACGATTTTACTTACCATATTGAATATAGAAGTGTTTGTAGCTGTTGTTATAGAATGGAGAAATTCGAGTTACTAGAATTAGTAACTGACGCGCCCAAAATTAGAAATTAACTGATTATCGGTTTGGAGAAGCTGGCTATGGAGCTGCTCCGAACAAAGATAGAGACGAGTATAATCTGGACGCTCCGTACCGAATGCTGCGCATTTTATAGCCTCGGTAGTCCAACACATCGCTAGCTCTGATTGGTCTAAAGAAGAAACGCCGTTTCGAAGCGACTGCACACGTACACACATACACACATTCATGCATCGCAAGAATAAGTCGAATTCTCCTATAGGTGCGTGAATGTGTGAATGTGTAAGTATGAGAAGAACAGAATGAAATGATACGTCATCTTTAAAACCAGATCTATAGTCTAATATACCTTAAATTCACATTATTATAGATATGCTGCGCGGTTTCATTGAGATTGCCTTTTGTGTGATTTCGATATCTGCGTATTAAAAAAAAAAATCTAGTAAAACCTACGCTAAAATTTATTCTATACAGTGCGATTCTATGACAAGAGTAATACGCGCGCGCCTAAAAGGTAGGCAAGCGCGAAGACGCTGCCGGCATCGTGCAGCTCACAAAAATATATAGCAAATGCTGGCGAAGCGCGTTACTTTTCACAGAGAATCGCTCTGTATATCATATTAATATACTTATACGTGTTATTATTATTATTATTATTAACACGTAGTCGCAGAATTTTGTCTATAAATCAAATTATGATATCGAATATATAAATTGTCACAATGAATTTAAATGAATATTTAATTATTATTTAAACATATAAATGAGAAGTTTTATGATTTGAATAACTGTATATTCGATGAATAAAAAATAATAATAATAATAATAATAATAATGACACTCAGGCCTACAAGTATGTCCTTATATGCACGTATTTCATGCGTAGGATGAATTCAGGATACGTCAGCTTTAAAATTAAACAAACTAACGCCCTCGGATGGTGCAGCTTTAACTTATAAGGTTGATATCATCGCATCCAACGAGAATTTCGAGAAGGGGACATTCGTGCGAATTATGAATTCACTATGTTTGTATAATATAATTAGTATTACTATTAATTATATTAACAACGAATTCTACAAACTCGAGCTTAATATATTAAAATAATCCTGATAATGTAATTTACGTACGTACCTATTTATAGAATCGTTGAGACAGGAATACTATAATGGATGAAGTAAAAATTTGACAAATTTAATACTATTCGATGATCTTTTGAACCATTTATATACTTTTTGTTAGGCTATTTTTGAATGAAAAATCAAATATGAATGGTATGTGAATTGTAAATTAATGTACCTAATAGGTAATATTGAAAATAATTGTATCCAAGGTGAAATTACCTAATTGAATATGATGAGACTATTAAAGTATAATATGGAGATGAGAGGGGTACACACACAGACATACATACATACATACGATTATAAATGAGAGATGAAATGATGTGTAGGAAAATAAAAAGTATTGCGAAATTTTATTGAAAACGTAATCAGGTTTTAATTTGACGAGAAAAGAAATATTTATATTTCTATGATTGAAAAACAAAAAAATTATGTTCAATTTTAATGCCAGGTGAATAAAAAATAATCAGATTTTATAAGACAACATATTGAGCTCGGTGTTGTGATAACCGCGTTTAGTATTCTTCAGCGCTCGCGTCTTCTCCTTCAACGGAATCCATGCCAACTTCTTCGTAGTCTTTCTCAAGAGCGGCCAAATCCTCACGAGCCTCGGAGAATTCACCTTCTTCCATACCCTCGCCGACGTACCAATGGACGAAAGCACGCTTTGCGTACATCAGGTCGAATTTGTGATCCAGACGAGCCCAAGCCTCGGCGATTGCCGTGGTGTTGGACAACATGCAAACGGCACGTTGTACCTTGGCCAAATCACCACCCGGTACGACGGTCGGTGGCTGGTAGTTAATGCCGACTTTGAAACCGGTGGGACACCAGTCGACGAATTGAATCGTACGTTTTGTCTTGATGGTAGCGATCGCGGCGTTTACATCCTTGGGGACGACGTCTCCTCTGTACAGCATGCAACAAGCCATGTACTTTCCGTGACGCGGGTCGCATTTGACCATCTGGTTAGCGGGCTCGAAGCAGGCATTGGTGATTTCCGCAACGGACAGCTGTTCATGGTAAGCCTTTTCAGCGGAGATAACAGGTGCGTATGTGACCAGAGGGAAGTGGATACGAGGGTAGGGCACCAAATTGGTCTGGAATTCGGTAAGATCGACGTTTAGGGCTCCGTCGAATCGCAGGGAAGCCGTGATCGAGGATACGATCTGACCAATGAGTCTGTTCAAGTTCGTGTAAGTCGGTCTTTCGATGTCAAGGTTTCGGCGGCAGATGTCGTAAATGGCCTCATTGTCGACCATGAAAGCGCAATCGGAATGCTCAAGGGTCGTATGAGTCGTGAGGATAGAGTTGTACGGCTCGACGACGGCAGTCGAGACCTGGGGCGCCGGGTAGATGGCGAATTCCAACTTCGACTTCTTTCCGTAATCGACGGATAGTCTCTCCATGAGGAGTGACGTGAATCCTGACCCGGTGCCTCCGCCGAACGAGTGGAAGATCAGGAATCCCTGAAGTCCTGTGCATTGATCAGCCAGCTTCCTGACTCGGTCCAAAACCAGATCGACGATCTCTTTACCGATCGTGTAATGACCTCGCGCGTAATTATTCGCGGCATCTTCCTTTCCGGTTATCAACTGCTCGGGATGGAAAAGCTGGCGGTAAGTTCCGGTTCGGACCTCATCTGTTGAAAAATTGGTAAAAAAATCGTTATATTATGCTTTGCTCAACAGTTTTTAGTCTCGAAACAAATTCTCAAACAGACAAATTATTGGTAATATGTATAAACGGCATAAACAACGTACCGACAACGGTAGGTTCGAGATCGACGAAAACAGCCCTAGGTACGTGTTTTCCAGCCCCAGTTTCGCTGAAGAATGTGTTGAAGCTGTCGTCTGCTGCTCCAAGCAGTTTGTCAGACGGCATCTGTCCATCAGGCTGAATTCCATGCTCAAGGCAGTAAAGCTCCCAGCAGGCATTACCGATCTGAACACCGGCTTGTCCAACGTGGATAGAGATACACTCACGCTGCATGGACAAAAAATAAAAAAATTATGAGAAAAGTGTCTCGCAATATAATTACAATATATAATTTTAAAAAAAATATATTCCGTGCAGAAGAATTTAGAATCGCATACGCGTGTCCTAAACGAGTTGAGAATTCAAAATTCTCGAACTTAGATAAAAAAGAAATAATGTAAAGCTAAAATAAAAAACATCGAGCATTCGGCGATCGAATCTTTAAAATCCAGAAAAAGTAAGAAATAAAAGAGAAGAAAAAGAAAAAAAAAAAAAAAAAATGAACGCTTTCTCTCAAAGATCGATTCCCCTCGTTCCTATATTACTAATTACAAAATATAAATCCCAGAGGTTTAAATTATCTGTTAACTTAACCTAAACAGCGGCTGAACCGTAACGCTATGATGTTACTACGCGCGAGAAAGTAGTCCGACGCCTCACCTCAGCTCACTGCTCAGCTTCAATTGGCATAGCAACGGGTTTCGGATTGTGAATTGAAAATTATTGTGAAGGAAAAATATCCACCCCTCTTTCTCTTTTCGTCTATTCTCGCCCAATTCCTAGTCAGAATCGATTTTTACCTCTTATTTAACAAATGCCGGGGTGCAGCTGCCACGCGGCAAACACACACACACACACACACACACACCTACTAGTCTAAATTCTTGACACCGTGTCAGCATGAATTTTCCGGCTCATTAGTCACTATACGCGCCCGCCTTGTATTAATTCTTGCATACATTGTTACATTATAATATTCTAATTCTCTTCTTACTATTTACAATTGTTCTAAAAAAAATAAAAAAACAAAAAAATTCACTTACCATGTTGAATAGTTTGTTTCTTTAAAGACACAGGTCACACTGATAGAAGATGAAGTTAAAAAAGTATAGTTACTTTTTTTTTTTTCTTTTTTTATATTTTTGCCTAATACGTTTACAAGGAAGCTGGCGATGGAGCTCCTTCAAACGATGTAGCGGTTATGGAAGTCCTCGGCATCATCCCGTGTATTTATAAACGCGATGACGACGCGTCAGTCTCCTCTCTCATTGGTCCTTCGCTACCTTTAGCGCACAAGTAAAGGCGCGCTTGATGCAGGAATTTCATGCTGCGGGAGGATGATGCGGGTTTTAGGCAGTACCGACAGTACGCACACCTATATAGCTTGAGACTACTATGTATATTTGAATTTATTATAGACGGTGGTATACGAATCAACGCCCGTTAGCCGTATACGCCACGGTTATATCCGTTCTAAAAACATCTTACAAAACGATTTAACAATATGTATTACGATTCTAATTAAACCTGTAATTTAATTTTCAAATATATAATAATATCATTTATTCGTATATATTTATTACATCGTCTACCCTATCCTATCTATCTATCTATCTATCTATCTCATTGATTTTTTTTTTTTTTTTCGAATATCTAGCGTACAATTATCGTCAATTAGGTATCTTTTGTTAAAACAGTCGAGGGAATGAATCATTGAGATCATATTATGACCTTGATTCGAATCTAATCTACCGTTCGATTAAATAACAAAATATAGATCGATCGCCTATTACTATTTTCGAACAATTTTATTCTATCTATACGCTTTACTGCGCGCGGATGTAGCAGAGAGTACAGCCGCAGTTGACTAGCAGAGCGTGTACATTTATTTCAACAATTCAGGGGGCAAGGATCTCCGCGACCCATGCTTCTACTATATTTATAGGTTAGCTTTGGGGGAGTCCGGAGAAAGCCTCGCACCCTTTTTCTTTTTTTTTTCTCTTATTCATGTATGCTGTGTACTACAGTTCCTTTATTCCGTCTACTGTCTACATACTTTAAGGTGTATATTTATATACTATATACAGGCGTTTCAAATCACGAGAGCTGAAACAAATTCCTGTATGGAAAAATTCAGTCACAAGTGTGTCTGAAGGCATCATACCATGACGAATTCATTCTAATATTTATATCGTTGTATTATACACTTTGATACATCGTTATAGGTGTATATTGCTCTCAAACGGTTAAATTATAATATGCAACTTAGAATTAGTTATGTATAATAATATAGCTCTCGATTTAACGGTTTTTATTTAACTATTTGAGATAAAATAGAGTTAGATTTTTTTACCATGTAGGTAGCTTATTATATATATATAGAACATTAAATCGCTGCGAATAAGTACATATCATGTATAATATGAGCAGATATATATTTCTTGTGGGTGTTTCGAACGTGGGTAATAGTTTGGAGGTCATAGGTATAGCCTTTTACACAGTACATGCATTAATAGGTATATTATTACCTCAACGTTTATATTTAATCGTATAATCACAATTATTATACATTATATATTTTATACTATAATAAAGTCGGCTGATATGTATTTATATACAGTGAATACTGAATACCTAATCCTAAACTGTGACGTATGTATGTAATACATTGTGTCAGGCTGATTGTGAGAAAAGATATTGCTCATGTTTCGAACGAACAAGCACCGCCCGTGCAAAGTCCTATAAATGATATTATCCAAGATTCTAAGATCGTTTATAGATTCAGAATGTTTGCAATAATGATAGGATATAGTTTTCTATCCTAAAAATATAATGTTAGAAATTTTTATTCAACTTATATGTAAGATCATACATCAGGTATTTTATACGGACAATTACGTATGCGTGAACGATAAGTGACGTCACACGTCCCAGTCTGTACCATATACGGCGATGAACTCATGAGAAGGCGTCCTCGTATCGCGTCAATGTGAGTCCGTATAGCCATACAGTAGTAAAGCAAGCCTGTTTGGCCGGCTCTTATGACATACTACTACGATCGGCCGATTTTATTAACGTAATATCGCACGATGTGATAATATATATACGAGGCTTGTTATTAGTAGGAAAAATCAAAATAATAATAAAAAGGAAAATGTTATGCATATATTTCGGGAACGAGAATATGCATTTTATGAGTTATTCTGCAGCAGCGACTATATAGATATATACGTTATATAGTATTGCGAACGTTCGATGTTTGAGATTTCTGAATTGCGAGGTAGTGCACTTCGCGATTGCCGTATAAGGAGATCAGGAGAAACTGTGACAACATCCATATATACACATACTATAGTAATATGTTGTGTATATCCGACTACTTGTACACGATCTCAGAGAGTAGGACACGGTCCTTTCTCTCCCTCCTTTTCCTGAAAATATCTCTTTCATGTAGGTAGAATCGCCTACGCCCATCGCGGCAGCAGTCTGACCGCAAAAATCGTGGAATATAATGTATATAGCTGATATTCAACGATATCTTACGTTAGTAAGCTATAGATAAACGATGATGGGATATGAAAGGTGAATTATACACCTCGAATTTTTGGCAACCCGTTTCTCAGCTAAAACACATCCGATCGATGTGAAATTGATATCAGTGACGCAGAAAAAGTGCACGGAGGGCATGATGCTCTTGGATTTCCAAAAAGCGAAAATAAAATGTACAGTTTTCTATCAAGAGTGATCTGTAACGAATAATCGTTGTTGCTGACATTGTACTTGATAAATATGAAAACACCCGAAACATTTTCGCTTTTTTTGAAAATCCAAGAGCATCATGCCCTCCGTGCACTTTTTCTGCGTCATCTGATATCAATTTCACATCGATCGGATGTGTTTTAGCTGGGAAACGGGCTGCCGAAAATTCGAGGTGTATAATTCGCCTTTCATATCCCCTTACGAGCCATAGTACAGTTTCTCATCATTTTGAAGCTTTAATGTTAGGTAGTTCTGCTTTCTCGCAGACGTAGCTGTATAGTTTCTCTCCGAGACCTCGCGTATACCTATACAGCCGCTGCAGGTATAAGCTTTTGGATCCCCTTTAAAACCTAAGGATATATTGATCAGCGTCGTGTTCGTGTTTCTATGACATTGAGGTGCGAGACAGGCTCCCCTCTAAGTCGTAGAGTAACGATTTTCTCGAACCGGCTAATTATTTTGTCGTTGTTCGTGACTAAAAATGCACGAAAATAGTATAGTTTTTTTTTTTTTTTTTTTTTTATTCATTTTTATTTATAGCATATTATAATATTATTATTATTCTACATCGAATCTCCTCTCTGGCTTATGTATACCTAGTATAAACGATGTAGAAATTTGTAAAGCTTGATTAACAGGTAATCAGGATAATTTTGGATACAAAATTTTTATCTTAATAATTTAATTATCATATAAGGTAAAATTAAAAAGTAAATTCTCTACCGTGACAATGTGTCTTTTAATAATGCACATTGCCGTGACCAGGATTCGAACCTGGGTTACTACGGCCACAACGTAGGGTCCTAACCACTAGACGATCACGGCTATTAGAGAATGTATATGTCCGCGATAATTCATCGTTCTTCATAACAATAAAAAAAAATTAATGTGTATCAGCTTATCGGCGATTGAAGATAGTAAACGCTAATCTTGCGGGTAGAGATGCTTCCCTTTTTTTTTTATTTCGCATCAAATAAAATGCGTTTTGTTTAGTTACGCCATCTAACAGCTGTGGGGTCAACTAGATGCGTTTCTTCAGTCGGTAATGTCGTTGAGACGATATCCTACTTACCGACAGTCGATAACATCTTCGAATATTCATTACCATACGGTTTTATATCAGATCATGGGATTTGGATACACAAAGGTTTTCTAAGGATACGAAAACTGCGAGGAAATACTACGATGACATAATTCTGATCTTTTTATGTCACGCACACAAAAAAATAAAATAAAAAAATTATCATAACATAAAATTTCTGTAATATTATTGATTTTTATTCAGTTTTAAGTATCTAACAAGCTAAATACTTTGAATAACGATCAAATAACATCCATGATAAACTTCCATAGCATGTCGTATATTAAATAGAAATGAATAAGACGTAGAGAGGTATTAGTTTTTGGAGTGTTTATATTACAGGTAAACAATTATTAAGATCAATGTACACTAGGAGCATATGAATCGAATTTATATAGTTGCTCATTTGCTCATCGCTTCAAGCATCTTGACTTCGGCTGTAACAAATAATGAAAATAATTATTAAACGGATGAAAGAAATTTCTCGTATTTTTTTTTTTTTTTATATGTAAATCTAATTGTTGCTACCATCGTATATGCGCTTCTTTTCCTCGGCTAATTTAGCGTCTCTTATAGTCTTCTCCCTGGCCTCAACCTCCCGGATACCGACTTCACGTTTAGCTAGTCGATTCTGGTGGAAAATTCCCCAGAGTATTCCTGCGCCTAGGAAGCTCCATCGACCAAACTGAATTCCGTTAAAATCGAAAAAAAATAAATAAATGATAACAATCGATTTTTTTTTTTTTTTTTTAATGTTTTTATTCTCAACAATCGAAAGAATAAATTAAACAGAAGAAATAATAAGAAGCGTGGAAATCGAATGAAAAAAAAAAAAAAAAAAAAAAACGTTATGTTATGATATGTTACGCTGTTACTTTATTTTATTTTATAGATCGATACAGATTTCAAAATCGTGTGGCGCAATATAGCCAGTATTTAGTTTCGTTACATTCAATTGTTTGTCAGAGAAGATCAAACGATGAAGAAAAAAACAAAAAAATGATAATTATGTAACATTAATTTCATAGTATTCGATTGATGCAGGGAGAACTACTTTGCACAGTGAAAGATGTGAATATCGTCTGCTATAAACCGCGAGATAAATAGGTATCAACGAAAAATTACAAATAATCGTTATAAACGGTATTGAAGTTAGACTATATAATCTTCGGTGAACAATAACTCGTTAAATAATAAACAAATACCTTTATCAAGGGCGAAACCCGAACGGGTCTAGGATTCAGCTGAGCGGTAGACATTTTGGTGGTCGAAATGTAACTCGGGGTTCAGACTTTGTGACGTATTATACGTTCTATATACACATCTATGTGTGTGTGTGTGTGTGTGTGTGTGTTCGAAAGCGTCAGTGGCGACATCTTCGAGGTAATATTAATGGTGCCGTCCCATGTAGGCCCGGATCGCCGGAATCCGGAATCACGGAACGGAACGCAGACGAAATCTAGTGGATTTCCGAATCCGTTCCGGGTCTTGAAAAACCCTGCCGTCCCATGTACCAAAACTGCACGGAACGACGGAACGGAGCCGATCCATATTTGTGCTATTCAGCTTTATTTGTCTGTTTGGATACAATTTTTGTATCAATATATGTAATTTATTCAATTAGCTTCTATGTAAGATCAAATTCTGTAACTATAATTGATTATTTCATCAAATAAAAGTTGACGTTCCAGCATTCCGTTCCGGAATTTGGGTACATGGGACGCAGGGAAATGCAAATAGACGGAACGGAACACGGAACTTGTGTATACTTCTACATGAACATAACCCTGCAAATTGTAGAAAGACGCGTGTGTAGATACAAATTTGATCATGGATCCTCAAATGTGTCTATTAATGATGATTCGGTTATTCAAGACTTCCAAAAGTGCATCAATTTCTCAAAGCAAAATTATTTACAACCATAATTTGCGGATACCGGACGGATCCACCATTCCGTAAAAAACGACGGAATGAAATTAGCGGAACGCGGATTCTAGTGACTTTTCCGTTCATTCCGTTCCGTGATTTCGGATTCCGGCGATCCGGGCCTACATGGGACGGCACTATAACAGGTAGTTTCCTCTCTAATAATATTTCGCATAGTTTATGACGTTCGTGTTTTACGACCGTAGTCGGTGTATCTATGTAGATTTTAGTTACTTCGTGTTTGTAACGAAAAGTGACGTCACGGGTGGCGCTGTCGCGTAAATTCGGAAGGTCGCGGAGGTTCGCGGTCTCGTAAATTCGCAGCAGCGCAGTCTTCATATATGATATAGTAAAGTTCATTATCTTCAGTAATCAAAATGGCGTTGATGTGGTCGGTCGTGTCGTTTGGTTTCTCGTTATTATTGACGCCGTTTTTGATGTTTCTATTAGCTATACTATTTTTAGCATCAATTGGTAAATCTCTAGGTGTTAGGAGGCTTTATGTTAAAATATTACTAGCAATATTCGAAGTAAGTTTATTACACTATACATTATTATTACACACACACACACATAACCATAGAATATATACAATATTATACTATACCTATGTATGTAGTATGTATGTATACACAGGTAAACCCTTCGTACGTATATAATAAACTGTAACATTATATCCACAACATTAACAATTATTACAAACATCGGTACTACTTATAATAATTCGTCAACATACTATTTGATATACATAATATTATCTACATATACTATAATAAATATCACTAGGTAGTAGTTCATTTATAACGATAAATAATTAAAAAAAAAAAAAAAGAAACTAAAAACAAAAAAAAACCGTAAAAAAAAAAAAAAAAAAAAAAAAAAAAAACAACAACTACGATTCGATTTACGCTAAATAGTAACAATATCAATCATATTCATTGTCAATTTATTATTATTATTATTATTATTATCATTTTTATTACATAATTTTACCTGTTTTTTTTTTTTTTTTTTTTCACGTTTTTGCTTTTTTTTTTTTTTTCTTTTTCTCAACGTTTCTTCTTTGACCTGATTAATTAAACAGAAATGTTATTATGAGTATCATTATAATCGTATTAGTTAGATGTATTCAGGTTTCGGTTCATATTTTCCACTTTTTTAAACTAAATTTCTTTTTTTTTTTTTTTTTTTTTTTTTTTTTAATATATATTTATATATAAAAAATGATAAAAAAAGAATTTGAAAAAAAAAAAAAAAAAAAAAAAAAAATTTCACTATCTTTATTTTCGGTCAATTTTTATTTTATTCTATTTTATTTCATTTTTTCTTCATATTTTCATATTTGGAAATCTATTCTATTATAAAATTAATAATCTCACTATACATGACATTGAAGTCTGCATCGTTGGAACGCAACGAAATCCGAAAAAAAAATAATTTAAATTTATTAATTTACCAAAAATGATCCTGCTATGTTTGAAAAGTGAAAACGACTAGAAATAACTTGAAAATGTTAAGAAACCTAGTAGGATCATTTTTATGCTATGTATATTTTTTTTTAAATTTACGTTCAATTTCGTTGCGTTCCAACGATGCAAACTTCAATGTCATCACTATACTATATATAATATATACCTATCAACGATCTAAATAATACCTAGAGATAGAGAGATGCAACTGATTTATGTAAACATAGTTACAAAGGTCGTACATACATACGTATAATTTTCTACTTCTAATTTTGTGTCAATAATATGAAATGTAAACTAGTGTCTTAACTATAGGTACAGGTATTTGTATTTGTATACACGATCCGATACAACCATCATCTTCTCTTCTCTTTTTTTTTTTTTTCTTTCTTCAAGGTAGTTTGTATCAGCAATTCACTATTCAATAACGTTGAACAATCACGCGATATCGATTTTCTGCACATTTTCAAAAACGACAATTTTTTTTTCTGTTTCTTATCAAAAAAAAAAAAAACGACAATTTCTCATCTTCTCACAAAAAAAAAAAAAAAAAAAAAAAAAATTCAAAGATTATTAAAATTGACTTGAAAATTCTTGAAGTTTGGTCAGCTGTTAGGGATGTGGTCAGTAGCAGTTAGATAACTTAATATCAATATACGATAACATGTATTAACAACGTGGGTATTATTATAATAATAATAAGAGTTAAAGCTATGTGTGTGAATGTATGCAATTGCGATTATCAGGCTTAACGAACTCTTGGACTCTCATTTGCTCCTTGGTCTTATATATGATTAATAAAATAATTAAAAAGTATACATATACCTAGAAGAAAAATAAAGAAAGATATATAATAACCAGTCAGTAAGTCTTCGTTTATTATCAAACGAAGTCATATACTACTTCCGGAGATGGAGGAGACGGACTTTGATTTCTCATCAAAGTTTCTAACAGATTATATAGATAACAATATTAATAATAGTAATAGTAAAGAAATTTTCAAATTAGTATAATCATATTATTCGAAACTCGAGGTGAACAGAAAATTGCCTAGAGTAATTCAATTATTTTTATTTTTTTTATATACGATATCAATACTTTATCTCTAGCTCAAAGGGCAGACTTTAAATCCTTTGATCAATCGATCAGAAATTCATTGATATCATCGTACATATTATAGAAAATTGTCATTGCCTTAATAACAGAACGTCTTTAGAGAACATTAGGCAAAATCGTTTTTTAAACGTGTTGGTTGATGACTTTCGACTATCGGTGACCTTTGCCGACTCTTTTACTGATAATTAATTAATTAATCAATCAATTGTTCGTTCATTGATTCTCTCAACTTAGTATATAATGTATTTCGTATTTCATTGTCATAACTTTGAAAAGTAATACCTTAACAAACATCTATGAGGTCATCGTCGGTCATCATGAAATGCATTATACAAAACTGTAATTTAAATGTTGAAAAGTTTTTGGAGTATGCTAAACGCGATGACAAAGCGATACGAAAGTTTGTTTGTTTCGTAATGTTTTTAAATACTTTCTTTCTTTCAATCGCTTTAATTATCCAAACGTTGCATTTACACAACGATGTATTATGAAACGATGGCTTAGTGAAAAAATTGGAGCAAAATAATCCTTGTTTTTCTTTCTTTTTTTTTTTTTTTGTACAAAGAAGGGAATTTAAAAATGAATATATTTTACAGTACGGTAGACAAAATATTGAGAAAGTTAAAAAAAGTAATGGAACTTGGGAGCCTGAAGAGAGCGAAGACGATAGTATAGCGTCTGAAGATTTTGGAAATGAGACTAATACAACGTCTACAGTAACAAGAAATTATAAGAAGTATAGCGCTTCTGAAAAAAAGCAAAACGGAGTTATTGGTAACTCCGTTATCGCTAGATCAAAAGACTTGATTATGGTACCTGAACCGGATATGAACAACAAAAATCATATAAATAATATCAATAATCATTCTTATGGAAATTTATTAGAAGTTAACGGTAACAAGGAGGTAATAGTTCATATACCATTTTTTTTTTTTTTTTTGTAACACTGTATGGAAGTTCGCACTTTGTTTGTATTACACTCCGCATGAATAAATCGACTAAGTGTGCGGGAATCAACATTCCTGCATGGATAAATCGATGAATGGTGTGGGAATCAACATTCCCGCATGGATAAATCCACGAAGTGTGTGGGAATCAACATTCCCACACACTTTGAATGGATAAACGTGCGGGAATCAACATTCCCACACACTTTGAATGGATAAATGTGCGGGAATCAACGTTCCCACACACTTTGAATGGATAAATGTGCAGGAATCAACATTCCCACACACTTTGAATGGATAAATGTGCGGGAATCAACATTCCCGCACACTTTGAATGGATAAATGTGCAGGAATCAACATTCCCGCACACTTTAAATGGATAAATGTGCAGGAATCAACATTCCTGCACACTTTGAATGGTTAAATGTGCGGGAATCAAGATTCCCACACAAACTTTGGTAAGATCATCAGGAATCTGCTATTTTGGGTACAATTTTTGGTACACAAAGTAAGAACTTTCCATACAGTGTTACAAAAAAAAAAAATAATATCACAATCTTAATCTATATTATTACATACATATTTCACCACAGAATGACTCAACGAATGTAGTAGTTGATAACAATATACATCCAAATATATCTACTGATCAAATTTCTTATCATTGCAATTGATTGAATTACAATAGCGAGCTTAGACATTATTTTAGAAAATCTTTATAAAGTTATTGAAATTGAAATAATGTTCACAGGGTATATTTCCCGCCTCTTTACCAAGAGAAGATTCTTTCGAAACACTTAAACGTGAATTCGATACATCTACTTGTTTAGATTATATAAAAGCTGGAGTCGAAGCGATTATAGAAGACGAAGTTACGTCAAGGTTCGAAGCCGAAGAATTGAAGGTGGGAATTATCAACGATGTTTCAAATCATAGAAGAATATTGAAAATCGTATCATTTGATAAACCGTTAAATATTGTATATATATTATCAGTTATCACAATTGATTTAATGAAATTTCACAGAATTGGAATCTACTCACCAGAACTAATAGACATTACGAATTTATATCTTGGAGGCTTACAGTAATATGGATGTTCGGTTTTCTTATGAGATACTGTTTCCTACTTCCTCTAAGAATACTTATCTGTTTTATCGGGGTAAGATTTGAACAATTATTATATATATTATCTAAAAAAAAAAATGATACTAATGCTTAATGTTTTTTTTTAATCCCCTTTTCTTAATTTAAATTATTCAATCAATCAACGAATACCAGAAATCTACACAATATACTAACACTGAAAGGGGGTCCTTAGGTATCCTGGCTCGTAGTAACTACATTCCTTATTGGCTTTTTGCCAGAAGGATCGATAAAACGATGGTTGAGCAATCGCGCATTCTTGATAACTTTCAGAATGATTTGTCGATCAATATCGGGAGTCATTACTGTACACAATCGAGAATATAAACCAAAAGGAGGAGGCGTATGCGTCGCTAATCACACTTCTACTATAGACGTAGCAGTTTTGTCAAATGAGACTTCATTCTCTTTGGTAAAGATATACATTTTCTCACACAAGAAAAAAAGAAACTCTATCTCTCTCTCTCTCAGACAGAGATTTATTGAACGTTGTTAGCGCGCGCGGGATATAAACTAGCTTTTATGTTCATACGGTCATACAATTTTGTTACACTTCTCATTATCGTATGCTTTGCTCATGGAAATTACCTTATTCCTGCACACATAGTATATTATTGTTATCGTTATCTCCTCCATTTCCATTTCCTACTCCACTACATGTTTTATGATCAGCTTTTTTTATTATTGTTGTGTATATCCACTAGGGTGCTTTTTTTTGCAACTCCCCATTGAAAATCTTGTTGTAGACGTCGAAAAGGGAAATCCTGTCCAATTTTTAGCTCTTAATTCCAATTCTAGTACTCGCGCTCTTCTTTTTAAGTTTTTCCATGCTAAAAGCATGCGAACATTACGACTTTTTCTTTAGTCGCGCCCAACTCAGCTGCATTTCAATGGATTCTTCTCATCCAAGACTCATTTGACAGAGAATTTAGTGTTCTTCAAAAGTGCCCAAGATAGTTTGACTGACTTGAAAATATTGAACTTGACATTTTGTTGGAATTTTATATTTAAAAAAATCAAAGTCCTTATATCTTTTGAAATACTGGTTTGAGAGACTTTATGTATCGAACTTTTTTGTAGAGAAATAAATTTCCTACAAAATTGTTCTGAAGTTTTTTGCTCCTAGTCCAACTGTTTATTCGCCCACGGCGAGAAAGAAGAATTATGCATAAAATCGACTTTGGAAGCTCACACAAGTGCGGCGGTTGAAACCACAGCCAAACTACCTAAAGCACTTTTGAAGAACACTAAATTCTCTGTAAAATGAGTCTTGGATGAGAACAATCCATCGAAATGCGGCTGAGTTGTACGCGACTAAAGAAACAGTCGTAATGTTCACATGCTTTTAGCATGGAAAGACTTAAAAAGAAGAGCGCGAGTACTAGAATCTGAATTAAGAGCTAAAAATTGGACAGGATTCCCCTTTCTACGTCTACAACAAGATTTTCAATGGGGAGTTGCAAAAAAAAAAAAAAAGCACCCTAATATATATATTGTTATCGTTATCTCCTCCATCTCCTACTCCACTACATGTTTTATGATCAGCTTTTTATTATTATTGTTATGTATATCCGCGCTTTGCTGAGGTGTGAAAGATGGTCGTTACAGGTGATGTGGCTGACGGCGTGTACAGCGGTAGTAGGATACGTACCAGAAGGTAGTTTCAAAAGATGGATCAATCACAGAGTATCTATAATGTGTTTCGGCGTATTATCCAGCGCTCTTTCATCTGTTATCAACTATCACAACGCCGAGAATAGACCGCTTCGAGGCATTTGCGTCGCAAATCACACATCTCCTATAGACGTACTTGTTCTCATGCGTGATAACTGTTATTCATTGGTACGTGGTCGTATTTAGACAAAAAAGAACAAAAAAAAAAAAAAAAAAGACAAAATCTAACAACAATTTACTAATCGTAATCATAATTAATTATTATTCTTTTTCTTATACATGTTTTCTATCGATTTCACTTATTTAATTCTATTCAACCAATCAGCTTTCTTATCTGTGCCAGTCTCATTTAAAAATCAGCTTTTTTAATATTAAGAAGGAATTTGGTATAACGCTTGGTGGCTTTAATTCGTATTCTCTTACTACTATCGTTGATTAAAATTCCTTTTCTTTTTTCTCCTAAATCTATGATATTATATTGATACAGATAGGACAAAGGCATGGCGGATTCTTAGGCATACTTCAACGAGCTTTAGCTCGAGCTTCGCCTCACATTTGGTTCGAACGGTCAGAAGTTAAGGACAGAGAGGCTGTTACTAAGAGGTAATTGTATCAAATTTGAAAATAAATGATCTCAAATATTAACGATTATTATTTTTTTTTCACACACACACATGCATACAGGTTGATAAAACACGTATCAGATCCATCAAATCCACCTATTTTAATATTTCCCGAGGGTACGTGCATCAACAATACTTCTGTTATGCAGTTTAAGAAAGGTAGCTTCGAAGTTGGCGGCGTTATATACCCAGTTGCTATAAAGGTGATGAATGGTTGTCCTTTGATTCATTAATTTTATAAATTACATCGTTGTTAATATATTTTGAATAAATTTTTTTTCTTTTCTTTTCTACAGTACGATCCAAAGTTTGGAGACGCATTTTGGAACAGTAGTAAATATTCTATGATACAATATTTGTATATGATGATGAGCAGCTGGGCCATAGTATGCGACGTTTGGTATTTACCTCCTATGTACAGACAGGACGGAGAGACTGCTATAGATTTTGCTAACAGAGTTAAAGCTGTTATAGCTAGACAAGGAGGACTCGTAGATCTACAGTGGTAAATTATTATTATTAATTTCTAAAATACCTAATAACTAATAAGAAAGAGAAGATTTATATTTTTTTATCATCATTTTAATTTTTTTTTTTTCTTAATTAATTTCTTTTTCTTTTTTTTTCTTTTTTTTTTGATAACAACAAATTTTTTTCCATCTACAGGGATGGTCAGCTTAAAAGAATAAAACCGAAGAAAGCTTGGAGGGAAAAACAACAGGAAGAATTTAGTAAAAGAATTAAATTTGAATAAATATTATATTCAGATTTTTTTTTTTTTTTTTTTTTTTTTTTTTTTTTTTTTTTTTTTTAGTACATACTATCTTATATAATAATGATTATGGAAGAAGAAAAAAAGAGAAAATTAAGAAGATAGTAGCGACGATTTAGGAGGGAAACTATGATAATAATAATCGTTTTTTTTTTTTTCTTCTTTTTTTTTTGCGTTTATTAAAACTTTTAAGGAGGAAGAAAAGAAAAACTAGTAGCTCGTACCGTCTAGCTGTAGAAAATATAAATTCAAGTCTTGATTGTTGTTTTTTTTTTTTTTTTTTTCTTTTTTTTTTAAACTTATCACGGAGAGAGACGTATATTTGTCTCGTTATAGACAAGTTCAAATATTATACTAAATACCTATAATGTACATATTGCTGGGAGCATCATTTATTTAATACAACTTGTATGTATTTATTTTATACAATATAATAATAATAATAATAATAATAATAATGTATGTGTATATGAACAGTGAGAAATATGAGCTCTTCTCCCGTATGTATGTATGAATGATATAATTAATTAATTAATTAATTAATTTATTAATGAACGAATGTGAACGAATGGAATTAGCTTATTATTATTTATAAATTATAATCTTATAGATGAAATATAGTATAATAATAACAATAATAACAATAACAACAAGTGTGTTGAAGAGTGGTAAAAAAAAAAAAAAAAAAAAAAATATTTGTATAATGGGAATTGTTTTTGTTTAATTTTTTGCTTTTTTTTTTTTATTTTTTATTTTGTATTTATTTGTTTTTTGTTTCGTTTCGTTAAAAATAGGTATTTCATTGAATTGTTGAATTTAAGCTCACGCGCAGCCAGGGAAATTAGTAGAGAAAAACACAAAAAAAAAAAAAGATTGCATAATGATATTTTAATAAATGAATATGAATATTTATATTTATTTATTTATTTATTTATTTATTAATTAATTAATTAATTAATTAATTTAAACAACGAAATACGGGGGTTGGCAAGAATAAAATAGACGATAGTTCGTCTTTACATAACATTCTAGCATAATTAAAAAAAAAAAAAAAAAAAAAAAAAAAAGATAGAAAAAAAAAAAAAGCTTTATTTGAAACAGATATTTTAATATTTTTATACAGGAAAGGTAAAAAAAAAAAAAAAAAAAAAAAATTAATAAATTAATAAATTAATAAAATGATGAAATATAACATAATAAAATGTTAGTTCATTAATCATTACTATACATAAATTATTATCTTTAACGTATCTGAGTTAGATTAAAGTAAAAAAAAAAAAAAAAAAAAATAAAAAAAATAGCAAAAAAAATAGCAAAAAAATAAAAAATAAAAATAGCAAAGAAAAAATGAAAAATGCATCACACAATATTACCGGGTATTTTAATTTTAATCTAAATCTAATTTTGTGTATAAATATACAGTCATTCGTTGTTATTATCAATTTTTGTAAATATTAACACGTTAGTAAATATTTAATTTAGTCATTTTAATGTTTAATTTGTATTTTTTTTTTTTTTTTTTTTTTTTTGTTTTTCTATTTATTAATTAACATTTTTAATACAGCGACCGATTTCCTGTATTATTATTATTATTATTATTATTATTATTATTATTATTATTATTATTATTATTATTATTATTATTATTATTATTTCAAATCATCATATATAGGTATTATCATTTATTTTAAATGTATGAGAGTGATTGTGAGATGAGAGTAGGTGTACCTAGCTTGAAAATAAATAAATAGTTAATACTATATTAATAATAATAGAATAAGATTAGTTAATTATTACTATTTTGATGAAACATAATATTTCATGTTAGCTGTTAAATAATATTGTGCTCTGATTATCAATATCGATGATTAATGCATTTCACTGCAGCGATAGTTAAACTATTATTATTATTATTATTATTATTATTATTATTATTATCATTATTAAATTGTAAATATTATTTTAATTATTACATTTGAATTTTTTCTTTTTTTTTTTTTTTTTTTTTCCACCTACATATACCTAGAATATGATTAATCGCAGTATAATTAGATTTTTTAAATGAATAATAGTTAACAAAGAAACATAATAAAAAAAAAAAAAAAAAAAGAAATGAAAAAAAAAAAGCGTTTTTTAAATTATTGTATTATTATATATATATATATATATATATATATATATATATATATCTTCGAACTATATATTTTTGTAAATTTAGTAAGGAATAACGTAAAGCAAAAAAAAAAAAAAAAAAAAAAAAAAAAAAAAAAAAAAAAAAAAAAAAATGAAAAATAGGAAAGAAATGAAAAGAAAAGAAAATGTGAGGAAATAAAATAGGTAATAATTGTTTAATATACATAATATAAATCTTTTCAAGACGATACAATAATGTAACATAATATGTATGTGTATGTGTCTGTGTGTGTGTGTGTGAAAAAAAAAGAATTGAAAAGAAATTTTTCAAATCTAAATGTTTCTTATTATCAATATTAGATAAAGCTTTAAACGTATTACCTAATATGGGCTAAATAAAAACAAAAAATAAAAAATAAAAATAAAAAAATATACATATATTATATGTTAGGATTTAAAATAAATTAAATTAAATTTTAATATGTAATATTATGTAATATGTATTATGTAATGTAATGTAATGTAACGATGAGGGATATTTTTCTTTGAATCCTTGTCGCAATATCATTAAGTAAGCTCAATAATTTTATTATTATTATTATTATTATTATTATTATTATTATTATTATTATTATTATTATTATTATTATGATTATTATTATCATTCGACTCTTCGATTAGCGTTAAAAAAAAAAAAATAATAATAATAATAATAATAATAATAATTTTTCTCAAACAAATTAAAGAGTTTGTTTTTTTCTTTTAGATTTATTATTCTAATATAAGTTTTGTTTTATTGATATAGTATATTGCTAATCTAAGATTCGATTAGAAACTAAATAATGAGGGAAAAAAAAAAAAAAAAAAAAAAAAAAAAAACATAATAGAGAAATGGATATTGATATTTGTGAGAAATTTTTGCTCATCTTTTTATATATATATATGTAGTATACAAAACTTATGTGGATATTATTATTATTATTATTATTATTATTGTTATTATTATTAGTCAATTATTTTTGTAATCAATTTTTTTTTTTTTTTTTTTTTCAAATGATTCAATTTATAATTATCGTATAATGTTATTTATTAATTTTACATACTACAGCTGTGTATAACAAGATACATTATTTAGATATTATATACTACTACTACTACTACTACTACTACTACTACTACATAATTAAATATATATATATATAGTCATGTGCCATTATTTAAATTACTAAATTAATAAATTTCATCTTTATTTAGAATTTGAAAAAAAAGAAAAAAAAAACAAAAAAAAAAACAATTTTTAATTAATTTTTACTATATATAATGTATGTATATATATATATATACTACGATGATATAAATTTATTTAAATTTCTTCAAAAAGTGTAAAATTTCAGTTCGATATGATAGATTATTCTTGTACTTTTTTTTTTTCTATTTTTTTTTTTTCTATTTTCTATTTTCATATTGCATGATGATGTATGTTTGATTAAGTAGTCGAATTCAATATAGTAATTATTTAGAGTTTGTTTGATGATTGAAAAACATAATTACAAAAAAAAAAAAAAAAAAAAAAAAAACCCAAACAAAGACTAATAATAATAACTAAAAGACGTGTACACTATATACTTTATATTATTATACTACATAATAAATGTATATAGTATTTATAATAGACAAGAATAGGATTTTTGAAGTGAAATTTTTTCGACTGCAATATAAATTGAAATGAATTGTTTTATAATTTTTCGAAAAAAAAAAAAAAAAAAAAAGAAAAAAAAAAAATATATATATATATATATATATATAATATATTAACAATATTGAAAAAAGAAGCCGTATACACGTTTATAAAAAATTCCAAAAACGTATGTATGTATGTATGTATGTATTAAAATTAAATTAATTGTTGATTATTATTATTATTATCATATTTATCGAATATAGTATTTATGCATGTATGTATGTATGTATCCTACAAATAGTGTTTTTTTTTTTTTTTTTTATATATATAAAGGGGATAAAGGGGGAATATAATATAGAGGTATACTATATTTAATTTTTTTTTTTTTTTATGTAGTATGTGTGTAAAATATTTCATTAACACACACAACAATAACGAGAATAAGAATTACTACTTCTTTTTATTTTTTATTATTTTTTTTTTTTTTTTATTGGAATGAAGTGATACACAAGTACAATGAAAAAACATTATTAATATTTACAAAATTTGAAGAAAATAGAATAAAACAAAAACAAAGAAAAAAAAAAAAAAAAAAAAAAACGAAAAAAAAAAAAAAAACGAAAAAAAAAAAACGAAAAAAAAAAAAAAAACGAAAAAAAAAAAAAAAAAGATAAAAAACCTGAACTGAACTGAACTGTGTGAACTACAAAATGAAACTAAAAACTTAAAATTATAAACTTAGAAATCTGGCTTTAATTACCTACTCATCACACGAGCTTAAAAAAACATTGATCTATATTGATTCATTGTTATAAAATTTATCTGTTTTTTTTTTTTTTTTTTTGATTTTTTGTTGATTTTTTTATATCCAGTAAGTAATAATAATAATAATAATAATAATAATAATGATGATGATTATTTTTATGATGATAATAGAGCTAATCCAGAAAGAAACGAGAAATTATTCATTAAATATTACAAATGAATATTTGATAAAAATTTATATCTATGATCTTATAATAATTATGCAATTATTATTATTTATAATAAATTTTTGTTAATTTTTTTACTTTTATTTATTTATTTATTTATTTATTTATTTTTTTTTTGTTTGTTAATTATTATTTATTATCTTTCAATCTAAAAATTCAATCGTTCGAATCTAATTTAATCTCAGCGTTGAATATCATTACTGTGTGTTTTTTTTTTTATTTTGTTTTAATTTTTTTATTTTTAATTTTGTTTTAATCGAATGAAAAATAATTCTTATTATTCTTATTATTATTATTATTATTATTATTCTTATTATTATTATTACCGATTCCAACTTTTTTTTTTTTTTTTTTTCTTGTAAACTACAGGATTTTTGCTTTCTTTCTTTATTTAATTAGGTAGGTATTTAATTTTTTTTTTTTTTTTTTTTCCCCAGTTAAAATTAGTCAATTTATTATTAAACTGATGATTCGTCTCAACTTGTACGTACATACATACATACATACATACATACATAAATCCATAAATCCATACATACATACATACATAGAATAATAATAATAAATCTAGAAGCTAATTTGCTATCGACAATCGTTAAGAAAAATTTATAATGTATTTTTATTATTCTCTTTCTTTCTTTCTTTCTTTTTTTTTTTTTTTTTAATTTTTAACAATTTTTAAAATTTTTTTCAATTCAATTCAATTTTTTTTTTTTTTTTTTTTAGTTATCACATATTTGATTAGCTAATAATTTAATCGTGTATTTAAACGTCTCTCCTCTTTAATTACGTTTTAGTATTAGTTTTAATTTATCTGATTTTTTTTTTTTTTTTTTTTTTTTTTTTTTTTGTATCTTATCCTTATTTTATTATTTTTTTTACTTCGTATCTGAAAAAAAGGTGATTTTTGATTCTTGAGAAAAGAAATTATACTGGATTTTTACAATTCATATTAACAAATTCTTTAATTATAGATGATTTTTTTTTTTCTTCTCAACTGTTTGGTACAAAAAAAAAAAAAAAAAAAAAAAGGAGAACTGTATACAGTATACGTTGATTTCGAACAACCAAACTGCTTTTAATTTATTATATTATGAATAATAATTTTCAAATGATAAATTTTCAATATTTAAAATCGTTAATATAATAATAATAATAATAATAATAATAATAATAATAATAATAATATAGCTAGAAATTGTTTTTTTCTTTTTTTTTTTTTTTTTTTTTAAATAACTTTTTCAAGTAATTTTATGTTATTTTGCATAAATTAGAATAAGAAGCCTCACTCATATAGTATATACCCAACATCAAACATGGTACTAACTCGTGTTTTGTTCAGATATTCTATTTTTTTTTTTTTTTTTTAGTTTTTATTCATTTTCTTTCTGGATCGAAATATCCCGTCGATTTTTATGTCCTAAGCAAAAATATAGGATATAAATAATTTCTATTATCCTTATGCACTAAGATCATCGTCAAAATAGTCATAAGTCAGCTAGAAATTAAATGAAACTAGTAAAATAAAAAATATAAAAAAAAAGACGAAAAAAAAAGAATCAATCTATCTTTGAAAAACATTTTTTTTTTTTTTTTTTTTTTTTTTTAAGCTCTGATATTATTAAACTCTGATCCAAGTGCTATTAAGGACTCTAAGGACTTCATCGTTTTCTTTTTTTCTTTTTATTACATATTGGTAACGTAAACTGCTATAAGCATACGACGTTAGAATCCTTCTTGATACTGTTTAGAATCTAATCGTGTTTGAATTCCTTCTAATTGTCGTTTTGCTTCGCATTGTGGAAAATTTTGTAGATCGTAGTACTGCGGTGCTATTTTCAAGAGCCAATCAGCTGTAATTAAAAAAAAAAAAAAAAAAAAATTAATCACAGGCTTATTTTTATATACCTATACATCTTCTATAATTTCATTTATACTTACGTTTTATATCAGTTACTGTCCTAATGTAATTCTTTGTCGTCAATACGAACTCGTTGTATATCACCCACTCTGGTTTGTGATCGAGGCAACTACTAGGATGCAATTGTACAACTTGATTGTCTTTTATCGTCAGATAATGACCCGTTCGCTCTAAATGTGCTACCTGGTTGTAAAAAAAAAAAGTATCAATTTTTATTTGTTAATTGCAAGAATTTGAGAGCTTCATCAATTTTTTTTTATATATACATCAGCATATTTCCTTACTTGCATGAAAAATCCATTGACCAATGCCTTTCTAATGTTTATGTAATAATCCTTTGATGTAAAATCCGTCGATGTACGTTTCAGACTAAATCTATCCATGATTCTGCTCAATTGTTGTCTAACGTTGTCTCCACTTTTCAATGAACGAAAGTTAACAAAGTGTTCGTAACACCATTGCGGATCCTCAACATCTAAAAAATAACGAAACAACAAGAAGAACGTTTACTAGTCATTATTATGTAATTATAAGAGTTTTAAGAAAAGAAATAATCAATTTCACACCATGTACTCACTCTGTTTAAAAGCGTGATATACGTTCAGAAGTGTGAGATGGTCTCCATCAATATGCGCAAATCGCATTTTAGAATCATCTGCTGCTTTTTTCGCCTCGTTTGGTCTCACAAAACACTGTGGGACTAATACCATGTCAATCGTCAATACACCACCAATGGTTACCTCACCAACATCCTTATTAATTCTGTTATATCAATCAATTATTTTTTTTATACAATGAGCAGGATTTTTTTTTTTTTTTTTTTTTTTCATGCTCAAAGTATCGATGAAATTAAATGAAATAAATAGTATATATATATATATATAAAAATTTTTGGTTCAAACTAGTCGAACAAACCCGAGAGATACTTTACCTGATAGCATAGCAGTGATGCTTAATATTTCGTTACTACAATTGTGGTTGCACGATGCTATCAACATCTTTGCTAATTGAGGATCTAGAGGAAATTCAGCCATAACTGCACCCAAATCTGTTAAATTACCATCGTCGTCAAGTGCTGCTAAGTAATTTAGAAGCTCTAAAGCTCTCATCAGTGTTTCTGGTGCCGGTGGATCCATGAAGTCGAAATGTACCTGTGGTTTTCAAATTTTACAGTTTATTAACATCGACTCATCTATGCAATGAATAAAAATTATCATAACGGCTTATCGTTAAATCGTTTTTTTATTCTCACCAGGTCGTCTATACCGAGTTTTTTTAACTGCAAAACAACGCTGCCAAGATTTGATCTTAAAATTTCTGGATACGTGTTATCTTGCATCTCATTTTTGTACGCCCTTTCTGTATAAAGACGAAAACATTTTCCAGGACGAGTACGACCAGCTCTTCCGGCTCGTTGTTGTGCTGACGCTTTACTGATCGGTGATACTAGCAGAGATTCGACACGTATTCGAGGATTGTAAACCTGCGGATAAGAAGAAGAAGAAGAAGAAAACGAATGAGAAAATTGATAAATTTCGATCAAATTTTAATCTAACGAATCTTTTCGCTACCTTTTGCTTAGCAAAACCAGGATCGATGACAAAAACCACACCGTCAATGGTCAGCGATGTTTCGGCGATGTTTGTAGACACAACGACCTTTCTTCCAATAGCGCCGTTAGGTTTTGTAGGCGGTGCCGGTTCGAATATTCTCTGTTGTAAATTAGGTGGTAGCGTAGAGTATAACGGTATACATTTAAGTTCTCCAACTTCTGGTCCTAGATTGTCCATCTCTCTTTTAATCCTCTTACAAGCTTCTTCAATCTCTTCTTGACCGGTCAAAAACAGTAACAAATCGCCTGCTACTTCTTCGCACATGTGAATTTGTATAACGGTTCTTATAGCAGCTTCTAAATAATCTCTCTCCGGTTCGGGAGTGTAGAATATTTCTACAGGATGAGTTCTACCCGGTACATTCATCAGCGGTGCGTTATCAAAATATTGTTGAAATTTTCCAGCGTCTAGAGTAGCGCTCATTATAACAAGCTTTAAATCTGGTCGCTGTTTTACCACCTCCTTTAACACACCCATCAATAAATCTGTAGCCAATGTTCTCTCGTGAGCTTCATCCAGTAGAATTACTTGATATGCTTCTAGCATCGGATCCGACATTCCTTCTCTCAGCAACATACCGTCGGTCATATATTTTAGAACCGTTTTAGCAGAACTACAATCTTCGAAACGTATGCTGTAGCCAACTTCTTGACCTGCAATGTGGAAAAAAGTAGAATTTTGTTAAATTTAATTATCAAAATTTAGATTTTCTTCTTCTTCTTTTTCTTTTATGTTCTTACCTAAAGCCACGTCCATCTCTTCTGAGACACGTTGGGCGACTGACATCGCAGCAACACGTCTAGGCTGTGTGCACGCTACAGCTTTAGCTCCCATTGATCTAGAATACTCGACGCACCATTGTGGTATTTGTGTTGTTTTCCCTGAACCAGTTTCGCCGACTAATACAATACACTGATGTTGCGCTAACAGTCTCATAAAATCTGTTCTATATTCGAATACAGGTAACGTTATACGTTTTTTATAAAATTCATGATAACGAGGTGTGTAAGGAAGACCAGTGTATGGATTTAATTGTATCTGATTTTTTCCTGACGTTGTTGTCGTTGTTGTTGTTGATGTTGGCATATTGTTGGCCAATGTTCCGTCTCTGTAATTTTAATGTTGAGAAAGAAAAAAACATTTTAGTTAAATTTTTCGGTCATTATTTAGGGTTAACAATCGATTTTTTTTTTTTTTTTTTTTTTTTTTTTTTTAGGTTAGAATCGCCAACGAACGATCTGATCCCAAAAACCACGTTGAATGCGCGGTGATGCGATATTTTTTTTTTTTTTTTTTTTTCTACTTCACGCAGGTTTTTTTAGATATACATACGAATTTTAGACACTTAAACGTAAATCAACGATTATTTTAACGCTTGATCAATCTAATGAGGTTATAATTATGAAAAATGTGGTCGCATTTTTTTTTTTTTTTTTTTTTTTTTTTTCTTTTCGTCGAAATATCAGAAAATAGCTTAGATTTTATTAAATTATAGACAAATTTGATATAGAAATATGAATTTTTTAAACATGCGAGTTGATATATTATACATGTTAACACGTTCGTGCGTGTGTTTGTATATGTGTGAATATGCATGTGTATGCGTCTGTGTGTGTGTGTGTGTGTAGTTTTTTGAGAGACATGAGACTAAATTGGATTTTACAATTATGTACTTACTTTTTTCGCTTTATGTATGGGTCTACGACTTCGATTCTTCGTTTAGACATGTTTTTTTTTTTTTTGTCTTCTTTTTTTTCTTATACACTTGTGATAATTTGTTTAATAAAACTCTTTAATGATAATATGATATTATGATTTTTTTTATACAGTTTAAACTTTATGAGAGAATAGAAAATAATGTGGATAATATAAATCACTTTTGTTTATTATTATTATTATTATTATTATTATTATTATATATTATTATGATTGTGTATGCGTGTGTATTTCGTACACGGAAAAGCGTCACAAAATGGCAATTATTATACTACTAGTCCTTCTTCAATTCTTGATGCTCTGATGCTACTGCGCTCACTGCTTGCTGCTGCTGCTTGGCGGAACATGCAGACCAAATTTCTATGCCTTCTAGATCTTAGAATTGTGTTTTTTTTTTTTTTTTCCTATACTTTCTCGGGAGGAAATGAACACTAGGATATTTAAGTCCGCGGATATAGAAGGCTGTGGAACCGCCAATTTCAAATACCTACACCTCGAATTTTTGGCAGCCAGTTTCTCAGCCAAAACACATCTGATCGATGTGAAATTGATATCAGTGACGTAGAAAAAGTGAACGAAGGGCATGATGCTCTTGGATTTCCAAAAAGCGAAAATGTTTCGGGTGTTTTCATATTTATCAAAGTACAATGTCAGCAACAACGATTATTCGTTACAGATCACTCTTGATAGAAAACTGTACATTTTATTTTCGCTTTTTTGAAATCCAAGAGCATCATGCCCTTCGTTCACTTTTTCTACGTCACTGATATCAATTTCACATCGATCGGATGTGTTTTAGCTGAGAAACGGGCTGCCAAAAATTCGAGGTGTATAATTCACCTTTCATATCCCTATAAAGGTGCCTTTTCATTCGAACATTGACGCTTCTTGATATAATTTATAATATACATACCATTATATAATAAATCATATATTTTTTTTAGTAAAATTGAGACTTTTGTTTTATTACATTTTAAAAGAAATACATATTACATTTGCTTATTAGGTGATGACAAATATTACAAAATATTATATTATAACGTGGATGAAAATTGAGAAATTTCTTTAATTTATCTACACAGTAATATTTTTGATAACGTACATAGCTTCGTTATCACATCCAAATAACAATGTAGATCTGTTAATATCTATGGTATTTATAGGTTTATGAAGAGTTGCGCATAGCGATGTTACGCTCACTTTTCCCTTTGTACTTACGGTGTTAAGCCAATGAGTATCGGCAGAATCTGTAGAATAAAGAAAGTCAGATATAAAAACGATAATGGTCACTTTAAATTGAGACAAAACGTTGATTTAAAAAAAACTATTTAAAATTATTTACCCAGTTTTGATTTCGAATTAGGAGCATTATTCCAATGCCATAACTGACCACTAGCTGAACATGTGAATAAATTCTCTGGTCTATCGGGGTGAAAAATCACCTCGCTAACTCCACTAGAATGTGCGTTTAGCTGAGATATTGGATATGTGTTATGCCTCAAATCCCAAACAGTTAAACTTCCGTCTCCGCCTCCAGCCACCACAATATGTCTTTGAGTTGGGTGATGGGCTAAACTAGAAGCTTCAGTCTGTTGGGAAAAAATACTTTCTTATTACATCGACGATCGATTTTATTTCTTAAGTTTTTTTTTTAAACTCTGAAGTCGAAGAATCTTCTTCGTTTTTTATCTTGTAATATTTGCCTTGGTTTGAGTCGATAGCATGAAAGTAGTAGCTGGAATATCCCTGTTGTTTCTTAAATCCCAGACTTTCATGTGTCCCCTTAAATTACCGGTCAGTACTTCGCTGTGCCTGAGAAAATCAACACAGCGTATAGAACAGCTGTCCGAATTATCTGTAAAAATCAAAAATACGTTATAGTTTCTTCATATTGTTCATTTTTCTTCTCGTTGTTGTTGTTGTTTTTCTACGTATTTTTTCAATGTACCGATTATTCTGACTGGTATTTTTTGTCTAGCTGTTAACAAATTGATTTTTCCATCTTCTCCAACGGTGACTATGTCCTGTTCGAATGTAGACAATGCTGTGCAAGACGCGTAATCCGAAGTTCTGTAATAATAGTTGTTGATATTTTAATTTTTACAATTTTTACAACAGTTTTTGATTCTGTATAAAAAATCAGAGCCTAGATATGAGAAAATTGAGAATTTCTCTTTGAATTTGCATTTTTTAACGCGTACTCTTCAATCTTACCCAAAATTGTGTATAAAATCCCAAGAAAGATGTTCCTTGAATTGAGCGTAAGGATTGTCTTGGATTTCCAATAATTGTACAGAGCCTAGGGACGACGAGGCGACGAATAAATCCTTGCTGATAAACTAGAGATAAAAAAAAAAAAAAAAAAAAAAAAAAAAGAGATAAAAAATGAAAAATTTATGTTAAAATCGTTCCAAGATCATTTTTTTTTTTTTTTTTTTTTTTTTAAGCTTTGAAATTTACCTTAAGCTCTGTAACATCGCCGAGAAATGCATGTGATGATATAATTACTGGATAAGAATCATCGTCTTCTTCATTTTTGTCAAAAGTCCAATAAGTTACGCTGTTTACCTGATTGAAATTTTTTATTATAAAAATACAAATAATATTAATATTTCGCTTCACTAATGCCATAAAAAAGCGTAAGCGCAGAAAAAAAAAAAAAAACGTTTTCGTGTTTTTGGTGGCAAAATTTTTTTCGTGCCATATAACATCGTTTGGACATATCCACAAAAAAAATAATTTTTTGGCGCTTACGACCTTATGGCATTAGTGACGCGATTTCATTTATCAAGTTTTCATCGTTGTTAATCAATCTTTTCTTTATTATTTTTTACTTTCTTTATTTATATTTGTTTGTTTCGTTTTTATGATCGTAAACTTACCGGGTTGTCCCAGCTCGCTGTTAGAAATGATTTTGATTCTGTAAATTCTTCGGGTTTCCATCTGATCTTTGATACTTTTTCCGATATAAATGTACCGTGTATATTTTCGCTCATTTTATTTTATATAATAATAATAATACAATTCTTTTTACGGATGATACTTATTGTTCTATTATATTCTATTGTTATAATTATTTTAGGTTAGGAATTATCAGACTTTTCAAACCACACATATATTCATTCATAAAACACACACACACACACTCATTAATTCGTCAATGCTTTCGCATATCTGTGAATGAATGTATGAATGAAAAAAAAAAAAAAAAAAAAACCCCAGAACATTGGGTATATGTAGATAGACGGTATCGATGATAAAATACGAAATGCGGTGGCTAACTTCTTTTTCGGACTTTTTCGGAAACGAGACTCCATTCTAATTTCTAATCGTATTTCATGTGCCTACGGCTGAAATTATAATAAAATAATAATAATTATAACCCCTTACAATAATAATGTTATATTATTTTATTCTATTATATTCAAAAAAGTCAGAAAAAAAAAAAAAAAACAGTTAGCCACTGCGAACCCGCATATGTAGTTAAAACTCAAAGCATAGAGAGTATAAAAGTCAATAGATGGACTGAGGCAGTTATAGTTCTCTATCTATCTATCTATCTATCTATCTATCTATCTATCTATCTATCTATCTATCAGCTTCCATCAATGTGTCTATCTCTTCATTTCTCTCAATTGTAGCGTTGAAGAATTATATAATTAAAAAAAAAAAAAAAAAATTAACGAATATATATCTATTCTATAATAATGGAAATTGAACCGACACTAGTCGTATATAAATAGTCTAAACGTGGCTAACGTGATAAACAAACAAACTAACTTGTACAATTTACAAACGCTATACATATGTAACATCTAACATCTATGTATTGGATTGTTAGATGTTCCTAAGTGCATGAATGTGAATTGTAAATGCGTTCATATGCATCTATGTGTGTGTGTGTGTGTGTGTGTGTGTGTGTGTGTGTGTGTGTTATCGCCGCAAGCTATATCCGTGCAATAAACATACAATACTATTATAAGATAACATAACATAACATAACATACACGTAATCTAAAAACTCATTTGTCGGAATCTCGCGTTTATTCATCAGTATATAAGATACAAGATACGATCATCGTAGCTGCGTGTTTAAAAACGTATGAAAAAAAAAAAAAAAAACCTTTAATAATCTAACAACTGTATTCATCTTTTTTTTTTTTTTTTTTTTTTCTTTTTTATGCCCTTCATTGATCATTCTTGACCACAGACTATAGTTTTAACTATCTATTCAACGAAATACTATTCATTTTTTTTTCTTTTATTCTACTCTACTTATATATTATATCCACGTATGTAGTTTGAAATTCTTTATGTTACATACAGGCTACATATTGTCAGAATCTGTGTATGTGGCAGTTAAACTGACATAAGGTTATCGTATCATTCAATTACTTACTTATATACACATATGTTTATTATTTTCACACTTTTAATTACACACCTCATTACTTTTTTCACATAACAATACAGAATAATAACAATAATTTTCAAATTTATTCAATTTTCAGTTTTAAACGTTTGAACAACAACAACAACAACAACAACAATACCAACAAAAAAATAAAAATATTACAACAATGGAATTGAAATGTTCCGTTCAATCATACGACTGGGGAAAACTTGGTATAGAAAGCACAGTAGCCACATTGGTAAAGTCAGCTAACCAGGACTTTACATTAGACGAAACTAAGCCGTACGCCGAATTATGGATGGGTACGCATCCCAACGGACCGTCTTATTTAAAAGACACCAATAAACCGTTGGATAATTATATCAAAGAGCATACTCAATCGCTTGGACAAGCTGTGGAAGATAGATTTGGAATTGAATTGCCATTTTTACTCAAAGTATTGTCTATCAACAAGGCTTTGTCTATTCAGGCGCATCCCGATAGGGTGAGACACTAGATTTTTATCATAATATTCATTATAATTGAAAATTCTAATCTATTATGTGCTTTTTCTTCCTTCGTTATTATATTGTATAGGAGAATGCGGAGGTTTTGCACAAATCTCAGCCCGATATATACAAGGATCCTAATCACAAGCCGGAATTAGCTATAGCTCTTACTCCGTTCGAAGCTCTGTGCGGTTTTCGTCCTATATCTGAAATAAAACAATACTTCAAAGCTGTTCCCGAACTTAGAGCCGTTGTCGGAGAGGATAAAATAATCGAACTTGCTACTTCGGACGAAGCTGGGTTACAAACTGCGCTGAAAAATTGCTTTAGAAATATTATGACCTGCGATTCTAGTGTTATCGCTGTTCAGCTTAATAGATTACTCGATAGAATATCACAACTAGGTAATAATTGTTATTTAGGTCATCGTTTCTTTCTTTATAAATCGAAAATCGACTTTCAAATACTAAAAAACAAGATTTAAAACGTTTCAGATGAATCCGGTAGGCAAGCTCTGAATGGTAATTTGCTGGAAAAATTGCATTCACAATTTCCTGGAGACGTTGGATGTTTCGGAGTCTATTTATTCAATATAGTAACTCTACAGCCTGGCGAAGCTTTGTTTTTAGGACCAAATGAACCTCACGCTTATCTTTCTGGTGGTAAATAGTCGATTTTATAATCAAACAGCAGATAAAAAGCCATAAAATTGACTCAATGACTCAACTTCGTTATAATTTATAATCGACTTTTCAAATCCCATTTAAGATTGTATCGAGTGTATGGCATGCTCCGATAACGTTGTACGCGCGGGACTGACCCCTAAATTAAAGGACGTTAATACGTTGATAGAGATGTTGACCTACAATTGCGAACCGGCATCGGCGAAGCGTTTTCAACCATCGCGTGAGGACGAGTGTACGGAAATATTCAGACCCCCAGTACCAGATTTTGCCGTTGCTAAGATAACGGTAGTAATTATTTTTTTATGCCTGTTTTTTTGGTGTTTCAATTTCTAAAGATTGAAAAACGATTTGATTGAATTTCTTTTTTAGATACCGCCTGGAAGACCGGCGTACAACTTAATCCCAAGAAACACGGGAAGCATTCTGATAATCGTTAATGGAAAGGCTGAGATCAGTCCTTCAAAAGTTCTGACCAGGGGTTCTGTGCTCTTTATACCGGCGAATGAGAAAGTTAATGTTAAAGTACTGTGCGGTTGTCATCCAATGTTGATGTTTCAAGCTTTAGTTAATCTCTGAGGATATATTGTGTTACTATTATCTAATATGGGAAGAATTTACTATCTACACATTTATTTATTTTTTAGGAAAAAAAAAAAAAATAATGGGAATTTTTAATGATTAAAATGTGTAGATAGTAGTTTTGTTCGGTTTTCTGACATTACGCAGTCTGTAATGTTTGAAATTATTAGGTATTTCTTTACAATATTAATAATAACGGGAATTTTGATCTGAATTTGAATTTATTAGATATTTTACAGATACTATTTGAAAACTAACTAACTAACTGACTCAGAAGTCAGAAAATGGAACAAAGTTTCTCGGTGAATAGTTCCGAGTAGTTTATATTATACTATAATATAAAAGCCTAAGCTAGTTTAAATAAGAAACATGTAAATTGTGTAAATATAATATCTATATACGTAATAGTAAGTTGATAATATAAATAACTCTACTGCATGTAAATCGTGTATGGTAAATAAGAGTTTTCATTGATACAGAGAGAGTGTGTTGTGTTTTGTGATTTTCTGTGCAAACGAAAATATACAATATTTGTATTATTTCAATTCTTATTTTCTCATTTCTTTGGCCAGGCTATTCATAAAGGCAGGTATTTCATTAACCCTTCGATGCCCTCCGACGCCCCAAGGGTCACTGACCCCACAACTATCCCTAATCCTTGTCCTAGGTCAGTGCTTCAGCTTGCCTGGCTGGTGGCGCCACCAGGTATGATGTTGAAGAACTAGAAAGAGCGCAAAACGTTCGACGATGATTTGTATAATGGATACATAATAATATTATAATGCGTTGAATAATTTTCAACACGCTACAATACTCAGAAATTATTCCCAATATAAATTCTACAGATGATTATTAATGTATTATACGTATAATAAGGGTATATGAAAGGTGAATTATACACCTCGAATTTTTGGCACACCGTTTCTCAGCTAAAACACATCCGATCGATGTGAAATTGATATCAGTAACGTAGAAAAAGTGAACGAAGGGAATGATGCTCTTGGATTTCCAAAAAGCGGAAAATGTTTCGGATGTTTTCATATTTATCAAGTACAATGTCAGCAACAACGATTATTCGTTACAGAGCAACTCTTGATAGAAAATTGTACATTTTATTTTCGTTTTTTGGAAATCCAATAGCATCATACCCTTTGTTCACTTTTTCTACGTTACTGATATCAATTTCACATCGATCGGATGTGTTTTAGCTGAGAGACGGGCTGCCAAAAATTCGAGGTGTACTTTAATTCTTGCGAATGGTTATCATTCGTCGGTATAATACCTTACAGTATCAGCTTGGCTGCGCGTTGCATTTCCGCTACCGATCGATGACGCTACATTTTTTGTAAAACTGTACAAATGTAACCAATGAATAGAGGCGCGACAGACTCTACTCTACTCTAGTGTCTCGTGCGCAGCTCTGAAACTTAACCTTTCGTAGTGATAGGAAAGTGTTAAATAAAATCGAGAAACTAACGCGACTTAAAAAAAAAAAAAGACATTCATCGCCCCGTGCGATGTTATCATCACCGAAAGAAAGGAAATAAAAGAAAGACAATAAATAAATAAACCAATAACTAAAATAACAATATTAAATTAAGCTCAATAATGGCAACGGGTAAACGACGACCGTTGCACCCATCGTCCGGCGGTGTTGGCATCGCGCCGTCAGCTGGAACCATGAGATCAAATCACCTGAATTTTCGACCTAGCGTAAGCACGGAGGATCGAGGAAGCGGAACTCGTCCAACATCGACCCCATCCTCGATCGGTCTTGTCCTGGTAACGATGGTCATTCACATATGTAAAAGATGGTTACTATTCGACACCAGATTGAGAGTAGCGATATACTGTAGCGCCCTATTCCTGGTATCAATAATTGCTGATTTTTTGCCAATACCACGCACGTATTTTGCAAGAACTGACACAGTCTTGAATCAATTTTTTGTCAAATGGGCATGGGGTTGGCTTTTATCAATTATAATACCGTGGGTAACGTTAACTGCGTATACCCTTGGCTGCGGCAGAAGAATAATAGTTGCAAGACATCTGGGAAGAATATTGGTAGCAACATTTGCCTGGTTTGCTTGGACGACGTTGTATCATCTTATAGAAAAACATTTTGGCCGATGTCTGAACACAAGAGATCCTATGCTACAGACTAAACCGAGTTGTTTACAAGCCGGTAGATTTTGGAGCGGTTTAGACATATCAGGGCATGCCTTTATCCTCGTTTATTCTAGTCTTATACTGGCCGAAGAAGGCTCTGCGCTTGTGGGATGGGAGGGAATAACTGATCTCGTAATGAGAGAAGAACACACAAGAAATACTATGGATGAGCCGAGCTCAAGACCATTGAGAACCTTGTCTGCAAGGGATTTGGCTTTTTTAAAAAAGACACATCAGGCTCTGACTCCTTATTTGAGAGGAATTTTCGTCGCTATGACTTTGCTGCAAATTTTATGGGACTTGATGCTGGCCACAACGATTTTATACTTTCATAGTATGGTAGAAAAGCTTTTGGGTGGATTAGCGGGGGTTTTAACTTGGTACATTACTTATTACTGGTGGTACAAGCTCCCTAAAATGAGACTATCAGCACCGTCAGAGGGACTGTTTAAGTACAATGAGTCTAAGGCTAGTCGTGATTTAGGACCGGCTAGAGCCAGGCGTAATACGCTTAACGGATCTGGTCCTAGGTTCATGGGAATGCCGTTAAGAACAAACCAGGAAAATTCAGAGTCACAGGGTCAAACTAGACAGGGTGAATCAGATGGGACAAACTTCAGAGATTAGAGTTAGATAAAATCAAGTCTGATATAAAAAAAAGAGAAAGAAAAAAAATACGCATTTGTTGGGTGTGTTCATACTACTACTTTATAACTTTTAAAATAGCTATCAGCTATTTATTACCTCTACCTGGATTGTTGCCTTATTTTAATTAGGACAATTATTGTTAATCTAATGTCTATCTGTCTATGTGTACACCTTATTATTATTATTATTAACTTAATTTAAATAAGTTTATATAGAAAATTTATAAATTATTGATTCACATTTACCTGAAGTTTGATCTGCTGTTGCTGCTGTGCTTTTAATGAGGAATACATAACAAGAGTATGATTAATAATCGAAAAGTAATTAGGGTGTGGGAGCACGATTATGTATATTAGTTTTAACTGGATGTTGGGCTTTGTTTTAAGATAACTTTAATTATATGTTGAAATGGGGATGAGGACGAGGCTACGAAATGAATATTAAATTATTCATCTATTATATCAGTTCTTATGTAACTAGCTATCAAAGGTGTATGTGTATTAAAAGATCGTTGGTTTTTCTTTCTTTTTCTTCATTTTTTTCTACGATTCTATATAGGACAGAATGAAAAATAACAAATCGGCTCTAACTAATGGGGAAAACTATAATATAATATAATAATATATTATTATAATCAACATAATTGTATAATATATAATAATATAGTAATATTATACATATTTATACTTATATAAGGAGACTCTTCGAAGTATCCAACCACTTGTCTCTCTTTGATAATAAATTTATTTTATCACATAAAATAATTTACGTTTATTTTATCTATACCTATTTCAATATCCTAGAATTCAAGATAAACCTTCTAACAATGACTTATATCTAAACAGAGTAGTATTTATTCTGATAAAAAAAAAAAAACTACAATTTTTAGTTCGCATATCTATCACATCTGAATATACAGTACAGTATGTTACTACAATAATACTTAGAAGTTCAATCCTAACGATAAGAAAACAGTCCGGAAACTTTTCGTATTATACAGGGTGAGTATTTCCTGGTATCGAATGAGGGAGGGACTTGTCATCGCAAACGCTCCGCCCCTTTCTATATTCATACTTATAATCGTCTTATGTATCGAGAAAGCTGATGATTTTAACGAGTATGAATAGAAAGGGGCGGGGCGTTTGCGACGATAAGCCCCTCCCTAATTCGATACCATACAGAAGACTCACTCTGTATATAAAAATTAATGCCTCTTTTTGAATATCAAAAAACCTGCTATTACTGCCGAAAAAATAGCACCGACAGCAGCAGGGGCTTGCCACTCTATCAGAGAAATGAGTGGCAACCAACCTCTGGGTACAGAAGCCTTGAAGCTTTCCCTTTGCTGAAGTCTTTCGTAATAATGACTAATTTCCGTTCTGTTTCCCCATAATCGAGCGTCGAGTCCAAGCCCAGACATTCTCTCTAATAAAACAGCCAGCGATACATCAGCAACGGTGAATTGTTCACCACCCAACCAAGGCCCAGGTTTAAGGGCCTCCTCGACCCTTCCCAATGCGTTATCGACCGTAGATAAAGCAGCGTCGAATTTATCACTGTCTTCAATAATTTCGTGTGTTTTTTCTTGAGCTGCAGCTTTTCTAAGAAGTACTTCCCTCGCTGCAGAATTTCTTTCTGCATTGATACGCAATGTTTCGGCGCTTTTTCCCTCGGCGCGAGATAGCAGCCATCTAACCGGTCCTATGAATGGAAGTTTTGGTTTTTCGACGAATTTTTTATTGTGGAACGAACCGACTGTTAACACATTGCCGGGAAGTTGGTCCAATACTTTACGAAGTTCTAGTATCTTGTGCTTTTCGTTAACGTTCGAAGGCACTAAAGACGGTACATTATCACCGGTGAAATGATCCTCAAGATAATCTATTATCCTTATAGATTCTGGTATTATTTTATCACCGTCTTTAAGTACCGGTACTTCACCACGTGGATTTAGTCCTAAAAACCAATCGCCGTATTGTTCACCACGCGTTATGTCCACCTCGCGTGGATTGAAGACCAGTTTTTTTTCGTGCAATGCTAGCAGCACCTGATATCACATACAATTTGGAAAAAAAAAATATATATATATATATAAATATTTTAGATAGAATGATAAATCCTCCTTTTTATTGGGATCCTTGGAATGGGCGTGGCTTTGAAATTTTAACCTTCTTTGAGTAGTTCTATTTTCTGCCACTAGTTGGCGTATCGAGGTTCTAAGGTTCCAAATACTTTCCCGAAATATCAATAAAAAAAAAAAAAAGCCACGCCCATTAGCTATACTTGAATAGTGTAAACTGTATGAACAGTATGAGTGTGTGTGTGTGTGTGTTTTTTTTTTGTTTTGTTTTTAGTACCTTTTGCGAGTAAAATGAGTACCGATGATAATAGAGGGTGAGATGAGGGCTCTGTTCCGTAGGGGAAGCACTGCCTCCGGCGGTATCATGGTCAACTGTGCCAGCAACCATATCTGAACTATAATTAATAATAATAAAAAATAAAAATAAAAAAAATAGAGCGATCTGTATAGCAGCCGGTTGTTCTCGTGATAAATATTATACTGCAACAGGTATATTCTAAAGTTAGAGATCTGCCCCGGCTTTGGTATATACCGTATATATACAAGTTATGTAACAAAATAGAGCTGTGACCGATTCGAACCACGCGACAGAGATCAGCGAGAAACTTAAATGTATACAGCGTGACGCTTATGTATCTAGTTATGTACTTTACTTTCGTCTCACGGTATAGTCCCCCAACGTATGTTATGTTATATTATTATACCCAAGTGTCTAAATGTTCTAAATATACAATATTATTAGTATAGCGTATGATTATAATCATATGAATGATATACAGGGTGATTCAGAATTCTTGACGAATCTTTTTAGGGGCTAATCCTCGTCAAAATTGGGATCGAAAGTTCCTTAGCCATTTTTCTGAAAAATGATTATTTTCCAATTTAACCCACTAATTCTGAATCACCCTGTATATCACGGTTTTGAATTAACGACCATTTTTTTAAAAATTGTTTTCCTTTCATTTCTATTCATTCGTTACAGCTTCATCGCGCTATCTTATCGCGAATTAATACGATCTGATGGATCACCTATAGGTAGGTAAATAAATTTCGTATTCGTGTTGATGACAAAACGCGTTGATATTAAGTTGGGAACCACTGTTCGGCCGCCATTTATGAAAAAAAAAAAAAAAAAAAAAAAAAAAAACTGTACATACAACATCGGTTATACAACGAATAAATGTTGGGTCGTTCGTTTTTCCCGAATTGCCAGAGGCACGCGAATCTATAAATACTAAAATGTAGGTATCTAGGTATATTGTAAGATTGCAAGAACCCCTACCACTAGGCTTTTTTCCTTTTTTTTTTTGTGTCTACCACTTTATCAGAGAATTATTTCACAACAGATAAAGAATAAAAATCTGTTGTATTAGTGTCATATTAACACACAGAATTTTATCTCTGAATGTCTACCTATACACTCGAGTATAACTTAACGAATATGAAATAATAATTAGTTTGGCTGTATAAGCGATCTTTGAACCGTGATATGGCATGATTATAGGAAACATGGCGGTTCGGTAGTCGTCGACGCGTTAGTATTTCATCGATGTTATTCTTTTCTGTGTATATAATTTAATTTAGTTAGTTACAGACAGTATAGACGTATAATATATTCTGGATTAAATACATACGAAATTATAATTAACCGGAAGTACCTAGTAGTATTCTTTATTCGTCAGCTTGATTTGAATCTCGATTTATAAAATGCTACGTTTATCGTTGTCCAAGGGTGTGCGTACATTCGCAACAGCTGGAGCAGGTAGTACTACTATGACACCACAATGCAGTAGGCTACAAGGCAAAGTTGCTATTGTCACCGCATCAACAGACGGGTACGTTGAGAGATATTATTTATAGATTTACTAACGGCGTTAATGACTCTCTTCGTTTTAAATAAATTCATAAAACATCAAGACTATTTATTTACAATTTAAAAACAATCCATTTATAAACTTTAGTAGCTACACAATGATTCGAATTTAGGTGGCACATCCGCCATGCGGGAAATATAGTTGCCAAAACCGCCGCTAGATGCGCCGTTTGTTTCTCAATATTCAAAATTCGAACGTTTGTGACTATTATACGTTTTTAACAGAATTGGATTCTCGATAGCGAAACGTCTGGCTCAGGAAGGAGCCAAAGTAATGATAAGCAGTAGAAAAGAGAAAAACGTTAACGATGCGGTTGAAAGATTGAATAAAGAAGGACTAAAAGTCTCAGGGCTTGTTTGCCACGTTTCAAAATCTGAGGATAGAGCGCGTCTGTTTTCAGAGGTGCGCAAAAAATCTAGCTTATCCAACGTGTTTTATACGATTAATAAAACCGCTCATTTTTAAATCTCGTCATTTTCCAACAGACTAAATCCCAATTCGGAGGTCTTGACATTCTCGTATCAAACGCAGCCGCTAATCCAGCCGTAGGACCGCTTCTAGAATGCGAAGAATCAGTATGGGACAAAACTTTCGACATTAATGTGAAGGCAACATATTTGTTGATGAAAGAGGCTCTCCCATTATTAAGGGAGCGAAAATCTTCGTCTATAATCATAGTTTCTTCTATAGCAGGCTATCAGCCGTTCAACGTACGTATGAAGAAAAAAAAAAAAAAAAAAAACTAAAAATTTTGGACCCCTTCCAATTTTTGTTGCACAAAAATTTTCACAACTTGATAATTTCAGTTGGTGGGTGTTTATTCGGTAACAAAAACGAGCCTACTAGCACTGTGCAAAACAGTGGCAGAGGATCTTGCCCCGGAATCAATTCGTGTCAATTGTATCGCACCTGGTATAATAAAGACCAAATTTTCAACGCCGGTTTGTAAAACCATTTTAAATATACCGACTGACTATGTTTTCAGCAATCTGATCTTTCAATCTCTCTTCATTACAGCTCTACGAATCACAGGAAGCAGAGGAATCAGCATTTTCCAAAATTCCGTTAAAGAGATTGGGAAATCCTGAGGAAATAGCGGGAGTTGCTGCCTTCTTAGCAAGCGATGACGCCTCTTACATTACCGGCGAAACTATCGTTGCTGCTGGTGGGATGGCTTCGAGACTCTGATTGCTTATTCATTTAAGATACAATTCCATTTTTTTTTTTTAAGTAGGTTTATTTCTCGGAGACAGCAAAAGTATTTTTAATCATGTATGCACACAGTATCCTGTTTAAGTTTGTAAATAATAATACATGAAACAGCAAATTGGCTCTCTTTTCAAACCTTTTTCCAGCAAGAATAATACAATTTGAAACATTATTTTCCAAGCATACATACATACATACATACATACATACATACACTCACGCACACATACTAGAAAAAAAAAAAAAAAAAATTGCGAATCACGTAAGTTCGCCGCAGGCTGTGATGACCACTTTCTGACTCGGAGTTCCCCCTTTGGTACCACACTTCTCCATTTTTTTAAGAACGTCTAATCCGCTGAGAACGTGTCCGAATACAACGTGCTTATTATCTAGCCAGTCGGTGCGCGCAGTGCACATAAAAAATTGCGACCCATTTGTGTTGGGGCCTGAATTAGCCATTGACAAAGTACCGGGTCCCGTGTGTTTGAGTTCGAAATTTTCGTCGTCAAATTTATTACCGTATATTGATTTACCGCCGGTTCCATTGTGGTTTGTAAAATCACCGCCCTGACACATCTGAGATCAACAAAACTGGTTAAGGAAAATATTTACAAGCTCATGATTTTTTTCTGTGTTTCGAATAAAAATTTCTCAATCAAAGGATACAAAGTCGGGTATAATTCTGTGGAATGTACTGCCTTGGTATCCGTATCCCTTCTCATGCGTGCAAAGACAACGAAAGTTATCAGCAGTTTTAGGGACTATGTCTGCTCTCAGCATCATTATTATCCTTCCTAATTCCTGTTTACCAATACTGACGTCGAAGTAGACTTGAGGATTCTGTTTTCCCTTTTTAGCCGGAGGTCCGCTGTCTACTTTTGCACCTGAATCTTCAGACTCTAGTGTTTCACCGGCATGTTCTTGTAGCCAGGTATCATCAGCCCAAACTGGTTTCGAAGATCCTTCTTTTATCTTCTGAGGTTTCGCAATGTTTACTCTGATAGTTCTTCCGAATAGCTCTGAATCATTCTAGAGGGAAAATGATTAAAGTGTTTTATCAATATTTGGACAATATTTTGTTTAAAATGATGAAAGATTTTCTATCTACCATGTTGTCGATAGCTGCGGCAGCGTCCTCGGCTATCTCGAATTCTATAAATGCGAATCCTCTGTGTTTCTCGGATTCATAATCTAGCGGAATTTGAACATCTACGATTTCTCCGAAAGGTATAAACGCCGCATGGAGAACCTTTTCGTCTACTTCTTCGGCTAGTCCACCTTGACAAATGTTCATAAGTAAATGATAAGAGTTTCCGAAAATAATTTCTTTTGAAATTGAAATTATTGAGAAAAAAATGATAATTATAACATAAAGCAATAATTAATCGCAATAATATCTAAGAAACACTAAGGGGATGTGAAAGGTGAATTATACACCTCGAATTTTTGGCAGCACGTTTCTCAGCTAAAATATATCCGATCGCTGTGAAATTGATATCAGTGATGCAGAAAAAGTGCACGAAGGGCATGATGCTCTTGGATTTCCAAAAAGCGAAAATAAAATGTACAGTTTTCTATCAAGAGTGTTCTGTAACGAATAATCGTTGTTGCTGACATTGTACTTGATAAATATGAAAACACCCGAAAATTTTTCGATTTTTGGAAATCCAAGAGCATCATGCCATTCGTGCACTTTTTTTGGGCTATTGATATCAATTTCACATCGATGGGATGTGTTTTGGCTGAGAAACGGGCTACCAAAAATTCGAGGTGTATAATTCACCTTTCATATCCCCTTAAAAAATAATGAAACAGAATTTTGGAGGTTATGATTGCGTTGTAAAAGTTAACCTTAAATAAAAAACTTTGTTTCTATACTTTTAAGAAAAGCAGTAGCTTGATGTGTGTATATATTCGATAAATAATACAAACGAAATTTAAACAACAGAATGTTTAAAATATACGATTAAAATGAGGTTAAAAACACAGAAATGAAAATAATTTCTAGGTTATGTAGAGTTTAAATAATCGACTCACCAACGTATATAGTTCTCTTCGCGTTACTGCTCATCGTGAGAATAAAAAAAAAACAAAAAAAAAAAAAACAAGAGAAAACACTGCAATATATATGCGTTTAAACAATCAGAACAGCTTTTCTGCAGTGCAATACAATATAAATATAATCCCGCAAATATTTACACTCTCTGTTTAAAGTCGCCGGTATAAGACGCGTTGCGTCGTCGTCATCTGTTGTCGGTCGTCGCCACTCGCTACTATTCACTACTACTATCGACGCTGTGTAATCAGTAATCTGCACTCCACTTCACAATATTCTATCATTTATAAATTATAAAGGTCGTATCAATCTCTGATTTATCTCCAGTCTCAAGTCTGAACCAAGCTGTAACGTTGTTTCACGTTCTAATTAAAAAAAAAAACAAACAAAAAAAAAAACCGTTAATTTCAGTCGATAACGCGTGTCTGTAATAAAAAATACACTAAAAAAAATCAAGATGTTAAGTTCGTCTCGAATATTGCCAAGCCTGGTAAATTCATCCTGCAAACGTTCGTTATCGTTGCTAAAAAATCAGGCATACGTTAACGGCGAATGGCGGGATTCCATAAGCGGTGATAAATTCGAGGTGTTAAACCCAGTCGATAAATCGGTTTTGGGTTCAGTCCCAGACATGAATATCGACGACGTTAACACAGCGATTGAAAGCGCAGATACAGCGTTTAAGAAATTTATAAAAACAACTGCCAAAGAACGCAGCGACTTGTTGCGAAACTGGTACAACTTGATGACAAAACACTCCGAAGATCTGGCACAGATATTAACAAAAGAGAATGGTAAATCCCTGGCTGAATCTAGGGGTGAAATAAAATACGGTAATTCATTTCTAGAGTGGTTTTCTGAAGAAGCTAAACGCGTTAACGGCGAAATACTCCAGGCCCCTTTACCGGGGCGAGAATTATTGTTGATAAAGCAACCGGTCGGTGTAGCAGCTCTTATAACACCTTGGAATTTTCCTCACGCAATGATAACAAGAAAAGCTGGCGCCGCTTTGGCAGCCGGTTGTACATGCGTCATAAAACCGTCTGAAGATACGCCGCTTACAGCTTTGGCGATTGCAGAATTGGCTGAAAGAGCCGGTTTTCCACCTGGTATATTAAACGTTGTAACAACAAGTCCAAAAAATTCTGCTAACGTCGGTAAAAAATTATGCCAAGACGGTAGAGTGAGGGTAATGTCTTTCACCGGATCAACCGGAGTTGGAAAGATACTTTATGGCCAATGCGCTTCTACAATGAAGAGGCTTAGTCTTGAATTGGGGGGTAACGCACCGTTTATAGTATTCAAATCAGCAGACATTGATCTTGCAGTATCTGGGGCTATTACTAGTAAATTTCGCAACACTGGTCAAGCGTGTGTAGCATCGAACAGATTCTTTGTACAAGATAATGTGTACGATGAATTTGTGGAAAAATTTATAGCAAAGATTGAAAAGGAGATTAAATTTGGGGACGGTAGTGAAGAGGGAGTAACTCACGGACCTCTGATCAAAGATAGTCAATTGTTGATGATATCAGAATTGGTAAATGACGCGTTGAGTAAAGGCGCCAAGGTTCACTGCGGAGGAAAACCGCTTACAGAATTAGGCCCGTTATTTTATGGGGCTACTGTATTAACCGGTGTAACTAAAGACATGGCGATATACAACAAAGAAATTTTTGGCCCTGTTGCTGTGATAAACAAATTTAAAGACGAGGACGACGTTGTGAGAGAAGCTAATGATACACCCGTCGGTTTAGCCGGATATTTTTACTCAAACGACATATCCCAGGTCTTTAGAGTAGCGAGAAAACTCCAAGTCGGTATGGTCGGGGTAAACGAGGGATTGATTTCTTGCACAGAGGCAGCTTTTGGAGGAGTTAAGGAGTCTGGACTGGGTAGAGAGGGTTCGCATCATGGGATAGACGATTTTGTAGACATAAAGTATATCTGTATTGGGAACGTTGCTCATTAAATGAGAATCAGAGCTTTGATAAATAAGTCTCACCTTATAAATGCGATAAGGACTATATAAATAATACAGAGAAGATAATCATCTCAGAATTAATTCAAACAATGATAGCGCTGCTTAAATAAGACTTTAAGTAGAAAAAAAAAAAAAAAAAAAAAATGATGACGATAGTTAATTGTTAATCAAATATATTATATCCACTGTCTTCCAACTATTGACAACTATAGTAGCTATAGTTATAATATTTATAATTTATATATTATATAGTATATTTATAATTTAAGGATATGATATAAGAAAATAAATTTGGGATCGATAAAATCGAGTTTTGTTAGCAAAAATCTGAGATAATATCTTATTGAACAAGTTAATTAATCAGACATAATATATAATATATAATATAATTATAATTATAATTAATGAATTTAGATAGAATAAAATATAATAATATAATAACTATTATTATAATAATTATACTAAACGATATTATCAAATCAAATATATATAGTAAACAACTAAGTCTTCCATATACAGTGAATATCTAAACTGTGCCTATATACCTGTTATATAATATATATAATATATATTCACATAGGGTAGTAAGGTAGTTATGTAGTAATATTGTAAAGATTATATTTCAAAAAAAAAAAAAAGAAGGAAAAAAAAAAAAAAAAAACACAATATTGTGTATTATTATTATCATGATGATGTAGTAAATACATACAGCTCAAAAAATCCATATACAATTAAATTATTAATAATAGATAATAATAATAATAATAATAATAATAATAATAATAACTGTAGCAAGACTGTCAGCAATTTGTTAAACCATGTTTTTGGATGTATTTTACTCTTGCCTCTGCAATCATCTTTGATTTTCTTTCTTGGAAGGAAAGTGTGCCGGCGGAACTACCGCTTTTCTGTTGTATCGGTTGCGTTTTACTTATTGACGGTTGTGTGGGTAAATTTGTTGGCACCGGTTCCGGCACGTAAGTCACTATGCCTTCGAGTATGTTGGAAATCGTTACGTCCACGCTTCTAGTTTTAACTGTAAATATTTATAGGAATAATATTTTTTTGAGATATTATAATCGTATAAATTAAAGAAACGGATGTATAATATACTTACGTAAATCTCTAATTATCACATTGTAAGGTACCAAGGGAAAGACTTCGCTGACTTGATGAGCCATTCTCCGCATTTCAGCGTTAGCTACTATTTGAGCATTTGCCATAGTCCTGCCCTGCAGAGTGCCGGTTGTTCTTGTTCTTTCGAGTACGTAACGTTTTTCGTACTCGGTTTTGTCGGCTACCGTATGATTGCTAGTCTGTATACCGAGGGTGTCTGCTATTTCTTTCTCAACTTCTCTAGCCAGTATTTCAGTGTCTATATTTCTATTTACTTTAAGATATCTGAGTGTAAAGACGGTGTAAGGAACGTACATAAACCAAAATACGTCCATCCACCAAGTTGAAGCAACCGAAGTTAGTTTAACACCGACAAATTCAGGCCTTTTTGTTTTAATAACAACCGGTTGTACCGACGACTGAATGCTAAAAGGCCATGAGTTGAACTTTAAGAGAGCAACGCGACTGTTTGTCGATCCGAATTCAGGCTGCAGCGCAATGTTGTTGTTAGAAGTGGATAAAAATTGTTTAATATTATCTATCAGTGCGTCTTTACTGCTCATATTCATCTCTTGAAGTCCCATAGCGTGGCTAAGGGCGCTAGGTAATTCCCACAAGCTCGGTGTTACACTGTCTGCATTTCTTCTAAGCGCAAAATGATCCAGTGCCGATACGTTGTTGGCTATTATAATCCTGGATTTTTTATCTCTCTCCTCGCCTTCAGGGTCAACTTTTACCACTATACCAAAAGCCAGTGTTAAACCATGGTTTAAACATACTCTAAGCGTCTCACAGTCTGGTAATAAAGAGGCGAATAACCAGAGTTGTAAACCTATCAGGAGACGGAGTATGACCAAAAGTATACCGACCGGTATGTAGAGGAATAATGCGACCAGATTCCAACCGCTAGGAAATCTAAGATGAATAATTAAATTTTATATCTCATATGTATGTATGCATATACGAAATTCTTGTTATTGTAGGTATAGCAGCATTAGTGTCAAGGTTATGTGTGTACGTCGCATCACTAATGCCATAAGGTCGTAAGCGGCAAAAAAAATTATTTTTTTTGCGGATATGCCCAAACGATGTTATATGAAACGAAAAAGATTTTGCCACCAAATACACGGAATTTTTTTTTTTTTTTTTGGCACTTACGACCTTATGACATTAATGAAGCGATGTATGTGTGTGTGTGTGTGTGTGCTTACCTGCTCTCATCGAACAAGTCCTTAATATTAATTTGTGACATATCTGACAAGCAACATCTGGTTAGATCGGTGTTTATACGTTTCAGATTTATCACTATACTATAGCGATTATTTGACCTTATTTTTTTTTTCTATATATGTATAGTATGTCTTCTTTAACTTCACGGTTATTATTATATATTGTATTGTACTACTATTTGGATTTATTTAATTATTGTTTATGATTTTACGGAATAGGTAGGAGGTATAGGTGGTGGTAGTTGTTTTTTTTTTTTTTTTTTTTTTTTTTTTTTTTTTTAATCGACTGTATTTTTAACTGAATTTGATTTATTGTTTTTCACCAATCATTTTTCGATCACTAGTTAGTCTCGTCGGGATATACTACTTTCTCGTACGTATGTAGCGTATGTACGTATGTTGTACGACCTTCTTATATCTTTAATCAGCTGTTCTTTCAACAAGCTTCAATGTTACACCGTTATAACGTAAAGCGACATCTAGTTAATTTTTGACGATACTAAACCAGACATTCTATATATCTAGTTTTATATTTTATAAAGTTTCTGGAAACATCCACCGCAAGTTATTGCATGGTAGCTTTCCAATTACGTCAATTTTCAAGCACAGTGCGACACAAAGCTGTGTTATTGGTCATTTCTTTTGGATCACACCAATAACAACAGTTTTGTGTCGCATTGTGCTTGAAAATTGACGTAATTGGAAAGCTACCAACTACTATTCGACAAGTTAGTCAAAATAGTTAGACAATACATATGTCAATCTACGAATTTGGACAATTCATTGATACCAACCGTCGAGTATGACATTTTTAGGGTATAGTTTATAACAAGATTGGAGATTATAGAATCTCGGGGACTAAATAAATTGAATTAAGAGTAGTATGTATCGTTATTGCGATAGTGAACCAAAAAAATTCTTTACACGGTTTAGATTAAATTTATAATAATAATATTAATATATATATAATAAAATGAATCTAATATTATCATAATTAAAATTAAAATTTTCTAGCCTATTTTTACATATACTATATATCTACATACTAGGTATAGTATAATAAAGTCTCTCTTTCGCCAGCTAACTGCAATTCTAACAGGCGCGCGCGTGTGTATTTAATGTATAGTATACCTATATATCTGTGACTTTTGACAGATGCCGTGTGATATGTTGGGTGTTGTCAGATGTGTCATCTATAGGTACTATACATACAATAATAATTGAGAAAAAACAACAACAAGAAGAAAAAAACAAAAAAAAAAAAAAAATATATATACACACACATACAATGTAATATAATAATCGTTAATACATAATCTGTTTAAAAATTAAAATACCAATGTGTGAAAGAAAAATGCGCAGTGTTAATTATCCAAATAAAAGACAGTCGTGTTGAGGTGAATAGAGAATTACTCTGCCTCGCAGTCATCCGAAACGCCAACATAACAAAGTAAAAAAACAAAAAAAAACAAAAAAGCATCACCGTGTGTTAAACTGGTTTTACCATTTTTCGTTCATGTAAATACAATACAATACAATACCCCGAGTTATGAATCAGCGATGAAAAGCCCTGTACCTCAGCGTTTGAACGGGTCAACCTGTTCACCCGGTAATAATACCGGTGTTGTTCAGGTTGTACCCGTTGCTCCGCCGCAGGGTGCAGCGCCTTGTTTGATATCATGCCATACAGATTTGGCCAATAGTTTTCACGTGTTAAAAACCGGTAGAAGAGAACCGGGCGGTTATCTGGCCAGTAGTATTACCGCAAAAATAAATGGCGGTAAACAACAGTTGGTGTCAATAAACGGCGACTCTGTAAGATGCGATAGCGTAGATATGGATGAAGCGTTGGCGTGCGACGTTACAACCGGTATTAACCCGGCTAATAAACCGTTATGCGTTCATATTAGGGAAAATAAATGGTACGACGCGGCTAACGCCGTGTCAACAGGCACCAGTTTAAACAATGCATTGGAGAGTATGTCTCTCGCTTATAATCCCGCTACCAAACAACTTTATTCACTTAACGAACCAGATTCATTTACCGGCGATTTACAATCTGGGGATTTAGAATCGCCTGGTAAACAGTCGGCTAATATTATATCAAAGATTGATGCTGAGGTTGTAAAAACCGACGGTCAAAGTCTTAACAATAGTCCGAGGAGTAGTTTACCCCGGTCTTGTAGTAGTACCGTATCTTCTCTGAGCGAGGTATCGCCGTCAGGAAGTCTTTTGGGTCCTGACGACGGGCCTATATCACCTGAGAAACCGAAACGGTGGCCTCTAGGTGGTTTTTTTTCCAAAAATGTTTTTAACTGGAAGCATAAAGAACCACAACAGAATTCTACACCCGCCGGTAGTCCGTCTAGAAATGCTGACAAGGTTGGCGGCAGTTCTGCGCTCATACCGCAACCGAGACCGTCTAATTTACCGGCTAAAAGTGCCACGGAGGAAGAGAATCACAGGAAACAGTACAACGCTATACTAGAGGCTGCTAAGAGACGGGAATTGAAAGAAGAAAAAGAGCGGAAATTGCAGAGGGAAATGCAACTTAAAGAGGAGGAGAGACTCGCCGAGGACTCAGCCGTATGGAGCAACCAGATATTACCCAAATTTGAAACACTAAGGGAATCTAAAAGGGTGAAAGAACTATGGTGGCGCGGATTGCCGCCTAGCATAAGAGGGAGAGTCTGGAAATTGGCTATATTTAATCAGCTTAACGTTACTCCTCATCTATACAATCTATGCTTAGATAGGGCGATGTCTAATCCAACTAACGAATCTCTGTCTGCAATAAAGCTAGACGTGTCAAGGACTTTTCCTACTTTATGTGTATTTCAGGAGGGAGGACCCCTCGCACAATCTTTACAGGGTGTTTTGGCTGCTTATGCTGTATACAGGCCCGACGTTGGCTATGTGCAAGGAATGAGCTTCCTCGGTGCTGTTTTGTCATTAAATATGGAACCGGTCGATGTTTTTACATGCTTTGCTAATTTACTTAACAGGCCTTGCCACAGGGCAGCTTTTACTCTAGATCAAAAACAGATGAGCATATATTACAAGGTTTATTCTAGCGCTCTAGCTCATAGACTACCTAAAATATACGCGCATTTTACAGCCGCCGGTTTAAGCCCAGATCTTTATTTACTCGATTGGCTTTACACTGTATACGCCAAGGCAATGCCTCTCGATGTAGCGTGCAGAGTATGGGACGTTTTTCTTAGAGACGGTGACGAATTCTTGTTCAGAACTGCTTTGGGGGTACTTCATTTACATCAGGAAGAATTATTGGGAATGGATTTTGTTAGGGGTGCTCAATTCTTGACTAGATTACCTGAGAATTTGCAGGCAGAGGCTTTATTCAACAGTATTAACCAAATGTCTACAACAGTTGGGACAAATAGCTTTCATCAAATGCTCGCTCAAATATCATAGAATTTCATTATAATAATAGTTTTAATAAGTATTTAATGTTATGTTATGTTATATTTTATTTTATTTTATGTATGTATGTATGTATGTATGTATGTATGTATGTATGTATGCATGTAATAGCTTCCTGCTAATACCTTAATTATTATTCATTTAATAGAAGCTTGTTACCCTTATCTATAGTATATCTATATTAGCGAATTACATTCCTTTGATCGAATATAATAATGGCATAGCAATTATGATGATGATGATGATAATAATTAACTCACAATATATTGGAGACGAATAAAAAAAAAAAAACTTTGCCAAAAGATATTTTGCTATGAGAAATATGGGTATACGGCGATATTATACCTATAGGATGAGAAAGTTTGAAGTATAGCTTATTAAATATTAGCGTAATAATTTCAATCAAGTTTTGTCGAATACATATTAGATTATTTTTTTTCTTGACTGGTTAAATTCAGCCTATATTATAGTTAACTTAAAATTAACTCTAGAGCACTGTGTGTTGTATATTGGAAAATTAATTTGATTTATTATTAATCAGCAACGAAAAAAGAAAAAGAAAAAAAAAAAAAAGAAAAAATACAACAAACAAGAAATTATGATAATTGTATTAAAAAGGAAATGGTGCTAAATTTGATACGATAGTAGAAAAGAAACAAATTCTCTCTTACGATAAATAATTAATTAATTAATTAATTTTAATTAATTAATCAATCAATCAATCAATCAATGGTACACGAAAGACTTCGAAAATATATATCATATTGTATCCTATTTATATTATATTATATATACAAAAAAGAAAGAAAAAAAAAAAGAAGAAGAAACAAATTAACGCGATTGCTGGTGAAAAAAAAAAAATTGATATACGATTGATAATTTTTTTCTTTTTTTTTTTTTATTATAATAAGGGATTATTGAAATCTTTCAATGAATGAAAAAAAAAGAAAGAAACAAGGCTTCTTCTATTCTTATGAATCTGTAATAATCAATGATCTGCAGTATAATAGTATAATCAAAATATAATTGCTTATTAATCGTAAAAGAAAAAAAAAAAAAAAAAATATATATATAAAAATCTGTATACATATACAATATATGGTAATACTATAATGAGAAGAAGAAGAAGAAGAAGAAAAAAGAAGAATTGAGTTTGTATAAGATCTTAGATCTGAACAGTGATTTTTGTTTTTAGAAGGAAAAAAAAAAAAAAAAAAGAATGAATTCTTGCCAATAATCTTTTTTTTTTTTTGTTTGTTTAAATTATAAAGTATAACACGTCCACAATGATAGATAAGAAAAGAAAAAAGAAACTATTTAATGGATGAATTGATTCTCATTTTAAATGAAACTATTATATTTTATATTGTCGTTAGTATTATATATTATCCTAAAGTAATAATTTTTAATAATTACGAATATACGTGTATATTCTTTGGTTTTTGGAAATTTTTACAGCTTCATCCTGCTTTCGTATAAAAAGAAGAAGAAAAAAAGAAAAAAAAAAAAAATTTAGAGATAAGAAAGAAAGAAAGAAAGAAAGAAAGAATGAAACTGATTAGGACGTCGTAAAACGAATTTAATAATAAAAAAATAGAAACTGAAGAATCGAAATTCGTATTTTTTTTAATTTTTTTATTTTTTTTTAAATAAAACTGGAAAGAAGAATTTCAATTAGTAAAAATTATTGATGATATGTATAGTATAGTTAAAAAAGAAAAGAAATTTTTTTTTTTTTTTTAATCAATATTAATTATTACTATACATATTATAATATATAGTATATGGGGCTTTCCACGCCAACTCGACCAGTGTTAAACCCCGACCATTTCGAAATCATCTCAGGTTTTTTTTCAACATTCTACTCAGTGAAAAATGCATCCAGATTTTTTTTCAGATTTTTTCATTTAGCGGTTGATTTTTTATAAATTTTTGAATTCCATTGAGAAAGCCCTTTTTCAAAAATCTGAAAAAATTCTCAAAAATCTAGTGGATGATCCAGAACAGCCCCCCATACTCAAAAATGTGGAAAGAATTTTTCTTTCATTTATTTTCTCACCTTATTAGGATTTTAGAAATTTTCAAAACTAAAAAAAAAATGAAAATACCGGCACTTACAATTTGATCCGTACGATCCCACTCATACGATTTTTCTCATACGATTGAACCCAAATTTATCTCTGACACGGTCAATTTCAGTTTCGAAAACTTCTAAATTCCTAATAAGGTGAGAAAATAAATGGAAGAAAAATTCTTTCCACATTTTTGAGTATGGGGGGCTGTTCTAGATCATCCACTGGATTTTTGAGAATTTTTTCAGATTTTTGAAAAAGGGCTTTCTCAATGGAATTCAAAAATTTATAAAAAATCAACGGCTAAGTGAAAAAATCTGAAAAAAAATCTGGATGCATTTTTCACTGAGTAGAATGTTGAAAAAAAACCTGAGATGATTTCGAGATGGTCGGGGTTTAACACTGGTCGAGTTGGCGTGGAAAGCCCCATATACATATATATGTATGTCCCTAGTCCTATATAGTTGACAATACTCGAATTCCATCCGGCTTCAGTAAATATGATTTACATAAAAGAAGAGAAAAGAAAACAAAAAAAAAGGGAAATAAATATTTAAAAAAAACTACAGTAGCTGATGTGCTCCTCTAATATTGTATATATATATATATAGCGATAAAATCTATTAATACTCGATACGTATGTGCAGGTATCCTCCTCCTCCTTCTCTTTTACCCTATTTAATGAATATTATTTAATTAGTGTAATTATATTATTTATTTAATCCTATAGTATATATATTTCCTTGTATAACATATATTATATTATATATGTGTTTATTATATATACTATATATATAGTTTATACTATGTATTATAAAAGGATTGAGAGAAAGAAAGAAAGGAAAAAAAAAAACAACGCCAACATTAATTATATTTTCAAAATAAATCAAAAGAAAACAAAAATAAATAAATAAATAAATAAATAAATAAATAAATAAATAAACAAGAATCGATGATTATATAGTAATAATATATATTTAAAAAAATGAATGTACGATGAATTTATATATGTTATTATAATATCATTATATTATTATTATCATCCATATGTAGTATTGTGTATAATCTATATGTATATGTATGTATTGTACTATATGGGTAAAGAAAACAAAACAACATGAAGAAAAAAGAAAAAAGAAAAAAGAAAAAAAAAAAAAAACAACAATGATACTGAAATATTTTAGTAAATCGAATATAATGATATATATTATCTCTATATAGATATATATATATATTATAATTTGTAAATAATATATTGCCGCAGCTGTATGAGCATGCCTGCTTCCTAAAATGTACTACTCTTCTGTGTATATCTATGTAAATTTCGAATCTCATGATATATATAGCTTTTGTATGACGATTATAGAAAAAAAAAAAAAAAAAAAGGAATAATTAATAATGAATAAAGAAAAAAATTAAAAAAAACAAAAAAAAAACATTAAATAATCTATCTTTCTCCATCCTTAAGGAGGCCCATCCCTAGTCGCCCACCTCCTTTTGGTCGAAATGTGTTACATTTCGATTATTATCCTAGCGCAGGCGTCAAAAACGCAAAAAAAGCCAAATTAGCGCAAATTTTATTTCAATTTTGAACACATACGTTCAAAAAAATGTTCATTTCGTGCGAAAATAGAGTCTACAGAATGGTTTTTACATTGTTCGCCGAGGAAATCGAATTCGAATAATTTTTTAACAATGTAAAAACCATCTGTAGACTCTACTTTCGCACGAAACGAACATTTTTTTTTTTTCGACGTATGTGTTCGGAATTGAAATAGAATTTTCGCTAAGTTGGCCTTTTTTGCGTTTTTGAATTAGATAGCATCTGGTTATGTATTGGGATCCTTGGAATGGGCGTGGCTTAGAAATTTTAGCCTTCTTTGAGTAGTTCTATTTTCTGCCACTAGTTGACGTATCGAGGTTCTAAGGTTCCCAATACTAATATATATTATATACCTATATGGCTGTATTGCTGTATATACTATTTAAGCAATCAGGGTAATTGAACTCTATTGTAGTACTACGTATACGTATATAGCTATACACTATAAATTTCTCGCTGTTACTATATAGCTTTGAATATAATTATTATAAATGCGTTACTATATTCTTGACCTCGGCCAAATATGTCTGATTTCTCGCGTTCGGCGCATATCCTTCCATCCATCCGTATATGGGACCATATTAAATCGTTAGCCTTGTTAGTTTTTTGCCCCGCTTATTTATTTATTTTATTTATTTTTTTTTTTTTTCACAATTTTTATCGAATAATTTTCTGATAGTAGTTCTCCTTGGCGAACGTTACATATATACTATACTCATATGATTGTCTTTTAAATAAAGAAACCCCATATTAAAAAAAAAAAAAAAAAAAAAAAAAAAACTAACAGTCATAATTCTCTAATCGCAATCTACAGTCTATATAATATTTCTTAGAATATTATTCATGATTTTGTATACTTGATATGATATTACAACAAGATCAGATTGTTAATTTGGGATTGGTTTTTTTCACGTTTATAAATTATCAAGATAATTAATAATCACATGATATTCAAATTCTCGGTATTCGCGTTGGTCAGAATTTTACCTAGTAGATATAGCTATATGCAGGTGTTGCGTATACTAATTAGGTACTTAAATACTTATAAGATATAAACAGCTGTCTATCAAACGTTCGATAATATACGATATGAATAAAGATTTTTTATCTGAAACCTAACGTCCGCTGCTAAAAGAATTATTTCATCATGTTATAATTATGATATCCTAGATTATCGCACTTATCAGTAAGACAAGTAGTATTATATACGTTATCGCGTGAAATACTCTTGAAGATGATCTCGCAATTAATATTTACTATCAGTTAGTACCGATGTATACGAAATATGATCGTGTCACGTACAATAATAGATATACAGAGCGATTGTCTGGAAAGTAACGTACGCGCCTAGGAGATAGGCAAACGTGAAGACGCCTGAATCGAGATGCTCAAACATCGACGATTGGGTTTTATTTCCCACCTGCACCTAATAAGTTTGTCTACTTTTTAGGCGCGTTACTTTCCAGAGAATCGCACTGTATATCTATAGATAATATAAGGACATACCAAATCAGATATTATACCGTTTAGTTAGTCTTAAGGCGTTATGAAAGGTGGATTATACACCTCGAATTTTTGGCAGCCCGTTTCTCAGCTAAAACACATCCGATCGATGTGAAATTGATATCAGTGACGTAGAAAAAGTGAACGAAGAGCATGATGCTCTTGGATTTCCAAAAATCGAAAATAAAATGTACAATTTTCTATCAAGAGTGCTCTAGTTACGAATAATCGTTGTTGCTGACATTGTACTTGATAAATATGAAAACACCCGAAACATTTTCGCTTTTTTGGAAATTCAAGAGCATCATGCCCTCCGTGCACTTTTTCTGCGTCACTGATATCAATTTCACATCGATCGGATGTGTTTCAGCTGAGAAACGGGGTGCCAAAAATTCGAGGTGTATAATTAACCTTTCATATCCTCTTAAATAAAACAAATGCCTCACAGTTTCGCCTGTAGTTATGCAAGTCGATCTACATGGCTGATGATACTAAAGCTCGCATCAGGCGGAACAGTATTTATTCTGTATATAATACGAATAGTAAGAGAAACTCTTCGAATTTGAGGTCACTAGTTCTGTAACGATTGACCCAATGAATTTGTGATTGTAATAAAAACGAAGGTGTTTCATATGGTACACTTATCTACGACTATTATATACTTAAATAAAACCGTTTTACTTGGTAATTTAAGATAATTTAAGATTTAATATAATAAATAATAAATGTAAACTGTACATAGAAGATTCGTAAATGAATTATATAGTCAAATACATAATTATTGATAGACAAGTTCATGAAGCAATAATATGTAAATGGGTATATAATAATTATTAAGTAGGTCAGTGTCAGTTATAGTATACTACTACTCAGGTTTATATACATATAAGTATATACCTATATAATATTATTTATAGTAAAAAAATTTTCAATTTCAATTAAGGACTGCGTCAAGGTTGCAGACATTCAACTATATATTAATGTTCCCGCCACTTTGCATGTTAATTAATTTAAACTACTTACTACTATTATACATAGGCAATGATAAATATCTGTGTGAACGAAGATAATATATATAATATAGAAAGTGTAATATATATAATTAATATGTACAATTCAATTTCTTATGTACACATAAGAGTAATTAAACAAAAATTAAAAACGATTCGTATATAATTATATTTTCATAAATTAATTTGCATTATATATTAGTATATTGAATGAATGGAAAATGAATATTTAATTGAATGGAAAATAATGACGAGTTTGATTGAAATTCAATGTGAATATAAAGAAATTTATATTAATGATCCTCATTCACGCGCGCGGGAAGTTTATCCTTCGTCCCCGCGATTCTTCTAGACCTTCGATTTTTAATTATATACATATAACTATAGTTACAGAGAATGGCGGAAGTGTTTTAATATATTTAAGGCAAGAAACTGTTCGAGCTCGCAGATTATATTCTCATATTATTTTAAGCTGTATCATACGTAGGCGCAGTAATCAGTATATTATAGTAATTTCCGCACATTTATTATATTAATACAACGTTTGAAAAAAAATATATATATATATATATTTATTGAACAGTGAATTTATTTTCAAAAATACTTCAGAACGCAACATAATATAGGACGAATTTCTACACTATAGGATCAAACTTCCGCCCTTCCTTCAATATTGGTAAATATACTAAAAAAGGGTCTTATATTGTTTCTCTGTATTCGTTTTATTTTTTTTTTATTTTTTTTTTTTTATAGAAATAGCTGTTTCACCATAATAGTACTATTTCGATAATAGTAATAGTACTATTTCGATACTAGTGCGAAAGTGTTGATTCTCGGACGAGTGTATCGAACTTCATTTTTCAACACAGCGAGCGTTAAGTTGAATTTTATTTGCACGCGGAGCGTGCGCAAAATTGAACTTTGCGCACGCCGTGTGGAAATACACTATTTCAACCCAGTATATGTGCGTAAAATGAAACTTTACGCACGCTATATCGAAAAATGTATTCTTTAATTGTAATACTATATGTATACTGTTTATACAGCTATATTTTCGAGTAATTTCATTCTCTCTCTCTCTCTCTCTCAAGTGTATATATGTGAAAATTATTTGGATTGTGACAATTATAATTAGTAGGGCTACTATACAGGGTGATTCAGAATGCGGTACTTTCCTTACACCGGTGGATTCCTTGTCAAAATCTAAGACCAAAATTACTCATCCTAAAATGTCGAAAGCTAAGCCGTTTTCAGGTAAGAGTAGTTTAAAGTAAGCCAAAGTAAGCCAATACGAGGGCACATACGAGAATGGCTCAGCCGCCGCTACGCCGTTATTGTTGGCCCGCCACCGCGATCTTGCAAAGAAACGACGATCAGACGTTACATTCATAGTTCGGTAACATTCGCACGCTTCTGTTTCCATTGCATCGCCTGTATAGCTTAGCTACATACAGCAGACCAGCCACGTCTGATCAACAATAACGGCGTAGCGGCGGCTGAGCCATTCTCGTATCTGCCCTCGTATTGGCTTACTTTGGCTTACTTTAAACTACTACTACCTGAAAACGGCTTAGCTTTCGACATTTTAGGATGAATAATTTTGATCTTAGATTTTTACAAGGAATCCACCGGTGTAAGGAAAGTACCGCATTCTGAATCACCCTGTATATGTATATGTACGTATTTAAGTATGGAACTGACTGGACACAGTAGTCTCTAATCATTATCACCGTGTGGACAGCGCTACAGGTCAGTGTATATATACATAACGAGTACAAGCGATATATATATGCAAAATATATATATATTAGGGTGGCGCAAAAAAACCGACTATTTTTTTTTTTTTTGAGTCTCGAGTGAAAAAATGTTAGTTTTTGATGTTTTAAGAGCCCTCTCCAAAGGACAGCTCAAAAAAAAAAAATTTAAGAGGTCGCTCCAAATTTTTTTAAATTTCAAAAATCGTCAAAAATCGAATTTTTTTTTTTTCTAATTCGAATTTTAATTTTTTTTCTCGTTACGGTATAATTTTACAGACCAAAAAAAAATAAGTTTCTGAAAGTCTCAGTTCAAAATTTAAATTTTGAAAGGTCGCTCATAATTTTTTTTAATTTATCAGTGCATTACTTTAGATTTTTTAATTATTTAATTATTAAAAAATTATGAGCGACCTTTCAAAATTCAAATTTTGAACTGAAACTTTCAGAAACTTATTTTTTTTTGGACTGTAAAATTATACCGTAACGAGAAAAAAAAATTTAAAAAAAAAAAAAAATCGATTTTTGACGATTTTTGAAATTTAAAAAAATTTGGAGCGACCTCTTAAAATTTTTTTTTTGAGCTGTCCTTTGGAGAGGGCTCTTAAAACATCAAAAACTAACATTTTTTCACCCGAGACACAAAAAAAAAAAAAATAGTCGGTTTTTTTGCGCCACCCTAATATATATATATATAAAGTTATAATAAAATACGGATTATAAACCCTGTTTAATTCCTAATGAATTTAATGTTAATTGAGGATAAACAGTATATAATTAATCATTGGCTCTTCAATTTATTAATGCGTGCAGAGAGAAAAATAAAAATAAAAATAAAATAAATAAAATAAAATTATCAAACCATATAATAATAATAATAATAAACTTGGAAATGATAACCACGATAATACTAATTAGAGATTATTGATTTTTTTTTTTTTTTTTTTTTTTATGAATAACATCGTTTTTTAATAATCGCGGTAAAAACGATATAACTTATAATATATAACTATGCGCATAATATGCGCTAATGTAAATTTCTATATATATATTATATAATTTTAATATTCACGGGATCCGCGCATATAATAAATAATTGCGCCAGATCTTCCTGCCTTATAAATATTATAAATAATTATAAATAATAATGAAAAAAAAAAATAAAATAAAATAAAAAAAAATATCATTGATCATTTATATATATGTGTGAAAATTGAAGTCAAGGAATTTTAGATAAGATTATATATTATACATATAAAATATAAAGATCACATCGAGTACGTACTATATATTTATATAGGTATATAGAATCCATATATATATGTGATAACGATATATGTTTTACAATCTAATAGTAAATAGGTATTATAGCTGGCGTATTACTATATAATTATTAACTCGATAAAAAAAAAAAAAAAAAAAGTCGGTCAATTATTTTATTGGTATATAAAATATATATTTGCAAAAAAAAAAAAAAAAAAAAAATTTCGTGTTTTTGGTGGCAAAATTTTTTCGTGCCATATAACATTGTTTGGGCATATCCGCAAACAAAAAAAAAATAATAATTTTTTGGCGCTTATACGACCTTATATGACATTAGTGACGCGAAATAATAATAATATAATGGTATAGTGTGAGAAAAGAGAGAAAAAAAAGAAAGGAAAAAAAAAAAAAAAAAAAAAAAAAAAAAAAAAAAAAAACAGGACGTCGGAATATTTAACAAACAATACGAAGATATGTGCGCGGTAATGTTGTTAGTTAAAATCGTGTCTCGAGAGTGCAGACGCATGCAAACATAGCAAAAAGCAATACTTAATATATGAAAAAAAAAAAAAAAAATTAAAAAAAAAAAAAAAAAAAAGAAAAATATGTATTATCGATAAGGCATGGCTATGAGAAGATTGAAAGAATAGAATTCTTAATGAAGTAGCTGTTTGACAATATCTTTTTGCATTTTAAACCGCACATTGGTTGATTGCTTTTAAGCTGATATAACGCGTTTCTGCAGCTGTTCCATATAGATACCTACGGAGGTTTGTAGAAAAAGTTTAAATTTGGAAAAAAAAAAATCCACAAATGCAATCCAAAAATTGTGAAAAAATTCACATAAATTCTTTTTTTTTTTTTTTTTTTTTTTTTTTTTGGAAACGGTCATTTTTTTTTCGAACGTTCGAAACAGCGTGGAATATATTATTGCAATATCCTATGCAGTGCAATAAAAAAGAATTAATGCTGCATGAATGAAAAAATGTCAAATCTATCGAACGAAATTTTATTATTCTAGAATTTGTTATCAAAAATTCATCAATGACTGTTTAGTACTAGGTATAGATAGCACTTATATACATATATGGAAAAAAAGAAAAAGTTAAAGAATATAAGTATACGCATACATCGTGGAATTCATCGATATCTGATCGATTATTATATTATATTTGTTCGATAATAATAATAGATAGAGTATAGGTATATAAAATCAGAATCGGTATATTTGCTAATTGATTTCTACTGAAGTAGGTAGTATATATATAAAAGTTCTCTAAAGTTGATAATATAATTATATATTAAAAAAAAAAAAAAAAAATAAAAAAAAAATAAAAAAAAAATTCCAAGTATAGTTTTCCATTTTTCGACTTTCTTTTTACAACCATAGGATTTTCGCGTTCGCGACCGTAACCGATACCGCTGCAGGTATATAGGTACTATAATAATCTTTTATTACGCCCCTATCTGCGCAGTATCTAGATATATACGTTTTAATTGTCATATATATATATGTCATATATATATATGTCAAAAATCGATTTTTTTTTTTTTTTAATTTTTTTTCTCGTTACGGTATAATTTTACAGTCCAAAAAAAAATAAGTTTCTGAAAGTTTCAGTTCAAAATTTGAATTTTGAAAGGTCGCTCATAATTTTTTAATAATTAAATAATTAAAAAATCTAAAGTAATGCACTGATAAATTAAAAAAAATTATGAGCGACCTTTCAAAATTTAAATTTTGAACTGAAACTTTCAGAAACTTATTTTTTTTTTTGGTCTGTAAAATTATACCGTAACGAGAAAAAAAATTAAAATTCGAATTAGAAAAAAAAAAAATTCGATTTTTGACGATTTTTGACGATTTTTGAAATTTAAAAAAATTTGGAGCGACCTCTTAAAATTTTTTTTTTGAGCTGTCCTTTGGAGAGGGCTCTTAAAACATCAAAAACTAACATTTTTTCACTCGAGACTCAAAAAAAAAAAAATAGTCGTTTTTTTTGCGCCACCCTAATATATATATATTTTTTTCATTACGAATCTCTTGAGGCGTTGATCCTTGTCAAAATTGGGATCGAAAGTTTTTTTTTCGCCATTCTTCGGAAAAATAATTTTTTTTTCCTTGGAACCATATAACACATTTAAATTGACAATTGATATGGAAGAAAAAAAAATAAATAAATAAATAAAGAAAAATTGTTGAAAAAAAAAAAAAAAAAATTATTTTTCGGAAAATAAAATTTCCAAGGAAAAAAAAAAAAAAAAAATCATTTTTCAGAATAATGGCTGAGGAACTTATTCGATCACAATTTTGATGACAAGGATTCGAACACCCTCAAGAGATTCGTCACGAATTCTGAATCACCCTGTATATATACATAGTCCTAAATATGGTCAAGAATTAAAATCGTTAACTATTTACCATTTTTATTTATTATTATTATTATTATTATTATTATTATTATTATTATTATTATTATTATTGGTTGTAATGGATTGAAATAATTGCAAAAACCACTCTAAGCGTATATATATTTATTATAGCCTTAGGCTAATAATAATTAAGCAATACGAAAAATACAGTGAGAGATCTGTTATTGTAAATTTATACAATCATAACATCGCAGGTGAAATATACATATGGGGCATTCCACGTCAGAACAGCAAACCAAAACCCTCACTATTTTAGATTGACTTAACTATCATATATGATGCTTGTTAGGGTTCAAAATGATTAAATTATTTTTTTTCAATTTTTTATCATTCATCATTCTTTCACAATAAGGCAAAAACAAATTTTCCAATGGGACCCGATTTAAAATTACCAAAAAAATCATACGCACTCTGTGATGACCTAGAAACATTCTCCACCAAAGATCAAAGTAGAACTACGATCAACGACCGAGACAAATAATTAATTATTAAAAGGAATAATTCGGATGATTTTGTGATTTTTTTAATTTTTAACTATTAATTTTTTGTCTCGGTCGTTGATCGTAGTTCCACTTTGATCTTTGGTGGAGAATGTTTCTAGGTCATCACAGAGTGCCTATGATTTTTTTGGTAATTTTAAATCGGGTCCCATTGGAAAATTTGTTTTTGCCTTATTGTGAAAGAATGATACATGATAAAAAATTGAAAAAAATAATTTAATCATTTTGAACCCTAACAAGCATCATATATGATAATTAAGTCAATCTAAAATAGTGAGGGTTTTGGTTTGTTGTTCTGACGTGGAATTCCCCATATATATATATATATATATATATATATATATTATTGTTATTGTCAGAGCTGTCATTAATATAATATAATATTATTTTCTGAATTAAATAACTTGCATTCTATGATTTTTATACCACCAGGATGCACAGAGACATCTGATGTATGCATATATAGACATATAATGTTAATATATAATATGAATAGCAATAATAATTATATATGTACCTATATAATTATTATATACTATAATAATATATTAATATTGATATAAAACATCAATATGGGCTTCAATGGCGATTTTATTTACAGGCAATTAGTTATTGTATATATATATATATATAGCTTCGCGTATAACAGTATATAGTCTGGCTTTAATGAAAGAATGAAAAGAAAAGAAAAATATAATAAAGGATACTATATATACAAAAAGGAACCAGAGATAAAAAAAAAAAAAAAAAAAGAAAAAAAAAAAAAAAAGGTGCTATTCAAGAAAAATATCCATCATCGTGGTATATTACACGCATAAACTCGTGATTAATTGTCTCGCTCGAATAACTTTTACCCATTTATTTTTTAACTTTTTTTTTATATACTATATATATATATATATATATACTATATATCGATGGTTGTGTTACAGTTGGTTGCATTAAACGCAGCTGCGTACAGTAACGCTCGAATAATTCAATAATATACATATATATATATATATAAATTAATACTATATACTGCATGCAGGCCATTATCATCAATCTTATTGCAATGATTATAAAGGACAGTTTATATATTAATGATTCAAGCTGTTAGTATATTTAATGAAATATATTTATGTACATTAGGGTGCTTTTTTTGAAACGACTATTTTTTTTTTTTTTTTTTTTTTTTTTGCAACTCCCCATTGAAAATCTTGTTGTAGACGTCGAAAAGGGAATCCTGTCCAATTTTTAGGTCTTAATTCTGATTCTAGTGCTCGCGGTCTTCTTTTTAAGTTTTTTCCCATGCTAAAAGCATGTGAACATTACGACTTTTTCTTTAGTCGCGCACAACTCAGCCGCATTTCGATGGATTGTTCTCATCCAAGACTCATTTTACAGAGAATTTAGTGTTCTTCAAAAGTGCTTTAGGTAGTTTGGCTGTGGTTTCAACCGCCGCACTTGTGTGAGCCTCCAAAGTCGATTTTATGCATAATTCTTCTTTTTCGCTGTGGGCGAATAAACAGTTGGACTTGGAGAAAAAAACTTCGGAACAATTTTGTAGGAAATTTATTTCTCTACAAAAAAGTTCCACACATAAAGTCTCTCAAACCAGTATTTCAAAAGATACAAGGACTTTGATTTTTTTTAAATATAAAATTCCAACAAAATGTCAAGTTCAATATTTTCTAGTCAGTCAAACTATCTTGGGCACTTTTGAAGAACACTAAATTCTCTGTAAAATGAGTCTTGGATGAGAACAATCCATTGAAATGCGGCTGAGTTGTGCTCGACTGAAGAAAAAGTCGTATAATGTTCACGTATGCATTTAGCATGGGAAAAACTTAAAAAGAAGACCGCGAGTACTAGAATCGGAATTAATAGCTAAAAATTGGACAGGATTCCCCTTTCTACGTCTACAACAAGATTTTCAATGGGGAGTTGCAAAAAGAAAAAAAAAAAAAAAAAAAGAATAGTCGTTTCAAAAAAAGCACCCAAATGTATATATAATAATGTGTAAATATTGAAATACATATAGTTTTATTTATTAAATAGGTAAATTCATTTCCGTCGTATATAATATCTAGTATGTAATCTGTATACCATATAGTATACGTATACCCTATAAATATAAACCGCGTTGTTATTCGCTTTATCTTGAAAGCCCGTATTTAGGGATTAATTTTATTAATATACTCATGTATGTATATATATATATATATATATATATATATATATAGTATGTGCAATTTTTATTTTTATTTTATTTATGCACAGTACCTATATTCTTATCTAAATCCGTATACCTAACGTATAGTAATTTAGTATATAGAGTTGATTACCGCATAGTATATTATATTATTATATATGAACGAGAATCGTATAGCTTTAAAGCGTAGTATATATACTAGTTGAAATCCTCGTAATATTTATTGACAGTAGATATAAACAACGGTTTATTATACATAAATATAAGACCGTATAAAATTCCTTATGCGGTATTATATTAAATTAAATTTTCCGCTTCATTCGAGTTTCCCAACTATACAGGGTGATCCAGAATGCGGTACTTTCCTTACACCGGTGGATTCCTTGTAAAAATCTAAGACAAAAATTATTCATCCTAAAATGTCGAATGCTTAGCCGTGTTCAGGTAGGAGCCGTTTAAAGTAAGCCGAATTAATCCAATACGAGGGCAGATACGAGAATGGCTCAGCCGCCGCTACGCCGTTATTGTTGGCCCGCCACCGCGAACTTGCAAAGAAACGACGATCAGACGTCCGCGGCTCTGCTGTATGTAGCTAAGCCATACAGGCGATGCAATGAAAACAGAAGCATACAAATTTTACCGAACTATGAATGAAATAAATAAGGTAAAGTCGGGAGAGATGCCGCGATTTTTTTAGAAAATTCATAACTTTTACAAAAATAGATATTAAGAAACGTATTTATCAGTGACCATTCTTTAAACTATGTACTATAATGTGGCCCTAACCAAAAATAGATAAACTTTCATTTTCATATAAAACATACGTCAACAAAAAAACATTTATGGTGGCCATTAGTCAGGGAAAACCGGGAAGTCAGGGAAAAGTCAGGGAATTCGGAAAATGGTCAGGGAGGTCAGGGAAAAGTCAGAGAATTTTTCAGCGAGTCAGGGAATTTTATGGTGACACAGAACAAGACAGAATAGAACGTCCCCCGTGATTCTTTCTTCTTTCTACCTTGCGCGGAATTATTAATCAGAAAATTGTTAATTATTAATTAATTCAAAAAATCATTCTCTATCAGCATTGATTCAGAGCGTTCCCAAGTCGAAATTTAGCGCCTACTTTAATACTCATAGCATCCAACTCAACCTCTCTAGATCCTATTTAGACCTCAAACTCTTATTTTGAACGTGTAGAACGTCTTATTTTGAACCTACAAGTCCTCCATAGTCGAAATTTAGCGCCTGCTTTGATACTCATAGCATCCAACTCATAACGTCTCTACAGATCCTGTTTAGACCTCAAACTCCTATCATCAACCTACAACTCTGTAGTCGAAATTCAGCGCCCGCTTGAGTACTCATAGCGCACAAATGAACCTCTTTTCAATCCGTAATAATAATTTAGCGCCTATTTTGATACTCATAAAGTCCGATCACCATGCAGCCGTGCACCGCTACGCGGCAGGGCGCAGTGAGGGTTTTGCGAGGTTCTCGTGAGATCCTCATTTGACCCTAAAATGCTGCATTTGTCTGGTAACTACGAGTTTTAGGCGCTAAAGAGGGTTTCAATTCCCATACCAAATAAACCTCTCTAGACCCTCAAAAACCTCCCAACGGTAAAATTTTGAGGTTCTAATGAGGCGTTAAATTTCGACTCGGGTTGTTTATTATAGGTATACTTGAATAACCAGTAATTGGTCCGAAATTCAGTCAGGGAATTAGTATATTATGCACCTAGGGAATAAAGTGTTCTTTTTGACGAGTGTGAGGTTTATCGCCCGAGCGAAGCGAGGGTGACCTTCACACTCGTCTAGAAGAACACTTTACACCATGGTGCATACGATATTTTATGCATCCAAGGGCAGAAAGCGCGTTCTTTATGCGCGCAGCCGCGAATAAAGTACGCACTTTCTTCCCTCGGTGCATAATTAGTACATTATGCAACAAGGGACAAAAGTCGAAGATTATTCCCGCGGGTGGGTTGACTGCCCGAGCGCAGCGAGGGCAGTCGTCACCCGAGGGAATGATCGACTTTGGTCCCGCGTTGCATATACTATTTTATTCCCGGCTCAACTGTGGCCACTTCATTGACCTGAAGCGTGGGACCCACGAAAAAACGCTAAAATTGATCGAAAATCTATATAAATATGGAAAGAAGTTAAGTCAGGAAATGGAAAAAAAATTTGAAAAAAATCATTTTTCAAAAGTACTTTTTTCCCGCAAATTTTACTTTTTTCCCGCAAATTTTACTTTTTTCCCGCAAATTTACTTTTGTCCCGCAAATTTTACTTTTTTCCCGCAAATTTTACTTTTTTCCCGCAAATTTACTTTTTTCCCTCAAATTTTACTTTTTTCCCGCAAAAATAAATTTGCGGGACAAAAAGTACAATCGGGAATCAAATGCCACTTTTGTCCCGCTTTTCAGGTCAATAAAGTGGCCATTACAGTTGAGCCGGGAATAAAAATTATAATTTGGTCAGGGAAAAGTCAGGGAATTTTTTTTTACTGTTTGTAGTGGCCACCACGTAATATGTAAGTAATATGGGCGAAAAATTTATTATTTCGAGATTCTTCATCTATAAAAATACTGCAGCGAATGTTTCCAACTAAAAACTGAGTTCCAAGGAGCATCTACTGCATCAATTAAAAACTACCGGATCAATGAGTTACAAAATTTTATCACATTTGAGTCATATAAAATCCTGGACTGAAACATTTTTTTTTTTTTTTCAAATCCCTTGACCATTCTACAGATGACATCTATTAATCCAGAAGATTAATAAATAACCGATCGAATCCAGAACAATATAATCTGCAGTTCTAAGATACAGAAAACCGTATCGTTTGCTCCAACCAAAATTAATATCCTCCCATTCTTTTCCAAGACATCGTCGGTCAGTAAACTGACTACATCCGCACAACAGGCACTAATACGTACGTTCCGCTGAAAATGGTGAGATGTGATTTTATAGCGCGAGACCCTGAACGTTATTTTGATCTCTGATATTTGGTCTTGATCTTCGATTGATTAATTTAAAAAAAAATGATGGCTATAGAAATCGGTAACCTGGTCATCCACAGTGGCTTCATATCTAATGATTCTGGATCTAGACCAATCTCGTAAAATCATTCCTGTATACCTTCGTATGAATGATTACATTTTTTAAAACGATTTTCCGATAAAAATTGGCATCTTGAAGCTACGATATAATAGTATATTTCGTATCAAGCGCGTAAAATTTTATATTAGTGGTCACGGCATTACACGAGGGTGTAAAGTATTACGCCCGTGTTGCAAACGATATCTTTCGTTGCAGTTGGCGTCAAATTCGATTTTATCCAAACAGAACAAGTTGTAAAATCGGATTCTACGCCCACTGCGACGAAAAATCCTTATTCTTCGTGGTTGTAAATCAATGACCGTCGTTAGTCCAAGTTCATTCAATCAGCTGTTCTCATCAGTGCCGTTTTATCGCCTAGGCCAGCGAGGCCATGGCCTAGGGCCCGCTTCGACAAGGGGCCCGATAAATTTTTTTTTCAACCAACATTATCATTATTATTAAAAAAATATATATGGGGGTTCCATGGCATTTCACCTAATCGGCGAAGGTCACCAACGCCGATATTAATGTCAATTTTTTTCCCAGTTCGTCTGTCGAAAAAAAAGTACCCCGGTTCGGCCGTTTTGCGATTAGACCACCTGCATTGATTTTATGCATTTTCCGATTTTCCAACTTTTTCGAAAATAGACTTTCTCCAACTGGCTCTAACTTCCAGAGTTTTTATTTTTAAAGCAAACACGAAAAGTTTCATTTTTCAGCAAACACGTATTTTTATAACATAAAAACTTGTCTTATAGAAGTTAAGATTGATTTCCGTGAAATTTTTCCGATTTTTCGGCACTTATGATGATGTAACTCCCGAACGAATCGGAAGTCCATAATTTCCTTTGGAGGGAAACTTGATTGTAACTGGTGAAATTCAGGTAAAAAGTTTCAGGAAAATCGAAGGTGTCGCAATTCGAAAAATATTGATTTTTTATTTTAATCCAAAAGATCTTAGAATTGTGTCGATGCAAAAATTTGCAAAAATTTTTTTTCAGAAAGCACAGACTTATTGACACATTTTATGCTTCCATCATTTTTAGAAAATGATAAAAACTCTGGAAGTTAGAGCCAGTTCAAGAAAGTCTATTTTCGAAGAAGTTGGAAAATCGGAAAATGCATCAAATCAATGCAGGTGGCCTAATCGAAAAACGGCCGAACAGGGGTACATTTTTTTCGACAGACGAACTGAGAAAAAAATTGACATTAAGATCGGCGTTGGTGACCTTCGCCGATTAGGCGAAATGCCATGAAACCCCCCATATATTGAGGAGGCCCCACGGAATTTGTGTGGCCTAGGGCCCGTGAAGTTGTTAAAACGGCGCTGGTTCTCATTAAGAGAAATTTGAATTGTGCGAATACCAAGTCATTATTTAATGTTGGCAAGATGCATTCTTACATAGTTAGAACAATAATAAATAATGATAATAATAATAATAATATGAGGAAAGATCTCAATCAATCCCGTAGAGTCAGTGTAAATAATGCAGTTTTCATTAATGTTATGGTTTTATCGAATTCATACAGCCCAATTTGACGTGTATACGTTCCATTCACGAAGCGAAGATCAGTATTCTCATTAGACAATATTGGCCACTACAAACAGTCAGAAAAATTCCCTGACTTTTCCCTTACCAAATCATAATTTTTCCCTGACTGAATTTCGGACCAATTACTGGTTATTCAAGTATACCTATAATAAACAACGCTCTGAATCAATGCTGATAGAGAATGATTTTTTGAATTAATTAATAATTAACAATTTTCTGATTAATAATTCCGCGCAAGGTAGAAAGAAGAAAGAATCACGGGGGACGTTCTATTCTGTCTTGTTCTGTGTCACCATAAAATTCCCTGACTCGCTGAAAAATTCTCTGACTTTTCCCTGACCTCCCTGACCATTTTCCGAATTCCCTGACTTTTCCCTGACTTCCCGGTTTTCCCTGACTAATGGCCACCATAAATGTTTTTTTGTTGACGTATGTTTTATATGAAAATGAAAGTTTATCTATTTTTGGTTAGGGCCACATTATAGTACATAGTTTAAAGAATGGTCACTGATAAATACGTTTCTTAATATCTATTTTTGTAAAAGTTATGAATTTTCTAAAAAAATCGCGGCATCTCTCCCGACTTTACCTTATTTATTTCATTCATAGTTCGGTAAAATTTGTATGCTTCTGTTTTCATTGCATCGCCTGTATGGCTTAGCTACATACAGCAGAGCCGCGGACGTCTGATCGTCGTTTCTTTGCAAGTTCGCGGTGGCGGGCCAACAATAACGGCGTAGCGGCGGCTGAGCCATTCTCGTATCTGCCCTCGTATTGGATTAATTCGGCTTACTTTAAACGGCTCCTACCTGAACACGGCTAAGCATTCGACATTTTAGGATGAATAATTTTTGTCTTAGATTTTTACAAGGAATCCACCGGTGTAAGGAAAGTACCGCATTCTGGATCACCCTGTATACCGTGAGATTTTGTGGATGCGGAACTGCAGGGATACCAACCGAAAAGGAGTGCGATAGTAACTTACGAAATGTTTCTAGTCAAATCACTAGAAATCATTTGAAATCTAATCACTAGATTTCTATAATGATTTCTTAGTGATTTTACTTAGAAACATCTAGTAAGTTAGTAAAATACTGATGCGCAGCTTTACTGCCTATGAAATAGCACCCTTTTTCGGTTGGTATACCTAGCGTTACGCGTCCACAGAACCTCACGGTATATAATACCTATATGCAGAAAAACGTTAAGCACAATTAGATTGTATTTGTATGAAAAATAAATAAACAAATGTATGGTATATAGTATATAGTATATAGTATATAGTATATAGTATAATATTGACCGGCAATGAAACGCGTTCCTTGACTCCAGTAGCGCATGAATTCAAGGCAAGAGATATTTATCCAACTATATACCCACTATATATACTACAACTATATATACGTTAGTTATTTACGAGGTCCGCAAGTTTTTTTCTGAGGTCAACTACATGATAAACATTAAGAACGATGTCTCATACATCGTATATCAACCGGAAGGAAGTGCAGTTTTAATTGAATGGGCCTTGACCGATCGCCATATACATACATATATATATAGGAATTTTTTTTTTTTTTTTCTTCAAAATTTCGTAGCTCACAAACCAATGAACAAATCAAAATGGTTCTTACATATTTTGATAGAGGATTGAACACTCTAAAAAATGTATCTATCATTGTGGAAAAAAAAAAATCACAAAAAAAAAAAAAAAAAAAAAAAAATAGTTAACTCAACTATAAATTGAACTTTGAGCTTGAATAACTTTGAAAGGAGTGAATTTATCAAAAAATAATAAGAGAATCTTTTTGTAGAGTGTTCAATTTCCTATAAAAAAGAATAGTCGATTTTTTTGAACCGGTCTAATGTATATAATATAATACTCGGGGTATAGTTAAAAGTGGCGGCAAAAATTGGTAATTGATTCAAAAATCTAAGAAACCTTGCTTTTACAATTATTATGTACCTACATATTATAGTACAGAGTTAATTACCAATGACAATAAATTTCAAATGAATGAAAATAACCGAGAAATACTTAAAACGTGAGAAAATTGTGTTGAACCTATCTTTATAGTTCCTTTTCGCAAATGTATGTTACATAATATAATATTAACACATATGCCTCTTTCAACGACTAATCTATCGCCCCAGGATTTGCTGGTATACCTACTTTGCTTTTGAATAGAGCAAAAAAAGATCGAGATTTTGGCGCAAAATTATAATAAGAGAAGTTTTTTTTATTTTTTTATTCTTCTTCTTCTTCTTCTTCTTTTTCTTCTTCTTCTCCTTCTTACCCCAGAATTTATTACATTTTTGATTCAGACTATATATTATAACACACGATTGCGGTTTTTAAAATCGCAGAACAAGTTTTCAGCAAGAATGTTAGTACTATAGTTGTATTATGCCCACGCGCTAATTTATGGTGTCCATAAAAAAATCGAAATACGTATATATATTAGGGTGTTTCATTTTTAGGCAATATTTTTTTTTTTTTCGATGGCATACCAGAGAATCTTATACTTTATAAAAAATAAAAAATTTTGCCGCCTGGTAAAAGGTTTTAGGTCTAATAGTGGCTTAGCTCATTCAAAAATTCGATTTCCCACCTAAATAACACAGGAAATTTTTTTTTTTTTTTGTTTAATTGAATTTTTCGTTGTTAAAAAATTTTTTTTCGAAAAAACCTTCGTATAGTATTTGAAGGAAATTAAATTCTCTAAAAAAATGTCTCTGTGGTCGAAGACCGTACAACCAGTAGTTTCGGAGTTATAGCGCGTCAAACATGAACAATTTTCGCTATAACTCCGAAACTACTGGTTGTACGGTCTTCGACCACAGAGACATTTTTGTAGAGAATTTAATTTCCTTCAAAAGCTATATGAAGGTTTTTTCGAAAAAAAAAATTTTTAACAACGAAAAATTCAATTAAACAAAAAAAAAAAAAAATTTTCCTGTGTTATTTAGGTGGGAAATCGAATTTTTGAATGAGCTAAGCCACTATTAGACCTAAAACCTTTTACCAGGCGGCAAAATTTTTTATTTTTTATAAAGTATAAGATTCTCTGGTATGCCATCGAAAAAAAAAATATTGCCTAAAAATGAAACACCCTAATATATATAGTATAATACTTGTAGAATACCTATATCGTTATATTTTATACCATAATTAAAGAAATGCGTGTAACACAGCTCCGAGGCAGTAGTTTTATATATATATACTTATGCCTTTATAATCGAAGGACGATAACTGGCTACTGCATTACCTATATATCAGTATATATATATATATACTACATAAAGAGACAGGGAATTTATCGTTCCATTTCCAATCCTGTTTCTTTCTTTTTATTTATTTATTTATTTTTTTCTTTCTTTCTTTCTTTCTATAGTATACATACCTAGATCACTATCGTTTAAATATATAATTAAATACATATTTTAAAACGCAATATTATATTGAATTCGTTTTTTTTTTTTTTTTTTTTTTTTTCGGCAAAATAAATATATAATATAGAGCAGAGTGTATAGAGTTGATATTCAATTATCGCGATAAATGATATGTATGTATGTATACGTATATGTATACACATACAATATTCAATAAAAGCGATTTAATTAATAATTAATATAATTTTTTTATATTATATAATATAATATAATATAATATTATTTATTTATTTATATTGTCAATACCTCGCATTGTACCGCGACGTATGCTTGTAATATTATAGATAATATACTACGCGTATACGTAAATACCTGTAGGTATGTATTATGTACCTACGATATGCAGCAGATTAAATCGCGATATATTGCATTACAAGCTCAACTTGACTGCTCGCGCAGTAATATTCCACAATAATTATTGATACTATATTATATCGGTATATATCGCGTCACTAATGCCATAAGGTCGTAAGCGCCAAAAAAAAAATTTTTTTGTGTTTTTGGCGGCAAAATCTTTTTCGTGCCATATAACATCGTTTGGGCATATCCGCAAAAAAAAATAATTTTTTGGCGCTTATGACCTTATGGCATCCAGTGACGCGATATATATGTATATTTACCCAATGGTCATTTTTCCATCGTTATATATATATATATATATATATATATATATTATACACTGGTGTGTATAGGTATACAACAATTATATCGCGTCACTAATGACATAAGGTCGTAAGCCCCAAAAAATTATTTTTTTTGCGGATATGCTCAAACGATGTTATATGACACGAAAAAGATTTTGCCACCAAAAACACGAAATTTTTTTTTTTTTTTTGGCGCTTACGACCTTATGGCATTAGTGACGCGATATATACAGGGTGAGTCAGAATTCGTGACGAATCTCTCGTGGGGTTAATCCTGGTCGAGATTGGGATCGAAAGTTCCTCAGCCATTTTTCCGAAAAACGATTTTTTTCAACAATTTTTTTTTTTTTCGTTTTTTCAACCTTTCAACTAACTTTCACCGAAAAATCTCTCGAATATTGGAAAAAAAAAAAAAAAAAAAAAATTGTTGAAAAAAATCGTTTGTCGGAAAAAAAAAATTTCCAAGTAAAAAAATCGTTTTTCGGAAAAATGGCTGAGGAACTTTCGATCCCAATTTCTACCAGGATTAACCCCACGAGAGATTCGTCACGAATTCTGACTCACCCTGTATATATAAATATATATATCGCGTCACTAATGCCATAAGGTCGTAAGCGCCAAAAAATTATTTTTTTTGCGGATATGCTCAAACGATGTTATATGACACGAAAAAGATTTTGCCACCAAAAAGACGAAAATTTTTTTTTTTTTTTGCGCTTACGACCTTATGGCATTCGTGACGCGATATATATACTATATACCTGTTAATATTTATGTATATGTCCTACATACAGACGTAATACTGCAGTGCAATAATTACGACTAATCAGCGATTAATTAATTGAATATAATATAATGGTAAGAGAACGCAGAAAGAAGAAAAAGAAAAAAAAAAATTCAACTATTGAAAATCCCACCAATTATATTAATCATCTAGGTATATATTATATTATGTATAGTATATCATATTGTTAATTATTATCGTATATTATAATATAGAAGAAGAAGCAGAATTGAATACCTTTTTTTTTAAACCGTTTTTTTTTTTTTTTTTTTTTTTTTTTTTTTTTTGTGAGGTCTACAACTCTATATACACTAAGATTTGCCTATATTTTCGAAGATCAGTATTTCCGAGGTACATATATAGTTATCGTATTCGATAAAAAAAAAAAAAAAAAAAAACGAAAAAACGAAAAAATCATTTTTTTCTCTCTGGGTTCGAAATTATTTTACATAATCTTTTTAGCCGACTATAATTTGCAATTTTTATAACATCGATAAATTTCTATATAATCTGGCTATATATATACTTACACCTATACTCGTCAGATTTTGGGTTGTGGGGCATACAAGGAGGGCAGTCTTACATAACTGTTTTTTTTTTTTTTTTTTTTTTTTAATATAAATTTGATGATTGTGTATATAAATGATATATTTATATTTATTTTATATATATATGTACATATATGTATGTATGTATGTATGTATGTACATTGTATATGTATATTGAGAAGGACGTATTATTGAATAACTCAAAGAGTTCTATATAGCATATATATGTAAATGTTGCTGAGGCATGCATGGCGTAAAATATATATAATAATTAATATACTAATATGAATACATACGCGTATATAATAATATATCGCGTCATTAATGCCATAAGGTCGTAAGCGCCAAAAAAAAAAAAAAAAAAAAAATTTTCGTCTTTTTGGTGGCAAAATCTTTTTCGTGCCATATAACATCGTTAGGGCATATCCGCAAAAAAAAAAAAATTTTTTGGCGCTTACGACCTTATGGCATTAGTGACGCGATATATGGAAAGATATTTCGACAGTTGAGCTACCTATACGGTCGATTAGTGACGAAAACTAATCTTTATTATACTATGCAGGTAATATAATTATAATATATCTTCGTAATATAATATGCCCGAGAAAGATCGCAACCATTACATACCATATCGCGTCACTAATGCCATAAGGTCGTGAGCGCCAAAAAAATTTTTTTTTTTTTTTTTTGCGGATATGCCCAAACGATATTATATCGCATGAAAAAGATTTTGCCACCAAAAAAAAAAAGACATTTTTTTTTTTTTTTTCTTTTGCGCTTACAACTTTATGTCATTATAGTGACGCGATATTATACGTCTTATATATGCCTATAGATATCGCCAGCGCTGGCGACTTTTGTGTGGATGGTGTGGAGCAGTCCACACCCTGAATGCCCACCATGTGGATATTCCACACCCTAAAGGCCTTGTTTCAAAATTAAAATTTTTTAATGGATTTTGAAAATCTCTTGATAAAAACAAGTATACAAAATTTTCCGAAAATAACCATATTATATGTCCCTACAGGGAATCAACACTTGCGAGCCCTCTACTAGCAGATTCAAATCTCGACCATATTCAACTTTGAGCAAAAATGTTGTGGGTGCCCCCCCCCCCCCCCCCCCCCCCCCGTCACCTGAGTTACTCCACACTCTGAAATTTCATAAGTCGCCGACCTTGGATATCGCGATGTCTATATGTATGTATTATATACCTAGTTTTATATTCTTTCAAGTCTTATTGAAAACCCCTCCATTCATGTATACACCTACATACGTCGCTTTATACTGGAAGTTGTATATATAATATCCACGAGGCCACGTAGCTAATATCACCACATATATCCGTTATACTTTATATAGGTATATTTAAGAGTACAGATTCGGTCTACAGACGCCAGTATAGTGTTCGATCTCTATACCGCGCGTTATAGCTTAGCTAGTATAAAAGTAAATCGGTATTCAAATTCAAACGTATTATACGAAAACACCCGCTTGAAACGCGCGCAGATAAATTTCAGATTCTATATAATATTCAAAATATAAAGCGCGCGCCGCGCGCTTTTGGTAACGCGCTACAGTGACCGCTAGATTTAAAAAAAAAAAAAAAAAAAAAAAAAAAATTAGGAAAAACCAATGCCAATGGCTGGCTAATTTCTGTTTCGTTGATAGTTTCTTTTTCTTATTCTTTATTTAACGGAAGAGTGAAAATACCGAAAAACTGTGTTTGAAAAATAATAAAAAATAAAAAATAAAAAAATCGAAAAAATAAGATAAATTATATAAAGTGTTAATATATAATAAAGTGAAGAAGACGCGGAATTGGAATACAAAGGGTGAGAATAAGAAACCTTAAAGAATCAAGTCTGAGATGCGATAACAGATAACCGGAATACATATATAGATAATATAAAATGAAAATAAAAATTATTGTACAAAAAAAAAAAAAAAAAAAAAACAATTTTTTTATTTTTAACATCTGACTATAATATACCTATATATGTATAAAAATGATCGGTGCAATCGCGTTGATTGATATACCTTATATAGATACTATTATGTATATAATAATATATATATACATTAGACTGGTTCAAAAAAATCGACTATTCTTTTTTTTTTTTTTTTTTTTTTTTCAATTTTCGCATTGAAATACTTTCGGGGGGAGGTGAAAAAAGATGCCTGTTAAAAGCGGAGCTCTTAATATTAAGATTTAGAGATCGCTCATCGGCGATTTCTATTTTCCATTTGAATAGCATAAGAAATTTTTTTTTTTTTGTTTTTTTTTTTTTTTTTAATATAATTTTGTAGCTCACAAACCAATGACTAATACATATTTTCATAGGAAATTGAACACTCTACAAAAAGCTTTTCTTATCATTTTTTGATAAATTCACTCCTTCCAAAGTTATTCAAGCTCAAAGTTCAATTTATAGTTGAGTCAACTATTTTTTTTTTTTTTTTTTTTTTTTTTTTTTTAATATAATTTTGTAGCTCACAAACCAATGAACAAATCAAAATGACTAATACATATTTTCATAGGAAATTGAACACTCTACAAAAAGCTTCTCTTATCATTTTTTGATAAATTCACTCCTTCCAAAGTTATTCAAGCTCAAAGTTCAATTTATAGTTGAGTCAACTATTTTTTTTTTTTTTTTTTTTTTCCACAATGATAGATACATTTTTTTCGAGTGTTCAATCCCCTGTCAAAATATGTAAGAGTCATTTGAATTTGTTCATTAGTTTGTGAGCTACGAAATTCTGAAGAAAAAAAAAAAAAAAAAAAAAAAAAAAAATTCAATACGAAAATAATGATGATTCTCTGTTATTTGCGGGTATAGGAAAAAAACAATATATTATAAAGAGAAAGAAAAATTCGAACTATAGTATATAGATCTATATGTACACCTATATAATATTGTAAGATAAGACCATATCTTAATAATATATGGAAGGGGAACCCCGAACTAGTACATAGGGTTGTCCTGCGTAATCGTAAAATAATCGTTGATGAGGGAAGGGGGTTTAGCATTGAGAGAGAGAGAGAGAGAGAGAGAGAGAGGGGGGGGGGGGCGGATGGGGGGGGGGGGGGGAGATTTAAAACTACATGGGTCCAAGCAAATCGATTCCAGTTCTCAACCGTCAATCCTTATGGTATATTAGAAATTTAGTTTTTCTTCGTCTTGTTTTTATTATTATTATTATTATTATTATTATTATCAGTTTTTTTTTTTTTTCTTTTTTTTTTTTTTTATATATAAATATATATACATATTTATTTTGAAACTTCTCTCTCTTTCTCTTTTACAATATATATGTGGCGTAATAATTAAAACTCGTCTGAACTTCAGCAACTGATCAAAGTTTATATATATATATATATATAAATCCCGATATACTATAATATAGATCGCATATATATTATATACGGATTCATCGATTGAATTAACGTCGGACCTCTGATTTCCATATCTGTGAGTAAAAGTATATATATACACGATAATCTAGCTAAGAACCGATTTTCTCCCCCCCCCCCCCCCCCCCCCCCCCCCCCACTCCCATCAAGAAAACCCTTTCGATCATAAATACAGTCGAATCTATATATTACATAGATACCACCAATTTCGAATTTTAAAATTAATTAATTAATTTTAATTTTAAAATTGTATAAATTTTCATCTATGTGTGTAGTATACGCGTACCTATATATATATATATATATATATATATATATATATATACTAGGGTGATTCAAAAAAAAAAAAAAAATTTTTTTTTTCCTTTCACTAACAGGCTCAAAAGTTTCATTTAGGTCAAAAAGTATGCATGTTAAAATATGAGCTCTTAATATTAATATTAAGAGTGGTGGCATCGCACTTTTCGATTTTCCATAAGAATAACATGGGATAAATCATTCTTGTTTCTTCTGATTTTTATAACTAGCAAATGATATGTCACACAGAGAATCTACAGACATATTTTTGTAGAGAATTGAACGCTCTACAAAAAAGTTCTGAGTTATTTTCCAATAAGTCCACTCGTTCAAAAGTTATTCAAGGTCAAAGTTTAATTTATTTTAATTGATTTTAATGTTAATTTTTTTCAATTTTAATTTTTTAATTTTTTTGTATTTTTCGTTTTTCATTTTCCAACCAAAACATGTCTGTAGATTCTTTGTGTGACGTATCATTTGCTAGTTATAAAAATCAGAAGAGGCAAAAATAATTTATCCCATGTTATTTTTATGGAAAATCGAAAAGTGCGATGCACCCACTCTTAATATTAATATTAAGAGCTCATATTTTAACAGGCATACTTTTTTGACCTAAATGAAATTTTTGAGCCTGTTAGTGAAAGAAAAAAAAATTATTTTTTTTTTTTTTTTTTTTGAATCACCCTAATATATACACGTCAAGTTGTCAATAAATTTCCATAATAATTATTATCGATCAGAATTATCGCGAAAAGAAAAAAAAAAAAAAAAAAAACGTAGCCAGCTATTATACGAATTACGTAATAATCTCAACCGCATATCAAGGAATATCGTATTATATGTTTTTAAATATTATTCACGCGCGTGTGTGTGTTTGTTTGTTTTTTTTTTTTTTTTTTTTCTTTTCGTTTGATTCTAGTTTTTATTTCCCGAGGGTAAAAAAAAAAAATCCTCGAGCGAATTATTATATATTATTATTATGTTCGATCCGATCACTATAATATTCGATAATAATTATTTACTGGGTTAATAATTAATTAGACTGCGAAAAATTTTAATTCTTTTCTTATTTAACGTTCTCTTTTTCATATGGATTTATATCGACGGTGAAAAGCCCGGAAAAAAAAAAAAAAAAAAAAAAAAAAAATCAAAAATTATAATTCGTGCATATATTGAACCGAATTTGGAATTTTTTAGATTTTTACCTTAATATATTATGCTCAAGCATTGTATATATACGTGAATAATAATAATAATAATAATAATAGATCATAATAATTGATAATGCGATGATATAATGACAGTGAAAATGAAAAATGAAAATTGATCACCGTATACAGATTTTGAGCGTATTAAATTAATCAATGAGATTTAATATTATAGTCATGCAAAAAAAAAAAAAAAAAATTATAATTGGTTGATATACTATATATATTAGGTATATTATATACATGTGGTTGAATATATAAGGAATGTCGTTATATACTCGAACAATATGCAATATATGTAGGTATATGTTACGTAATAAATTGCGGTTCGGAAAATTGCAGTGATAATTGCCAACGTATGTATATATAATATGTACTACATTTATATGTACCGCGAGGTTCTCTGTATGCGGAACGCTAGGGGTACCAACCCGAAATTTTTGCTATTTCCATAGGCGTAGGTCATACAGTAAACTGCAGCAGCAGTTTGGTAACTTACTATATGTTTCTAGTAAGATCACTAGAAATCACTGTAAATCTAGTGACTAGATTTCAAGTCCAGAAATCTAGTGACCAATGATCACTAGATTTCTAGTGATCTCTAGTGATTTTACTAGAAACATCTAGTAAGTTACCAAACTGCTGCTGCAGTTTACTGTATGACCTACGCCTATGGAAATAGCAAAAATTTCGGGTTGGTACCCCTAGCGTTCCGCATACAGAAAACTTCGCGGTATATGTTACACTATATACATATATATGAATAACCGGAAGTTGTTGCGACGACGTAATTGTTTGATGGTAGTTTGTTAGATCGTTGAGTATCATTAACAGCTAGAATTAATTTCCGGTCAAAACGCACTAGTATATAGATATCGCCTCACTAATTACATAAGATCGTAAGCACCAAAAAAAAAAAAATTTCGTTTTTTTATTTTTGATGGCAAAATCTTTTTCATGTCATATAACATCGTTTAGGCATATCCGCAAAAAAAAAAATTTTTTTACAATTAGTTCAAACCTTACGAGCAGGTATAGCGGATTATGTATATAGCTTGACATATAGGTAGTACTAACATATTCTAGATTATATACGCATGTAACAGAAAATTTATCGCTTATATAGATACGTATATATATATATATATATTTTGATATAAAAATAATGATATAGCTGTATAACAGTATGCGATTATATATATATATATATATATATATAAAGGAATTACAGGTAGAATACACCGCTGCGACGCGACGCAGGTAAATTCAGCTGATATTGCTATCTGCAGGCGATAATGAGCGATTTTATTGCCTCTATATAACGTTCTATATAGATATATACACATTTTTAGTATGTCTGTAGTCAATCCATACATACATACATACATAATGTATATATATATATATATATATATATACATTAAAATATTTGAAAATTTCATACGTATGAATTATGATCGATGGAATATTAAACGCGAATTTTATCGCTCGAATTGATAATACTCTTATCCTTTATAAGCAAGAAATAGATTGTAGTATAATGTATTAGAGTTTGAATTAAGGGGAAATGAAAGGTGGATATTATACACCTCGAATTTTTGTCAGTCCGTTTCTCAGCTAAAACACATCCGATCGATGTGAAATTGATATCATGTGACGGAGAAAAAGTGCACGGAGGGCATGATGCTCTTGGATTTCCAAAAAAAAGCGGAAAATGTTTCGGGTGTTTTCATATTTATCAAGTACAATGTCAGCAACAACGATTATTCGTTACTAGAGCACTCTTGATATAAAATTGTATATTTTATTTTCGCTTTTTGGAAATCCACGGACATCATGCCCTTTGTTTACTTTTTCTACGTCACTGATATCAATTTCACATCGATCGGATGTGTTTTAGCTGAGAAACGGGCTCCCGAAAATTCGAGGTGTATATAATTCACCTTTCATAACCCCTTAATTGTAACAATATGTATACGCGCTCGATCTATGAGATAATAATATGTAAATAGTGTCGTATCAAATTATAGAACGAAATCTAGGTATAGGTATGTAGTAATACAGTAAGATGAATAAATCTGAACAAGATTTATTCAGTGATTGTGTTATTTCAGCGTTAACGCCTGATATACAGGCAACCCGCTTTACATCCATGCATACGCGGTCACTAAATCGAAGGATAGAAGTGATATATTACGATTGAAGAAGCGAATCGTTAATTTGATGGCATGTTATAGGATAAAAAAAAAAAAACAGTAGAGAAAAAAAGAATACAAAATCTATCAAATACAACAAGTATTTTTATAACTGATTATTAAAATTGCAACAATTCGGGTCTGACTGAGCTAACGCTTCAATGACCGCAACCAGTCGCACATCAACGTACACACTGTATCGATGAGAGAGACACCGAGGGGCGTATTTTGCACGGTCAGAGATTGTGAAATCTCTGGTCATTGCCCATTGTGTTAATGAATATAGTAAACATGATATTATGCGCGGTGCATTAATAATCAATCTCTGATGCATATTTTTCTCTCTCCTTTCTACTGATCAATATATTATAGAATTAGACAAAGAGGAACGATCTGTAGGGAACAGTATACTATCGGAATGGCAATAAATCTATTTATTGAACCGAGTAAATTGCTATCGTTCCTTCGTTCGTTCGTTCGGCCATTATTTCTCTCCTCGTTTAGTATAGTATAGCCCGAGGGTCAGAGAAGCTGTGGTATACATTGCGCGAGTTGGTATACGACGACAAGGACCTTCGATGCGCGTTTATTTTTATTCGGTTGATCGTTAAACGAGGGCGGGAAATTGATTTTTTTAAACTATATAATAATTAGGAATTTAAGCTGCGTGAGTTGAAGTGTTGAAAAAAGAAAAAAATAAGTAAATCAAATCAATAAAACGTATGGAAATAGTAGAGATATAACTGCCGATATACCGTGAAAGTTTATTATACTTAATACGACGAATTAAAACGTCAATATAATTTAAAAAAAATGGATCATTACGATGACGAATATACGGCCACATCAAGCCAGGCCGATTTTTCGTCGGTACGTACGCATGATAAAAAAAAAAAAAATAATAGATGTAAAAGTAAATAAAAATGTGTAAACTAAATTCATCATCTGCTTCTTACTACCATTTCTGTTTCACTCTCTCTATACTAGTATACGTCTCAAACGTGCTAATAATAATATATATATAGATATACGCACTGTACTATCACACGGTAGAACAAAACGCACATGCGCATGCGCATCCACTAACATAACGCTATTTAGCGGGTGTTCAAAACAAATTCAAATTTCGAATTGAAATACTCGAATTTTGAAGTGAAAAAAAGCCGTTGAACTCCCTTTAGGGGATACACCTCGAATTTTTGGCAGCCCGTTTCCCAGCTAAAACACATCCGATCGATGTGAAATTGATATCAGTAACGTAGAAAAAGTGAGCGAAGGGCATGATGCTCTTGGATTTCCAAAAAGCGAAAATGTTTCGGGTGTTTTCATATTTATCAAGTACAATGTCAGCAACAACGATTATTCGTTACAGAACACTCTTTATAGAAAACTGTACATTTTATTTTCGATTTTTGGAAATCCAAGAGCATCATGCCCTTCGTTCACTTTTTCTACGTCACTGATATCAATTTCACATCGATCGGATGTGTTTTAGCTGGGAAACGGAATGCTAAAAATTCGAGGTGTGTAATTCACCGTTCATATCCCCTTAACTATGAATAACAACAACAGACATCATACCACACGTCATATCACTAAACAATAAAGAAAAAAAAAAGAAACTAATCTATATCCGATTCATCGGATTTGTAAACACTTGGCAATTCCTATATCAATGCTTATCTATCATAGATTTATCACTATCGTCAATAATAACAATATACTAGATTCGCACACAGGGTGTCCAGGAATTGAATTATCAAATATTTTTCACAGATATTTCTTACTCATACAATACATAATATGTATATTTAAGTTAACTCGCACCGGACACCCGGTGTACATATAACGATGTGAAACTAACGAATGATAAAGAAATATTATCACACATGTTTACTACCAATAAGTTGTTAAAACTATTACCTCGCACACACTCACCTGTATAGATAAATATAAATGGAATTTTATCACCTTCCAGGTATCGGACAGAACGCCGTTACTGCAAGCCCAGCGCTCTACAATGGGGGTAAAAAACATCGGTATTTCTCAACAGACTCTAGTCTCTAATCAGGAATTTAACACCAAAGGTCAAAGGCTGCCTCAATATTTAGCTGCTATAGCGGCAACCCTTGGAGCTCTATCTTGTGGCACAGTATTGGGTTGGTCAACGTCCGCGGGTACAAATGGTGTAAAATTAGCGGAAGAATACGACCTGCCGATAAGCGCATCAGAGTTTTCCTGGATTGGTTCATTCCCAAATTTAGGAGCAGCGGCTAGTTGCATTCCTATAGGAATTCTCATGGATATAGTTGGCAGAAAGCCAGGCATGCTTATGCTGGTACTTCCGTTTACCATCGGTTGGGGTCTGGTCATATGGGCAAAGTCTGCTATGATGTTTTACATAGGAAGATTTCTGCTCGGTTTAAGCGGCGGAGCATTTTGTGTCGCTGCTCCACTTTACACGGCTGAAATAGCTGAAGATGAAATTCGTGGGACGTTAGGATCGTACTTTCAGCTGTTTCTCTGCATTGGCATCCTGTTTTCATACGCTCTCGGGGCTTATTCATCCTTGTTTGTCCTCTCTCTAGTCTCAGCAATTTTTCCTCTAATATTTTTTGCCGTCTTTTTCTTCATGCCAGAAACACCAGTCTATTATTTGATGAAAAACAAGGATGATCCGGCCAGAGCAAGCCTGCTGAGACTACGTGGATCCAGATATAATGTCGAACAGGAATTGCAAGCAAAAAAAGAAGCCCTCGCTGAAGAGACCAGAAATAAAGGCTCCTTGATTCAAGCACTTAGAAGCAAAGTTGTCCTGAAAGGTCTACTAGTTGCTTTTGGTTTGATGACCTTTCAGCAGCTTAGCGGAGTAAATGCAATAATATTTTACATTGGTAGTATCTTTGGAGACAGTGGTGGTCTTTCTTCAGAAGTATCGACAATTCTTGCTGGAGTTATGCAAGTCGTCGCTGTATTTGTAAGCACGCTAGTAGTGGATAAACTGGGGCGTAAAATTCTCCTTATTTGTTCCGAAGTCGCAATGGCAATTGGTGCTATAGTTCTGGGCGTGTACTATTACTTACAACACATTGAAGCAGATGTATCATCGATTGGCTGGCTCCCACTAGTATCGGTATCCCTTTTCCTGATCATGTTCAATCTGGGTTTTGGCCCGATCCCGTGGATGATGGTTGGAGAAATATTTGCCCCACAAGTAAAAAGCACCGCCGGTAGTAGCGCCTGTCTTTACAACTGGCTAATGGCCTTTGTAGTAACGAGATTTTACAACGATTTAGTTGTTGCCCTTGGAATTTACACTACATTCTGGATATTTGGTGGTATTTGTATATTGGGTATATTCTTCGTCTTGTTCATAGTTCCAGAAACTAAGGGAAAATCACTCGAGCAAATTCAAGTTGAATTAGGCGCAAAGACTAGGCCTATTGCCAATATCGAGAAAGCTTGATAAAAATTTCTATCATTAATAGAATTGAATATTCATTATTAATTGTACAAACAAGGAGAGATACCTTGTTGTGATTCAACCATGGCAAGTTACGGAGAGAATATAAGCAGTATTTTTTTACCATTTTTCTAACTTCACTGTAGCACTGCTTGATTGAAACCGATTGAAAAAAATATTGGATTTATTACTTACTTAGCTAGTTGTTATTTTTATTGTTAACTTTTATTATTATTATGGCGGGCACAAAAAAAAATTGAACGGCAGATATGTAGTTTAATCAAAGAAAAATGAGTAATAGTAGTACAAACACGTTCTTGAATCAGGATACTTAAATATATAGTCAAATACTAGGTATATTGACGTTACATCATATTTTATCCTCATATCATAAGACTGATTCGTTTGTAAATACTTCTTAAAAAAAAATAAACAGTTTGAGTATGCGTATGACGAACGTTTTCAATATTATCCCAAGTTCGAAACTTATAAGAACTGTATGTACTATAATAATGTAAAAAAAAAAAATCTGTATTATACACAGTGTTATATCAGTATTGTTAATAAATTATTATTATTATCGTTATACCTATTTTGTATAAATCAAATTTATGATCGCCTTGATCTATATCATCGATCCCAAGTACCTTCTTATCCATACCCTTATGCGACAATTGAAATCATATAGATAAAAGTTACCTATAAATTCATTTTACTATGAACTCTTGCAATCAGTATCGAGCGAGTCTTCGTCGACTGTTCTTCATTCTAAATGAACAACATCATCTAAAAAAGTAACACCTTTCTGTGAAACAGTATCGTGGATTATCGCTACAATCTTCCAAACTTGGTACGTCGTCGAATTTATTTCACATTCCCAGAAAGTATTAGCATAATGTTTACCAAACACAGACAAAGGTCAGAGATCGCAGTATATATTATACTCACAATAACAATAAGCACAATGGTACTATTATCGGGTCATATTGAGAGTTTATCTGTACCTTGAGGAGAAGGGGACAGACGTATAGAGATAGCATCAATACCCGATGTGCTTGAAAACTGATTAAGAATTTGTTTGTACATACTGAAAGTTTCAAGAGCGATTTTAATCATGGCTGATGCATTTACTAGAGTATGTATCGAGGGAGTGTACAGAAACGTATCTATTAGTATAGAGTAACAGCTGAATCGATTATATAAAAGGAAAATCTTACTCTGACGAACTGCGTAGAATAAATATAGACTATAAAATATAGAGTTTCAATTTGAATAGTCATTTCTCTAACAATGAAACATGTTTTGCCTTTCAGGTGGTAGAACAAACACCGCTGCTGCAAGCGTGCCGAAACCGAGCCAGAATGGGAGACAAGAAGATTGGTATTTCACAAGTGACGTTGGTATCCAACGCAGATTGGAGCGTCCAAGGGAGAAAGCACATTCAATATGCTGCTGCGCTGTCCGCTACCTTGGGGGCTCTTGCTTTTGGGGGTGTATTAGGCTGGTCGACGTCAGCGGGTGACGTCGGTGAACATTTAGCTGCAGAATACAACATGACTATAAGCGTGGGAGAATTTTCGTGGATTTCTTCAATAACAAATTTGGGATCAGCAGCAATTTGCATACCAATTGGACTGCTGATAGACATAGTGGGAAGAAAACGTGGCATGCTGCTGCTAGTAGTTCCTTACACAATCGGCTGGTCATTAGTTATTTGGGCAAACTCTGTACCGATGTTCTGCGTTGGAAGATTTCTGCTCGGTTTCAGTGGCGGGGCATTTTGCGTCGCCGTTCCAATTTACACAGCAGAAATAGGGGAAATTAGCATCCGTGGTAGGCTGGGTGCCTTCAACGAGCTGATGTTAACTTCGGGTATTCTGATATCGTACATATTGGGTACATATTTAAAGATCCAACATCTATCCATGATATTTGCGATAGTCCCGCTGATCTTCTTCTCAGTTTTTTGCCTAATGCCAGAAAGTCCGGTCTACTATTTGATGAAAAACAAAGAAGATCTGGCCAGAGAGAGTCTGCTAAGGTTGCGCGGACCAGATTATGATATAGAGTTTGAACTCCAATACAAAAAAGAGGCTTTGGCAGAGGAGCTAAGAAACAGAGGCACGTTTCTTGCAGCAATGAGGTCAAAGATGGCAAGAAACGGGTTGATCGTAGCCTACGGTTTGATGGTCTTCCAGCAGTTCAGCGGAGTTAATGCAATAATATTTTATACAGGAAGTATTTTTGGCGCCACTAGTAGCTTGTCTACAGGTACATCGACTATCATCGTAGGAGCTCTGCAAGTATTCACAACGGGTATCAGTACGCTGGTAGTAGACAAACTAGGGCGTAAAATCTTGCTCTTTGCATCTGTAACTTCAATGGCTATCGGCAGTTTTGGTGTTGGCGTGTACTACTACTTGGATCACATAGAAGCAGATGTTTCAGCACTTGGCTGGCTCCCGCTGGCCTCAGTCTGCCTTTTCATTCTCATGAGTGCTCTCGGTTTTGGACCAATACCATTCATGATGGTTGGAGAGCTGTTTTCCCCACAAGTCAAAGGCGTGGCTGGTAGTAGCGCCTGCTGTCTCTCCTGGATCTTGGCCTTTGTAGTAACGAGGTGTTACCCAGATTTCGTAGAAGCATTTGGGAGGCACACAACATTCTGGATATTCAGTGCCATCTCTGCATTGGGTAGCGTATTTGTAGTATTCGTTGTACCTGAGACGAAGGGTAAATCTCTTGAGCAGATTCAGTTAGAATTAGGAGGAAAGAAGATTGCTCTCCCCGATCCTGTGAAAGCTTGAGAAGCTTCGAACGATTCATTTGCAAAATAGACATTTTTTTTTATAGTAAAAAGAATTTGAACAATTTTTATTATATACACAATAGCTGTAGAAATGAGCTTGTGTGATAGTAAACTATGTTTCATTGTTAGTTCGATAACGATTTAAGTTATAATCAACGCTAACGCTACTCTGTCCTTTGTGAAATGATTGTCTTTCTAAAGAACGCATCTAGAATTACTAGATCAAATTATCGAAGGACAGTTTAGTTCGCGATACAATGTACTACATATAGATTCTGTACAAATACCTTTTAGGATAATGGTACATCGTTATAGATTATTACGCATTTTAGGATCTTATGCAAAGACATTCAAGACATCTTGCGACCTTAAGCTCACTCTGGAAACACTCTGGACTCAGCGTCAGAGCTAAAACATTCTGAGTCCAGTTTGATTCCAGAATGGTTTTGTGCCCTTTTTCCAGAATGAGACCAGAATGAGACCAGAGTGAAGCCAAAGTGTTTCCAGACTTGGTCCAGAGTGAACCCAAAGTAAACTTAGATTGAAATCAGAGTGTTCAGAGTAGATCCAAAGTGAACTCAAAGTGAATCCAGAATAAAATCAGATTGTTTCCATAGTAAGCAAAGAGAGTTTTCAGAGTGGGCCCACAGTTTTTTCAGAGTGGATCCAAAATAGTTTCATACTTGATTTAAAGTAAAACCAAAGCGGACCCAACGTATTTTCAGAATTGATCCAGAGTCTTTCCAGAGCAAAATTAGATAGTTTTCAGAGTGAACTCAGAGTGTTTTAAAAGTGAACGCAAAATGTATTCACGTTAATTTTGGAATGTCCAGTGTTGATGCATCTCGAGCTCTCAGTGGTTACATAGATTATCCAGAATTAATTCTGGTCAAAACTTTGGTTATTACACAGTACATCTAATTGGTTTTTGTATATTTAATATCAATGTTATTTATTATTACAGTCCAACCTCGGGCACTGTTAACTCGGGCACTGTGAATCCAGCCAGGGCCGACTCAAATACCCGAAGGTGCGAGGAGCAAGTTTGTACACAGTATTCAAGATGTAACAGTGCCCGAGGTCGGACTGTATTGTTATTATTATTATTATTTTTTTTTTTTTTATCATAATGATTATATAACAAATTTTCAATGGTCGTATAAATCGATAAAATATTAGTTGATAATTAAAACTGTATTTCAAACCGTTATACGACTGGTGTACACATTTTTTTTGTTATTGTTTCGGTGAATATAGGCAAATAAAATATTATGCATCAGCCACGAAATGAATAGGAATGTCGCCTCGATTATCAACTAAAAAATTATTGTTATTACTTAATTATAATTATTTTTATTATTATTGTGCTGTTAATATAGCAAGTAAACTGTATGGTAGCTATTACAAGCTTGGCATATCTTCAATTTACAAGCTATCGAGGTATTAATTACCTATAATAATAAACGTGAATTCGTTCTAGATACATCGGAAGTACACTTAAAATTCACTCTGGTTTGACTCTGGGAACACTCGGGATCCACTCAAGAAATACTTTGAAACGATTCTGGGAAAAACTCTGAATTTATTCTGGTCTTGTTCTGGAAATATTCTGGTTTCCCTGTGGAAACAGTTTGGTTTCAGTTTGGAAACACTTTTGTTTCATTTTGGAAACACTCTGGTTCACCCAGGGAACATTTTAAATTTACTCTGAAATAACTTTAATTTCACTCTGGTTGGACTCGGGAAAAACTCTGAAGTGATTCATACAAACACCTTGGATTCACTCTTCGATGACTTTGGAAATTATTTAGAAACACTCTAGTTCTGCTTGAGAAACACTTTAGATTACACACTGGGTTTTTTCTGGATTTACTCTGAAAAACAGGCACAAAACCATTCTGGAAACACTCTGAGACCGGTAAGGCTACATAACGATTTCTGAACTTTTTCAGAATGATTCCAGAATAATTTTAAAGTCGCAAGGGTTCAATAGGTGTAGATCTATAGACGTTATTAGTTATTGCGAATAAGTACAATAAAGCTTACGAGATATAAGTATGTAAATATATCCTGAACGAAAAAGGAATTAGGAAATGATCTGTATAATATCTAAGAGCCATAGACATGATAGAGACAGTGCCAGCTACCATAATAAACATGTAAATATAAAATAAAATAAAATAGAATAAAATAAAGTAAATATTATTACACTATATACTCTAGTGAACGAAGTTGTTATGGCTTATTCCAAAATCATTATTGTCAGCGCAATAAAAGAATACAATGCACTATTGCAATTAATTAACGTAAATTAACGTAATAAACGATACTATAAGATAAGATAAGACGAATAACTAATGCGGATTATTCTCATCGTGATCCAAGTATGCAGTTGGGAAAGAAAATCGCGTTTATCTCCCGCAACCCAGATTCCTTAAAGACTAAGAATCCCATGCGATAAGTTTTAATATCAGTGTCCTAGTATCGTAGAACTTTAACTCAAAGTGTCAAATCAAATTCTAGATTAGATAAATTGTCGATAAGAATTATCAAATCATCGAATAGATGAAAATCTTCCAATAATCTCATCGCGTTAAAAGAAATTACCAAGAATTATTTGTCCTTTCGTTAAAACCGCACCAGTTATACGATTGCTAAATGGGTTTTTACCCATTGCGAATATAACGAACAGTTAGTCGAATTTACAGGGTGAATTCCAAACGTCTGAAAACTCGAAACCGATTATAATAATTCATAATTTAGACTAGTGGCCACCCGTGCTCTGCTCCGAGTGTTCTGACTTTAGGAATTCTCCCTGTACGTTCAAAAAAAAAAGTTGAACAAGATAAGACGCCAATTATTTACACATTAACATTCATGTACATCGAATCCTGCGTTAGTGTATATATATATAGCAGTGGCATTGAGTAAAATAAACTTGTTTATCGGTCTAATTTAATGTGCAAAGGTAAAGAAATTAAAATATTACCATAGCGAGACGGAATGCAATAAAATTTCACCCACTCAATGTTGTTGGACTTTGTACCAGGTAGAACACGTCCATAAAAACTAGTCTGATATGACCCTATAGCGCATTTTCCTGGCTTAACTAGAATTCAGTTTAGTATTTGTAACGTGAGTTCGAACAGTGTGGCTATACATGTTTTAGATAATTATTTTATACATCAAATCGCGAAGTACAATGGTAAAGAACATTCTAACGATACCGCAGCAGGCATTGACCTCGAGTCAATCATCAATTGGCGAGGAGAGACAGCTGCCTCAATATGCTGCTGCGCTCTCCGCTACCCTAGGAGCTCTTGCGTATGGTACAGTAATGGGCTGGACATCAGCAACGGGTAACGGAGGCAGTGATTTGTCAGCTGAATATGAGGTCCCGATAACTATGGGACAGTTTTCTTGGATTGGATCAATATCTAATCTGGGATGCGCCGTGGGTTGTATTCCAATAGGAATTTTAATGGATAAAGTGGGCAGAAAAGTGAGCATGCTGCTGCTCGTTATCCCCTACGTTATTGGCTGGAATTTAATAATCTGGTCAAAATCTGTAACGATGTTTTGCGCAGGAAGATTTATGCTCGGTTTAAGCGGCGGTGCATTTTGCGTTGCTATACCAGTATACACGGCGGAAATAGGGGAGATCAGGATACGCGGTAGGCTCGGATCCTACTTAGACTTGATGATGTCTTCTGGAATTTTGCTCTCATTTATTCTGGCAAATTATACAACGATATACCAGCTGTCTATAGCACTGGCTATTATCCCGCTCATCTTTTTCTCAGTATTTTCATTCATGCCAGAATCTCCCGTCTATTATTTAATGCGAAACAGAGAAGACGAGGCCAGAGCTAGCCTGCTAAGGTTGCGCGGAACCAAATACGACATCGACGTTGAAATTGAGATGAAGAAAAATGCACTCATAGAAGAGGCGAGAGACAGAGGGTCATTCGTCAAGGCGATAAAGTCAAAGGCAGCTATAAACGGACTGATCGTTGCCTACGGCTTAATGTTGTTTCAACAAATGAGCGGAATAACTGCGATAATATTTTATACCGCGACTATTTTTGGTCAAGGAAGCAGCATATCGCCAGAAAATTCAGCCATCATTGCTGGAACACTGCAAGTATGCTCAACGTCGATAAGTACGCTGTTAGTAGACAGACTAGGTCGTAAAGTACTTCTGTTTTCATCTATACTATCGATGAGCATCGCCACCTTTACTCTCGGTACATATTTCTACTTGGATCATAGAGGAGTAAACATTTCCACAATATCTTGGCTTCCGTTAGTCTCAGTTTGCGTATTTCTTATCATGTGCAGTATGGGTTTTGGCCCTATACCTTGGATGATGATCGGCGAGTTATTCTCACCTCAAATAAAAGGCATTGCTGGAAGTAGCGCCTGCTGTTTTAACTGGCTGATGGCCTTCCTAGTAGCGCGATGCTACAACGACCTTGTTAACATCGTGGGAATTCATACAACTTTCTGGATATTCAGTGGCGCCAGTGTGCTGGGTGCATTATTTGTGCTGTTCGTAGTCCCAGAGACTAAGGGAAAATCTCTTGAACAAATTCAAGTAGAACTGGGTGCTAAAGCAGCAATAATTTCCAGTTCTGTTGAAGCGCAAGGATCTAAGCCGATATAGAGTAACGTTTCTGTATCTACGATATGGATTACGTCAAGTATTGTATTATATTTTCAATCGTCAAGTAGAATTGTGAAAATAACTAGTTAGTTGTTTGAAAACTGAATCAGCGTTAGATAATTAATAATTTCAGTCATTTTGACTATCAGTTTATTTCATTATTTACACAATACAGCTGGTAATACGATCATCAGTTTCTATCGAGCAGCGAATACAACTACGAGCTAATATGTTATTAACGATTGATCGCATAGATATGGCGAATCTGTGAATATGTATCATAAAGACTTTATGTATAATTCTAACGATAGAATAATTCTTCTCACACGTTCATTGTAAATAGTATCTATTCGTTATATATATGTACAATAAATAAAATAAAAAGAAACATTTTTTTTTATAAAAATTCAAAGTATATTTATCTTGGTAAAAAGACTACGTTGGAATGTAATATATAAGAAACTTTTAAGACCGATGGTGTGGTGAGATTAGATATGATAAAACGCTACGCAATCTAAACAAGTAAATCAATGATCAAGCAAGCGTGGAATTTAATATCTGATCAATAAGTACGCCACTTGATAAGCTCAACAAGCGATGATTAATATCTAAAATATAAGTAGCTAATCAATTTCTTGGTGAACGTCGTAATCAAAAGCTCAGCTTTTTTTCTGACATCGAGATTATAATTAAAGATAAAATAACAATTCGACTAAAATTAATTCACTGAGAAATCTCAGGGAATAGATCGGCGACAATTTGATCCAACAAACAGTAAGCCAAGTGTTTGTTAAACTGTGGATTTTGTAGCGGTTCTAAAAGTGATTTCATCAATTTTTCCCAGCTAGAATGTACGCCTAATATCCACCAAGGCATCAACGAAACTAGTCCTTTCTGCGCTTGTTTAACTTTATTATCCTGATGTAAATGATATCCAGTTGTATTTTCTCTGTCGTTTAATTTATCGCCAAGTATAGTGGCGTGTAATAGCTTTACAACTATAGCCGCTCTCCCTCCGCTCAATAGTTTCACCAACGTATCGTTGACCAATTTATTTATCAACGGGTCTAAACTCTTGTAAGATATAGACGCAGCGAGCCAACAAACTCTAGATAACGATGGCGGTACGTCGAGGAGAGTATCAACTGAAAAACAAGAATCATAATAAATACGTGGTTCATTTATATTCATAATCAGATGATTATAAGTATTCTGCATAACGCACCAGCCTCAGTTATGCAGAAAGATGCGCCTTTCACATGCTGCGGTTGATTAGTAACGACGAATTGAAAGTCTTGAACTTTATCAGGCATGTTAAGATTGTTGCCGAACGGTCCTAAGCGCTCCAAGTCTCTCCCTTTCTTATTTGCCGTATTAGAGGCCTGTTCGCTGCTCGGTTCAACGCCAACGTCGGTTTGTTCGTGCTCAACGTTAATAGATGCGATAAAATTTTTCATAAATTTATCCAGATGCTGTCCTCTCTCTTTGCGCAATTTGTGAGCAACATTTTGATAGAATAATCCAATGTCCGGGGTGCTGTAGCTCGATATATTATTAGGCTCTAAATCAGAAGCTGTGAGAAACGTATGGAGCAATTCACTACTCCTAAGTTTTGGTTTTGCTAATAACTTCTGGATAAAGTCCTGATATCGTTGTCTATTCGTGTTCAAAGAAGGGTGTTGATTTTTTCTAGCGGGTAAAGGCGAGTCGTTCAATTCTCTGTCGCCGTGAAATTCAGCTAATCGATTTCTCAGCGTATAAAAGTCTATGTCTCTTCTTAATACTGTCCAAGATTTATCCTGTGATACGCTGTGAACAGCTATCATATACAGAGGCTGTGCGCCTCTACCGTCTACGTCGGGAACGGTCACTCTCCAAGCTGTGAGATCACGACTTCCTCCGTCTTCGTAGGAATTAGGAATTCTGTTCAGTCTAGTTGAACAGTCTACCTCTTCGGCTTGGTATACGTTGTCCGATTGATAAGGGGATCCGTCTACTGCAGACGTTCGCAAAACTCTTTGAATACGACCGATCTGGCTGCTCAATCTACTTCCCATTCCCTGCGTGGCTCCGACTTGGCTACTGAAATTATGAGGAAAAGATTTATAGCTCGATATTATTGGAGGGCGAAAAAAAGATATGAATACAAGTTATGATATCTTAAACCCTACATGGTTTGATTTGCGGATTTTTGAGGAGTCGCAGGTGTTTGTTGACCGCACAGCCTTGTATACATCTGAAATAATGTAATATATAATTATTCTGTGTTTCTTAAGGCTTGATTTCAATTTCTTTCAATTATTTTAAACAGTTTTACTATTGATTATCATTGCCTGATAGCTGTGATGAAAAGAAGGTAGACAAGTTATTTCCAATAGCGTATGAGCTTCTTGATGAGCTTGATAAAGCGGTCGTGAAGTTCTCAGCTCTTGTATCTTTCTCGATCCACCTTCGAGTACTGAAAAAATGATTAAACAATATTATTGTATTATTTAAATGGTGTACGAGTCTGTTTAAAAATAGTTAAATTACTTTTCTTCAATCCCTTTGATATGTGTAACGGTAAATGAAGGTAATTTGGTGTCTCAGGGGTCAGATAAGAAGAGTAAAGATTCTGCGCAGCTGCGAATAAATTCTCTTCAGTTTCCAGACTCAGATCTGGATTGAGCATACGTTTGCTAAGATCGTCTGTAATAAAATGTACAATAAATTAAATTAAATTAAGGCATAAAATAGATTTAGAAATAAGTGGTAAATAATTTCCACACCTATGTCTAAGCAGAATTGAAGGAGATGTACTGGTCCAGTTTCCTTGATGTGTTGCATGAATAGGTAAAGGAGTTGAGGATTATTCAGCACCTCTTCAAGCGTAGGTTTCAATGAATTAGAAACTTTGTCTAATATCAACGGAGGCATTGCCCATGTATGTAGCAACGGAACATTTACAGGGTCTAAATTCTGCGCTAACATTCCCTCGTGATGAGTCGATAGTATTACCAAGGTGTTTATATTGTCTGGATCTGCTAGAGCGTCCATAGCTGGTAGTAATACCCAGTTGGCTAAAATTTCTCTGATAATAATCTGTAAATAAGAAAAACAGAAGTTAAATGAGTTGAAGTAACGTTTCTTCAAAACTTTGCGCACAAAGACATTGGCGAGAGAAAAATGAAATTACTTTATTATTTATTGAGAAATGTGTGCTGGGTAGTAAATGTGGCATAAGAGTTGTGACCAGTCCTCTTAAATAGTTTAATTCAGCATCTCGAGAATAAGCTGCAGGATGAATTCTCGGACCTAGATAATCGGCGGCATAATCTATGGGATTACCGCCCTGCTCTTTGGCTCGATTAACAATTATTCTCCAATCCTGAGCATGCTGCAATGCTATAGGAACTAAATGTTCGAATATAACAGCCGCCGTATCGATGCGAAACAATCTTTCGGCTATATTTCCAGATGCAGTTGCTATAGACGTTCTAAATTGTTGAACAAACGCCTCGTCCGACGAAAAATCCGAGTACCATGCGCAGACGTACGTTTGTAAGAGATTTTCCAAGAGCTGGAAGAAAGTTAGAACCATGTTTAGTGTTTTTAGAGGCTTTTGGTGATTTTTAAATCGTTTCAAGAAACTGAATTGGATAAAATGAGAATCTGGAGTTTAGAATTCACACTAGCGTTCAATCTTTTTACCATATCTTCATTTCTTTGATACAGATACCTTAGTTTATCAAATTTAAAGCAAATTTTGTAGCGTTTATCGAATTCTTTAAAACTTTGACGATAATTTTTGTGAAAATTCAACATTTTCAGACTCGTTTCAGTTATAAATTAATATTTCGACATTACGAAGCTATGAGAATGAAAAAACGTTGATAAAAAGTTTAAAAAATAATCACGTTTTCCAACGCCTCGTCAAAATCCTTGGGCACATTGACTCTGAGATAATGTCTAGAGGGTTTAAGACGTTTGCAAGTATTTCCTCCGCACACGCCGCACGAGTCGCAAGATTTTTCTTCATTTATTTGCAGACTCGATACGTAAGATATTTTCTTTAAATTAAGACCAAAGAAACGGAGTAATTTAGTGCCCCATAAAACTCCGGTTAAGTATATAACGCTGATAGCAGCGATCCATGTTATACTAAAATACAAAAAATATGAAATTTTTAATAAAAAAAAATGAACTGATATATTATTTTCATTATCATTCATTGTTCGATCGAATAACTTAAATATTAGATTCGTATTGTTGTTGTATATTATATATATAAACATAACCTAAAATAATATAGTATCTCTCTAACCTGTCAAATGCTGCTAAGAATGCGGCTAATGTTAAAGCTATCAACGCTAACGAACACTCGATTTTATCTCCTGATAAGAATATCATGTTTTTTGATAATATTAAAGAAAACTTAATTTAATATAAATTAAATATAATACAATACGAGGTGTTAAAACTGTTGTTAACGATATGATAAACACTTCATTTTTACGTATGAGACACCCTAACCCTATTTTTATAAACAAACGCGCATCGTGTAAGGCTGAAAAGATAAGATAGATAGAAGAAGGTTGACTCGATGTGGATTGGTGTTTGTATCTGTTCTTCTTTTTCTTTTTTTTTTTCTTTCATTCCAATTATGATTTATTATCGATATAATAAATAATATAATCAACGATTTTATTTTATAAGTATAATATAATAATATAAAGAAATAAATGCGATAAGATTTAAATGATAATTTAATGTAAAATTTATAAAACGTTTTCATTTTACAATGTTGGTAACATTCGATCACAGAGACAATATTATAATGGCTAGTTTACGCAACGTAACTTGACTTGATTTAAAGATTGACCAATGAGAAGGCTGCTTTAGATGCGCGCCAGGTGAATCGAGCCTCTTGATTGGTCGATTCTTAAATTACGTCAAGTTACGTCGCTGTGTAATGGTGCCGTTCCATGTAGGCCCGGATCGCCGGAATCCGGAATCACGGAACGGAATGCACGGAAAAGTCACTATAATCCGCGTTCCGCTAATTTCATTCCGTCGTATTTTTACGGAATGGTGGATTCGTCCGGTATTCGCATATTATAGTCGTAAATAATTTTGCTTTGAGAAATTGATGCACTTTTGGAAGTCTTGAATAACCGAATCATCATTAATAGACATATTACACAAATTCCGGAACGGAATGCCGGAACGTCAACTTTTATTTGATGAAATAATCAATTATAGTTACAGAATTTGATCTTACATAGAAGCTAATTAAATAAATTACATATATTGATACAAAAATTGTATCTAAACAGACAAATAAAGCCGAATAGCACAAATATGGATCGGCTCCGTTCCGTCGTTCCGTGCAGTTTTGGTACATGGGACGGCAGGGTTTTTCAAGACCCGGAACGGATTCGGAAATCCACTAGATTTCGTCTGCGTTCCGTTCCGTGATTCCGGATTCCGGCGATCCGGGCCTACATGGGACGGCACCATAAACCAGGCATAAAAATCACAACGAATACAATAATATAAGAACAAATTAATGAATAAAACAGACTAGTAAATAATAAACTCTAAAATTGTAATATATTGTATTATAATGAATTGTATTGTATATTATAAGCTAAATAAGTTATAATATTAGTATATTTTTCGATATACCTATAGATCTTAAATATCATGAAAAAAGAGATCGAATTAAGAGTAGAAACTCGATGAATAAAAATCAAACGAATATTTAGTAATTTTAGTATCAATTTATCCCGTGTTTATAAGTTGGTAGTAGAGTATAGCACGTATACGGGCGTTGACTGACATTCCGTTGACAGGTACGCGAAAGCAGAAAAAAAAAAAAAAAAAAGTATAGAGAGACATGCGTGCATATATGTGAGGTTTATATATGTATGTATGCGCGTGTGTGTATGCGCCACCGAGAAGAGAGAGTAGGACCGAGGACCGATTATATCCTACGTGTTTGGGGGGACCTATATACCGCTACTGCTACTACTGCTGTGTTGTATAAAACGAATAGAAAGAAGAAGAATAATAATAATAATAAGAAAAAAATAATAATCTTCGTAAACGATAGTATAAATATAATATAATATAACTACAAGATAAGATCAAAAATAAAGAAAAACTACTTACGTCTAACTACTATATATATAAATAAAAGATAAATACTATTTACTACCGTATAGAGTTTATTATATTATTAACAATTTTATTATAATATCTAAATACTAAAAAAAAAAAAAAAAAAAAACGAATATTGTATACGTAAAAATCTCACGACTAGATAGATAGATAGATTAATTTTAATTGTTTTATATATATATATATATATATATATATATATATACCGTTATTATGTTTTAAAATAATAATAAGTAAATGAAAAAATATGTCAGTTAATCTGACGAAAAATAAAGACTCGCTTATTGCCGCATGGCGAAGCGTTGTCGACGATAAATCTAACAACGATTGGTAAGTGAAGTTAATACTATGTGTGTATCCGTATCATTCCAATTATTTGTTCATTTGTTTTTTTTTTTTTTTTTCGTTCTTTTCTTTATAAATTTAAACAATGATAAAAAAAAAAAAAAAAAAAAAAAAGAAGATAAAGATAATGAAAAATTAATCTTTCATTGTAATTGTTATTATTTTCAGGGCGGTTTTTGGCTACGAGGGTCAAAGCAATGATTTGAAATTAGTAGGCACAGGCGACGGAGGCCTTGAAGAAATGATCGAGGAATTAAACAGCGGTAAAATAATGTACGCATTCTGTCGTGTTATCGATAAAAAGACGAGCCTACCAAAATGTGTATTAATCAATTGGGTGAGAATATTTATTTCAACACTATCGTCTAAAAAAAAAAAAAAAAAAAAAAAAAACTAAAAAAAAAAAAAAAGTTATATAAAATCTAATCTTTAGCGACGACAACATACGTCTCCCTTATCATTTACCGAATCCGTTATTTGTTATCTACTATATACGCATATCCTATAGCGGAGATAAATAGTCACAGGCTAAAAGATAAGAAGCACTACTTCCTTTAATTTCAGAATTGCATTACTATAAACCACTAATGTGGTTTGAAGAATAAAATTTCATAACTACAATCTTGAAACTCGCTCTTTTCATTTTTCATCTCTTCATGTTTACTTAATTCTGATTTGTTTTATTTTTTTATTACAAAAAATAAAAATAAACAACAGCAAGGTGAAGGAGCTCCGATAGTGAGGAAAGGAACATGCGCAAATCATATACGAGATATAGAAAAACTTCTTAAGGGTGCTCATGTAACTGTAAACGCTAGAACCGACGAAGAAGTTGAGGTGGAATTAATAATGGACAAATTGGCACGAGCTACTGGATCTAGTTATAAGTTTAACGAACCTAGAGGCGAAAACGGTGGACAATTAGGACCTGTTGGAACTACCTATCGCAGGTTGATTGAAAGATCTCATCAATTAACGCTGATTTTTCGATTTTAAAGAATATTCAATCTCTAAGACCAGAAATGTTGGAGCTAAACGCTTGTCTTTCTTACTTTTCATTCTGTAAATAGCTAAAATCGAATTTTGGGTAGACAAAGAAACGTAGAAAATATGAATTTATTGCAAGATTTTCCTAAGTTTCTTTCTAAATTCGTATATTTGCACTTTATTTCCTCAGGGTGATACCAGAGCAGGAGATAAACGCTAGCGAGCGTGACCAGTTCTGGCAGCGAGAAGAACTCGAGGAAAAGCAGAGACTTGAAGAAGAACGTTCGCGACGAGACGAAGAGCGACAAAAATTAGAATCCGAACGTCGTTCGAGAGAAGAAAAGGAGAGCCAGTTGAGAGATGCGCAGGTCCGACGACCCATGGCAATTAAAATTTTATCGATAACTCTGCTCGATGAGAGAAACTATAGTATAGGAGTGAAATTTTAATAAATAAAAGATTATTTTCTTGTCTAGGTAACAGCGAAGGAGAGTATAGTGACGAAGCACAGACAAGCTGAACTACGAGCACAGGAAATAACGAATTTACGTAATCAGCAGAACACGGTGATTCAACAGAACCCGGATTCTGAAGAGGAGAGAAAATCGCGTAGCGAAGAACTTCGCAAACAACGTAGCAAAGAAACTCAACAGCTTATTGCTCAACGAACGATAAACGCTAGGGCTGTATTTGAACAGAATACAGCTGCGGGTCAGATGAAGGCTGCTTCGTTTATACCTAAGGTCAATGAAACCGTTGAAAATCGCAGGGAATTATTAAAGAACGAGATCGATAATAGCGAAGAGATTTTAAACGATGTTGAAGATGAGCCGGAAGCACAGATTCAGGCAGAAAAAAAAATAGAGGAAAAAGAACAAGAAGAAGAAGAAGAAGAAGAAGAGGAGCAGCCTCAACGTCAACATCCTCCGCAATCACAAATAGCTGCTCCTTTAGAAGAGCCTAAATCATTATCTCCGCAGAATCAATCTAAAGAGCCTAAATCAAATAGCGTAGAACCTGTAGAGCCAGAAGAAACATCTGTGATTAATGACCAGGAGACTGAAAGCGAGCTTTATAATCAACTCGAAGAAGGATCGTACGTTTATTTCGATCCAAATAACGAGGGTATGAAAGCTAGAGCTCTTTACGATTATCAAGCCGCTGATAATACAGAGATTACTTTTGACCCCGGTGATATTATCACGCATATTGATACCATAGACGATGGATGGTGGCAGGGATTAGGACCGGATGGAACTTACGGTCTATTTCCAGCTAATTACGTTGAAGTTATCGAGTAAATTTTCGAATCTATGTAAGTATCGAGATTTTCTACGATCGATAGAAAAAGAAAAAAGAAAAAGATTCATTTGAATTGAATTTTGGATATCGGATCGAATTTTATTTCGAGAATTTCTATCAAAGGTTTATATTTTATAATTAATCAGATTTTTATAGAAACTTTGAAATTTAAATTCATTTTCTACATTTTTTCTCTTCGTTGGATGCAAAAAAACCAGTAAAAAAAAAAAAAAAATAAAAACGAAATCGAAAAATCCGAATGAAATAAAATTGATAATATTTCTATATTTCAGGTATATCGAAGAATACCTGAAGAGAGTGACTAATCGTAAATGGAAGAAAAGAAGAAAAAAAAAAAAAAAAACTGTTCGAGATTTTAAAAGAATCGTCGCAATATATTATATAAATAATTCTACATATACGAATTTTTTTTTTTTTTTTCTTTTTTTTTTTTCAAATGGTTCTAGATAAGACCTTATTATATAGACCGAAGCGTATATATAATATAATTGTTTTATTCTTATTTAATTTTATTATTAATTAATTAATTATTATTAATTATTATTATTATTATTATAACGTGCAAGTATTATAATAGTTAATACCCAAGTGATGATTTTAAAGAATAAAATAATCATATTTCAAGAAAATAAAAGAAAATAATCAAGTGTTTATTTATTTATTTTTCTTTTCTTTTCTTTCTCTTTTCTTTTCTCTTCTTTCTCTGTCTTTATATTTCTTTATTTCATTTAATCATCGTCTGTAGCTTGGATTCTGTCCAGCACCAGCTGCCGCACCTCCTCCAGTGTGACTTAAGAAAGCTAGATGTCCTTTCGGACATTTATTAGCATAATGTCCCTTGGTACCACACTTATAACACGTTACTTCTTCCAACGGTTTTTGAGGCCCTCGTGGAGGAGGACCACTATGTGAATTCATATGGTGATGAGCGGGAACACCTGGACCACCACCCTCAAGCTCTTGCCTAGCTTGAGCCTCTCGTATATCGGGTGGCATTTTGTTACAATAGATTGCCTTGTGGCCACCTTCGCCACAGAAATGGCATGTGATCATTACTTTCTTTCCCTCTTTTGGCTGCATGTCTTGAACAGCTGGGAGCTCGAATCTCGGACTAGAATTGAACGATTGGAAAGCGTTAAGATCATTTTCAGGAATAATAGAAACCAAGTTTCTTTACTTATCAAGATTTTGACAATTTCTCTATAACTGAACATTCTGAAAAATTGAAAAACAAATTTAGATGAAAAATCACAGAGTTTTTAAAATCTAATGAATTACTTATAACGATGAGTTCTGAAAAATTCTGATAATAAATTCTGTATAAAAAAAATAATATTATTTCAGACGTTGATTTTTTTTTCTTTTTTCTCCCAACTTACTGCATAAATTTACAAATCGGTCCTTCAGGACAAAATCCTGCAAGATACGCCATGCATAAAACACGTCTAACGTGTCTATGCCTACATAGCGGTCCGTGTCTGCAAAATCCTCTATCGTACCACGGACAATCGCGTACTTTTGTTTCAGGATCTATGTGAAGAAATGGACACTCTTTGTTGTGGCACGCGTCTAGAATTAAATAAAAAATGAATCAATTTTTTTTTTTTTTTTTTTTTTTTTTTTTTTTTATTTTAGAGCCGATTTAGTCAACGTTCGATAATTTTTCTCCTTTATTTTTTTCTAATCGTAGTTCGCTTACTAAACCGTGAATAAAAATAGCATTCAGGCATCTTTGTCATGTCGTATTCGTGAAGAAATTCACACTGATCTCCCTTTTTGCATAAACCTCTGAGCCAGTGTTTACAAACAATGGTTCTGTCCCCTCTGACATGTCTGAATGGGCATGAACCACCCTTCACGCAAGTTCCTCGTGGATAAAATTGGCACACCGCCGCAATGGATTCTGAAAGAAGATGTGTGATTATTTTTTTTTTTTTTTTTTTTTTTTTTTTTTTTAAACCGATATAATTATTACAAATTTTGAAAATTTTGAAAATTAATTTTGAATTTATATTTTTTTTTTTTTTGTATTTTTTTTCTTACAAAATTCAATAATTACTTCATAAAAAAGGTTAAGTTGAATTTGGGTTCTATTTTTTTTTTTTTTTTTTTTTTTCTTCGGTTTTGAAAAGACGCGTAATATGATAAGGACAAAGCATAACCTTAACCATAACCATAACCTAACCTAACTTTGTTTGTTAAAATCATTAATACATACTGTCCATCCCCGTAAAGGGTAACGACAAAGCTCCATATTGTTCATCCAAAGCAATTTCAATGTCGAATCTCATGTGTTCAACGTTAGCTACAATACACTCCATTATCTAATAATAAAATAATAATTAAACTTTTGATTTAGGATTAATATTATCATCATTCATCACTACTACTACATTTACGCATTGTCGCAGTTCAAGTGTCTCTCACACCGCACACACGGTGAATTCATATTTCAATTTCAATTTCAATTTACGGAGGCAGCCATATTGGATTTTTTTTTTTTTTTTTATTCAATGACACGAACTATGAAACGTTTATCTAGACGGGAAAACTCAACTGCTACATTGTTTTACTGGACAAAATATAGATTCTCATGGTGCCGTCCCATGTAGGCCCGGATCGCCGGAATCCGGAATCACGGAACGGAACGCAGACGAAATTTAGTAGATTTCCGAATCCGTTCCGGGTCTTGAAAAACCCTGCCGTCCCATGTACCAAAACTGCACGGAACGACGGAACGGAGCCGATCCATATTTGTGCTATTCGGCATTATTTGTCTGTTTAGATACAATTTTTTGTATCAACATATGTAATTTATTTAATTAGCTTCTATGTAAGATCAAATTCTGTAACTATAATTGATTATTTCATCAAATAAAAGTTGACGTTCCGGCATTCCGTTCCGGAATTTGTGTACATGGGACGCAGGGAAATGCAAATAGACGGAACGGAACACGGAACTTGTATATACATGTATCTACATGAACATAACCCTGCAAATTGTAGAAAGACGCGTGTGTAGATACAAATTTGATGATGAATCCTCAAATGTGTCTATTAATGATGATTCGGTTATTCAAGACTTCCAAAAGTGCATCAATTTCTCAAAGCAAAATTATTTACGACTATAATTTATGGATACCGGACGGATCCACCATTCCGTGAAAATACGACGGAATAAAATTAGCGGAACGCGGATTCTAGTGACTTTTCCGTTCATTCCGTTCCGTGATTCCGGATTCCGGCGATCCGGGCCTACATGGGACGGCACCATCATTCGTCAATTCGTCTAACTAGTTACTAGATGAAAAAATTTTGCAAAAATCTACTCTGGGTTTTCGAAAGGCGGGAAGCTGTATAAATTCAAATTTCCAGAAATACTTAAATCATGTTATTTTATTGTTAATTAATTGTTATATTCAAATTAAATTATATGTATAGTATAATATCTAGATTTATATTTGAATACTAGTATTAATAGTATAAGGTGAAAATTGATTTTTAAATCATAAGTTTTTTTTTTTTTTTTTTTCAAATTTTATTATTAAGGCATACCGTGTACATATGTATGTATTTATTTATTTATCGTGGAAAATAAAGATATTACTATTATAATTAATAATATTGAATGAATTGTTTGCTTTTATTATTTATTATTATTATTATTATTATTATTTGGCACCTTAATACCGCGATTTTAATTAATGAAAATATAGTCACACACAGAGAGATAGAGATAGATAAAGATAGATAAGGGACTTTTACAAAATTATATACTATGTAATAGTCACACAGTTCGATATACAAACGGGAGAGGGGGGGAAAAATCGGGTTTTTTTTTTTTTTTTTAGGCGCTTTTACGGGACAACAAATATAGCATAAAATAATAAACTATACATCTGTATACGTTTTGCTAAATATTACAACATGTAAAAAGACAGAGAGAAATGAAAGAAAAAAAAAAAAAAAAAGAAATAAATAATTATCAAAGATATTATTATACGTCTTAAAAATAAAGAAAGATATAGTAAGGAAAGAAAAGAACTATTTGATAATCGCATTGATGTATTATTATAAAAAAAGACAAAAAATCAAACTACATGTTTAATAATGTAATAAGTAAACTAGTTGCGAATGATAATTAATTCCCTTCTTTTTAGAAAAAAAAAAAACAAAAAAAAAAAAAAAGAATCTCGAGACTTGAATTACATTGTTAACTACTTAGTAGTAAGAGTCGTTCTAAATTTTTCCATTTTTTTTTTTTTTTTTTTTTTGTTATTTGTTATTCATGCCTTGTATATGTCTAAAAGTTCGATTTCATGGGCTGTAAACAACAGCAGTTTAGTAACTTATTAGATGTTTCTAGTAAAATCATTAAAAATCACTAGAAATCACGAAAAATCACTAGAAACATCTAGTTAGTTACTAGAAACATTTAATAAGTTACTAGAAAGATCTAGTAAGTTACTAGAATCTAGTAAGTTACTAGAAAGATCTAGTAAGTTACTAGAAACACCTAATAAGTTACTAGAAACTGCTGTTGATAATAAAATGATGAAATGTTCATATTTTCATAATAAACAGCTAACAATGCAAATTGGTCGAAATAAAGACTATCGTATGTATTCCATGATCAATGTTCTCTCAGGTCATACTTTAGAACGTTTACGAGCTATCGCATCTTCAACAGCCTTAAGCTGTTTCAATAATTCCTCACGTCGTGAGCTTGCCTTCTTTGCAGCTTTAGCAGCAGCGGCTGCTGCGCTAGCTTTGCTATCTATATGAGGTGGCGATTCAGCTGGTCTTTTCTTTCCTGCTATTGTAGCGCTTCTGTCTATCTTCTTAATTGCTGACGATGCGTTGTTAGACGGTTTTAACGCTAACTTTATTTGCTGTTTTGTTCCGCCCAGTTTCAACGCATCCAATCCTTTGGATTCCTTACGGCTTTGGGGTGGCGACGAACCCTTTCTTCTACGCGCACCGCTAGATGAAGATGAGTAACTCGATTCACTTGAATCACTGCTACTTCCACTACTGTCCGATCCAGAACTGCTGTGCGATGACCTGGGGGATAAAAGATTAAAAATTTATATGAAATAAAATGATTGAAATCAAAGCCCGAATTCTTAATCCTACAATCATTACCTAGACCGTGATCTGCTCTTGATTACTTTAGCAACTGCAGCTGCAGCTATGGCAGCCTTATCCCTCGCCTTATCATGATGTCTTTGATGAGACGACAGAGGGCTAGGCGCAGGTGGATTTAGACCTGCTCGTCTATGCAGCGTACCAGTTGTAGGAGATATCGATCCCTTCTGAGGTCTCGGAGACGGAGCTGGCGGATTCATCAACATCGCTCCTCGCTGTGGCTGAGTAGTCACAGGCGCAGGGGTGGAAGGTGAAGGTGAAGTAGGAGGCTTCCCCCCCTTGCCGCCAGGGCGGGACCTAGAGGGAGGGGAAGGAGATCGGGACCTGGACAGGGAGTCATAAGAGCTGTAGCTAGAGCGACTCGAGCTACGGCTAGAGCTAAAATAATTACACCACTCTCATACTCTGCTTTTTTCCTATAATAAGCTAATTTCACTCAAGGGGGTATATGACGTTACAGTATAACATCCAACTCATATCCTCAATCCTTACCAGTAATCAGATATTCGATAAAAATGGCTTTTAATCTAAAGCCATACACAGAAACGTTTTTACAGCATAGAATATCGCCTTTTATAAATTGAAATAAACTTTCCAAGGTCTTCGTACATCGATACTAGTCTTAGTTTTTAAATTCAACGTCAGATACCCCCTTAAACTGACCGACGATGCTGATAAAATAATATAACAGAGTCTAATCTGAATTGAATGTCTGAATAAATTCCTAATCTTTTTAAAGAAGAAGAAGAAGAAAAAAAAAGATAAGTAAACCGAATCGTCGTTATACCTCGTAGAGGAATAAGAAGAACCCGAAGAGTAAGACTGTCTCCTAGGCCTCTTTGTAGCAGAAGAAGGATTTCTCCTAACAGCCGAAGGTGATTTTCGTCTCATCCAAGGATCGGCCCATTCGTCACCTCTACCTCTCTCAATAGGCGGCGGTTCCTCTTCTCTCCAAGGTTTATTAGGCGGTATACGTTCTACTATAACTTCTCTAGATGGACGTTTGTGCTTTTTCTCATATTTCTCATAGTATTCACGTTCCCTATCGCGTTCCCTTTCCCTATCTCTTTCTCGTTCTCTTGGATGCGGAGGCGGAGATACTGAATGTGGCGCTGCGCGAGGTGGCGGATGATATTCTATCCTTTCTCTGTACTCAGGACCAGGACGAGGCTCTGGTTTGTAATGAACTCTCCTAATTAGAAGTGCAAAAATTTTCATCAATTAAATTCAATTATATTCATCGATGGTTCTTTTTTCTTTCTCAGCGCCTGAAATATGCAATATATAGAATTTTACAAACACCTTTCCCATATTCTCACCTATAATACTCTGGAGGCGCAGCAGGCGGGGGATAATAGCCCTCAGGTTCGTCGACGTAACGTTCTGGCGTTGTTCGCGGCGGAGGACCACGGCGAGGCGGTTCTCTAGTAGGAGGCCAACGTTCTGGCGGTGGTTCAGGACTCGCAGCTCTAACGTAGTAGCCGGCTTCTCTGTCTAACTCTTCTTGGCCAAGACTAAGATTCATCTTTTTCTCCTCGAAATCCATGTCCGTTTCTTTGCGTTTGTTCGCCTTGCGCATCATCTAAGGAAAAGAAAATATGGGAGTCAAAATATCATCAAATTTGAATCGATTCATTGAATTTTTACAATGAATAATTCACCTCCTTGGCGTGTCTGAGACCCCTTTCCCACGCAGACTCAGCAGGAGGTTCTTCGATCTTAGGAGCATGAGGATGCGCCGGAAAGCCTGGCGGCGCTCTCATTATTGGAGGTCTTTCAATGTGGGGTCGAAATTCGTGAGGACCTGGCGCGTGCTGAGGCGGATAAGCCATCGGTCTCACCATATCAAACATGGTGTAATTTCCTTTGTCCGTTACACCGGGATGAAGAAATCTGCAACTAACACCCCAGGTGCACTGGCCTCTGTTATAAAACCGGCACACAGGTCTCGGCTCTGTTTCTTCAGGCCTTGCGTCGTCCCCGTCGCTCAATTCTCCTTCTTCTAATTCGGACTCTTCTTTCTCCCCGTCTTCCTCGCCTTCTTCGACGTCGTTTATCTCCCCTGATTCTTTACCCTTATCTTTATCCTTTTCTTTATTATCCTTATCTTTATCCTTCACATCTTTGTCTTTTATTTCTTTAATCTCTTTTATCGGTATCGGTTCAGTTTCACCTGCGAAAAAGAAATAATAAAACAACGTTAAATATCAAGAATTTCAATAAACTTCAACAAAGTTTAAAGAATATTTTCTAAACGACGCACCGTCGTCCCTCTCGTCTTTCCACTGTCCGTCAGCCTCGAAATCTAACTGTTCGTTTTCCTCGACGATAGTTACAGCCTCTTTTTTATTATCATCGTTTTTGTCTTCTACGCCGCCGGTTCTAGCTTCGCCTGCGCTACTCCTTTGCTCGGTTTCATCAACGCCGTCTAAACTATCGAGATCAGAAACGTCAGACAAATCTTCGCCGTGAGTCATGGGTGTTGGTTTTAATTTTTGAGTCGGTTCTTCCGGTTCTTCGTCGTCGATATCACCGTCTGAAATCTGCTCGCCGTCAATAACTGTGAAAGCGTTATTTCTTGGCGTTGTTGTAACGCCGGTTTGTTGTTTATCGTCATCAGCGAACGAGTTTGAATCCGACTTGGGAGACTTTGAAGAATTTCTTTTAATCTGTTCGGTTTTAAAAGCCGGTGATTTTGGACTCGGCGGTTTTGATCTTCCTCCACTTTTAGGAGAACTATTTCTAGACGGAGAAGATCTGGTTGGTGACGCGTCTCCATATTGCGGCGAGTTTTGACCGGATCCAAAAAATTTTGGAGAGTCTTCTAAATTCGACTTTGGGGAAACCGGAGATGCGGGACCAGATCTGATCTGAGATCTAGGTGAACTTCTATCGGATCTAGGAGACTCGGGTGAGTTGTGCTCCGATCTATAAGACTTGTTAGACCTCGGTGTAGACTTCTGTGAACTACGGCTAGACCTCGGTGAGGGAGGATCGAATCTCGGTGATTTAGGTGAAACAGGACCAGATCGATGAGATTTAGGAGATACAGGACCTGACCTAGGTGATTTATTCACCGATTTATCTCTGGAGGATAAAGAACTAGCTGGCGATTTAGGACCAGAATTATCAGACGGCGATCTTGGGGCTGATTGCGAAGACACAGATCCGTCTGGTGTTATAGCTCGGCTTCTTCTATTGCTGTAATCATCTTCTGATGAACTATCCGAACCCGAATCAGACATGTTGGATTATTCTAGCCTGAGGACAAGAATATTCAAGATATTAGATGTGAAATAAAGGGTCGGAGAATAGGATAAAGTGCGAAGGGAAGAAGGTTTAATCTCTTTCTTTGGGTTTTTTTTTTGTTATTTTCATTCTATTATCTAAAATTTTTTTTTGTTTTTTTTTTTTTTTATTTTTTTCAAATACCTACCAAAAGAGAGATCAATAATTATTAAATCAATTATTAAAACAATTATTAAAAATTTTTTTTTTTTTTTTTTTTTTTTTTTTTAAAGTAGCTCGATTTTCATTGTCCAGCTACATTTGTATTTTTTTTTTTTTTTTGTTTTTTTTTTTTTTTTTTTTGTCGCGTGGCTTGCTTACCTGTGTCAAATATCAACTGTGGGGACTCGCTCCTGTATCGGAAATTGTTCTCTGCCGCGTCGGACATTTATATTTATTAAAACACTAAACGTTGAAAACTTATTTTTGATTTTCTTTTCATATGACTTTTTGTTTTTTTTTTTTTGGTTTTTTTTTTTTTTTTTTTTTTTTTCTGTGTACAACGTTACTTAAATACTCAAAACTGACGACGACGACAACGACGACGAACTTATACTTATATTTTTTTTTTCTTTTTTTTTTTTTTTTTTTTTTATATCACACAACATATTCAAAGTATACTTTTTTTGTTTTTTTTTTTTTTTTTGTAAATTTTTTTTTTTTTTTTTTCTTGCGCTTTTCGATTCGCATTCTTTTTTTTTTTTTCGTTTCCTTACTTTTTCGACATTTTCGTTGATTGACGATTAAATCAAGCACAACACAAACTAAGAAAAACTTTTGACTTTTTTTTTTTTTTTTTTTTTGTTTTTTTCTGTCGCTTTCAACTGTTTGTTTGTTTGTTTGTACTGCACTAAATTGTATTATTATTATTATTATTATTATTATTATTATTACATGGTATACTAACAACGATAGAAGAACTCGGTTTTTTTTTTTTTTTTTTCGCGAACCTGAAAAAATTTTTTTTGTTCTTGTTTTTTTTTTTTTTTTTTTTTTCTTTTTTTCATTTACTCTCCATACCTTGGCAAGACATTAATGATATAGACGAACAGGGTTGGATTAATTACATTAAACATGTATTTTAAAAGAAGAATAAGAAGAAGAAGAAGAAGAAGAAGAAGAAGAAGGAAATAAATTAGTATTTTGTATTTTTTTTTTTTTCCATATTCTTTCTTTCTTTCTTTCGTTAATTAAAATGTTATACTATTGATAAAATATAATATAAAAGAAATATAAAAGAAAGATGGAAAATAATATATGTATTACATTCATTCATTCTCATGGGACCACCAAGACACGATAACGACATAAAAAAAAAAAAAAAATTATAATTATTATTATTATTATTATTCATCGTATGTTTCTTTTTTTATTTGAACAACGTATTGAACTGTTATTCTTTTTTTTTTTTTTTTTTCATATATTATATATTATATTATGTATATTCGCTTTCTAGGTTACGTATATGTATAGTGGTCGTAAATTTGACGACGTTGAAGTTTTTTTTTTTTTTTTTCATTATTTTTCTCATTCTCTAATTCTTATTCGTTGAAATTTTTTTTTTTTTTTTTTTGGGTTATTATCGTATCTTCTATGGTGTGGTGGTGAGAATATAAAATAATTTTTTTTTTCAAAATGATTTTATGTCTCCAGTTTATATATATATTTGTTAATTTTATTTTATTTTATTTTATATTATTTTACTTTACTTTATTTTATTAATAAGTTAACGAATCTTACCTTCCTCTGACCCTCGTGTATGTATCTCTTTTTCTCGTACGCCTCTCAAACCCGAGACTCTAGACTCTAGGCTTTATAAGCTCTAGACTCTACAAGAGACTCAAGGCTCAAGGCGGCCGGCGTCACTGGCCAGATATCCTATGGGTTACTTGCGGTGTAGTAGATTTTTTTTGTCCTTCGGATATTATAATATTCTTTCACAATCTATACACACGGTACTGACTTCAGTTAAGATCCTTTTAGAATCATTTGAGGATTTTCTAGGTATATAATAGTAAATATACTTTGTGTATTCAGATTTTACAAACAACCACTAATATAGGTTTTTTTTTTTTTCTTTTTTTTTTTTTTTTTTTTTGTAATGAATATTAAAGCCAGTTGTAATATAAGAAGTTAATACTAAACGCACAAAGGAAAATTCAATATTCCGAAAAAGATATTTTCTCTGCCTACTTGTTAACCATAGATTATAACACGAACTATAATATAGACTTGACGCGCACTCGAGATTTCAGACTACGATAACGTTGATGGCGCAACGTTTTTTTTTTTCTTTTCTTTTCTTTTTTCTTAAATTTTCTCACACGCAATCTTATATCACTGTACAATAAAATCTAAATATTACCTATTTCTTTTATTTTATTTTAAACAATTAGGGTTTATTTATAGCCGAAATAAGAAAATCTGGACAAACTTTTGACACCGCTTTATCTAAAGGCCGTTTCACATTCACGCGACAGAAGGACGTCACTGTCTAAAGTCACGTCGTGTCGTTGAATGAAAATCGACAATTCTGTTTTCACCGTTACATCTTTTCCACTTATTTGTTTTATGGCGAATAAATTGATATTCGATAAAGCGGTTGATAAGCTTCTTCTTTATAACCAATACCTAGCGATGTAAAAAAACGAATTGATTTAGCTGGACAAAAGCCGTTTCACATTCACGCGACGTAATGACGTCACTGTCTAAAGTCACGTCGTGTCGCTCAATGAAAATCGAGAATTCTGTTTTCACCGTCACATCTTTTCGGCTTATTTGTTTTACGGTGAATAAATTGATATTTGATAAAGCGGTTGACAAGCTTCTTCTGGTTTTTATGAAAAGGCAGTGTATAATATAACCTAGCGATGTAAAAAAAACGAATTGATTTGCTGGACAGAGGCCGTTTCGAATTCACCCGACATAATGACGTCACTGTCTAAAGTCACGTCGTGTCGTTCAATGAAAATCGACAATTCTGTTTTCACCATCACATCTCTTCCGCTTATTTGTTTTATGGCGAATAAATTGATATTTGATAAAGCGGTTGACAAGCTTCTTCTGTTTTTACATAAAAAGACAGTGTATAATATAACCAATACCTAGCGATGTGAAAAAAACGAATTGATTTAGCTAGACAAAGGCCGTTTCGAATTCACCCGACATAATGACGTCACTGTCTAAAGTCACGTCGTGTCGTTCAATGAAAATCGACAATTCTGTTATCACCGTCACATCTTTTCCGTTTATTTGTTCTATGGCGAATAAATTGATATTTGATAAAGCGGTTGACAAGCTTCTTCTATTTTTACATGAAAAGACAGTGTATAATATAACCAATACCTAGCGATGTGAAAAAAACGAATTGATTTAGCTGGACAAAGGCCGTTTCGAATTCACCCTACATAATGACGTCACTGTCTAAAGTCACGTCGTGTCGTTCAATGAAAATCGACAATTTTGTTATCACCGTCACATCTTTTCCGTTTATTTGTTCTATGGCGAATAAATTGATATTTGATAAAGCGGTTGACAAGCTTCTTCTGTATTTTCATGAAAAGACAGTGTATAAAATATAACCTAGCAATGTAAAAATTTAAACTCTGAGAACGAATAATAAAGATATAAATAAAATAAGAAATAAAAAAAAAAAAAAAAAAATACAACAAACCTAACCTAAAAAACGCTTTAATATTATGTCAATGGTGACCGAACACGGTGGTAAAGGCTACGCGCCTCTACCTCAAAGCATGAGTAATACCGACACTGATAACGACGACGATGATTTAGACAGCCGTGTTTACAGCCCTAACAAACACTCTCATCAATCATCAAAACACGAATCGTCATCAGTTATACAAGAAAACGGTAGATTCTATCCATTAGACGAGACTAAGAATCTATCAAACAGAATGCGAAACGGTCGTAACAACAACATTAATCTAGCTTTAGGTTATTGCAGCGATGATATACCGATAATGGTCGTTGACCAAGATGCTAATGACGATCTTTGGAAAAGACCTCACATGTCTTTTATAAGACAATTTTTTTTAGCTCTATCCATCCTACTATGCATAGCAACTATTTTAATATTTCTTTACGTTCTTCCGTGCAACGATGACGACGATGACGATATACAAACACCCGTCATTAAAGATCGACCCGCGCTTCTGTGGGGTCAGGATCTCCGTGGAATTGGTAAATATGGTAAAAATTTTTGATCTACGTTAAAAATTCACCCAATTTTTATTCTCCGCAGAATTGCGAGGGCCGATATCGGTGCTACCCGATCCTCCCTACGACCTGATCTTCATGTTTCGTGGTCAGCTTTTTGGTGATGTAAGAGGCGAGGCGCAAGGACCTAGAATTCCGGCTCGTGGTGGCGGCGTTATATCGATGCACAGAGGAAACGGGTCGCTACTTTGGTGGACTATACTGCCTCATTCACCTACTGAGATAGATTGCTTTAATCTTGACGTTGACGGATCTGGTAAACCGGATTGCGTCGTTGCCGGTGAAGACGGGATGCTTGTTAGCATGAGACAGATTGCTGGTACTGTGCTTTGGACATCGGAGGCTAAAGCTCATTCGAAAATACCCGTTTTTTTACCCGATATTGACGACGATGGGATAGACGATTTATTGACCGTTGAAAAAAGGAGCAAAGAAACGTCAGGAATCACGCTGATTTCAGGCAGAAATGGAAAAATTTTGGGACTTCATTCCAGACCAGATTGCAGACGCATTGATATTTATAGCTTCGATGCTAACGCCACTGTGGCTTATCTCTGCCATGAGTCTAACGGGAAACGTTAGTGCATAGATTTTGATGATATGACCTCACAGCTTTATTTTTGCGAGATTACAGCTTCCCATAATATAATAAATTGTTCAAAATTCACAGAATCGATGAAAACCATATCGTTAACGGAGTTGATCAACGGTCTGAGCCTTCCTAAATTGACGAAGAAGATTTCTAAAAAGTTTGGGATATTAACAAGCCCGTATATCATACCGGATAAGAATTCGGAACAAGTTAAACTGGACTTAACTCCGTTTCATCAGTTGTCTATACAACGGGGTGGATATTGTCCAGGAGATCTTTGCCAGACAACAACTAACGTTACTTTTCAAGGAAAGATATTATCGAACGAATCTCGTTCCATATGGAGTAGTTACGGCGAAAATTCATACGGCATGGAACCGGTGTCTTTAACTGATACCGGCAAGCCGTTGGTAGCTGGATTTGTTATGAAATTTTGGCAGTGGAATACGCTAGATTCAAATCATATTGTTAATATTAATTCTAGCGTTACAAGGCGCACAATAACAGAGTGGACTTCGGTCGTTATTATAAACCAGACCGAAGTACACGCTGTTAATGCTAGCCAGACTGATATCACACAAATATGTAAAGACTCTTCTTTCTGCCAGCCGAGCCTAAAATTACAAAGTCAATCCCTACTTGTTTCTGATCTAAACCACGATGGGTATAGGGAATTAATTAGCTATCAATCTTCGTACGAGTTGGAGAGAGAAGTTTTTGTATTAATATCTAGAGTTCAAGTAGTTAGAATTGATATTGAAGTCGCTAAATTAACGCAATTCATTATAGTCTAATGATTTTTTTTTTTTCTCAAATTCTCAAATTTGACTTTATTCAGAATTAAGATACACGATTCTTTAATATCGTTGAATCTATGTTTATTAAGGTATTCAAATTTCGAACGCAACTAAGTATAGGAAATTTTTTATATCCCTTCATTTTTTTTTTTTTTTTTTTTTTTTATTTAAATTCAAATTCATGAACAAATATTAAGTTTTCTAGTCATCACATGAGTTTACATAGTATATTAGGTAATATTATTATAGTATAGACTTAGAGATTATAATTCATCGATTAATTAAAACCGTATTACTACTACTACTACTACCTATGTTATATATAATTTATTAATTTTAGATATTATATAATACATAATACCTAATGTATAGGGATTAAAGATAGCATAATATAATGTATACTAAAAAATAATTTATAGGCAATATTTATCGAGAAATAATGACTTTCTTTTTTTTTTTTTGTAAAATTACAAATATTCGAACCAAAATATACAATTTTATTGCTTTAATCATTCATTACATTACATTACATTACATTTTTTTTTATATATAATTATTATAATTTCAAAATTTTCATTAGTTATAATTATAATTATGTTAGGTGAAATTTGAATTTTGAAATTACCCTATACGATTAATTATTATTAGTATATGAATATTGAAACAGTTCTCATTATCAGATTTTGAATTTCGAACTAATACAAGTTTCGGTTATAGTATTAAAAAATTCCTTATGTGGCTTATGGGTAATACCCGTAATTTAATTACAAATAATTGAATATCTAACTAGTCCTATCTAATTACATCTAACTAGTCTACGTTTTTATTTCCCAATAATTGAAAAAAAAAAAAAAAAAAAAAAATGAATAAAAAAATAAAAAGAAGATGATCTAAAATTCTATTTCGAACCTAGTTTCAGATATTATATACTAATTAGTAATTATAAACTTAATATAATGGGGTAGTAGATGCGGGATAAAAATAAACATATTATAATATCATGAATATGTATAAATTTTATTTGATTTATTAATATTTCGAATTACAAAATACGCCGTGCAGGCGGAGGACTTCCAATATTATCTAATTTCAAAACAATTGATATTAAATAATAATAATAATAATAATAATAATAAGTAATCGCAATGAATAATAATATATATATCGAAGATTGAATGTGCGCAGTGTGCGCGCGGTAGCGTTCGTTTTTCATGTCGACGCGCCATGTTCTCATGACAACAATCACACCTTTTATAGCCGCGACATAGAGAGGATGCATAAAGATATACTATCGAAGATATAAAAAAAAAAAAAAAAAAAAAAAATATGTTGTTCATTGCTATACATCAGCTATACAGAAGAAATAATAATAATAATAATAATAACCAAAACTACGAGAGTGCATGGTATAATAAATAAATCAACAACACAATGAGTCTATTGTAGTTGTTTAGAAAAAAGAAAAAAAGAACGAAAAAAAAAAGAAAAAAAATTAAAACTACATATAGTAAAGTTTTTATTTTCAAAAAAAAAAAAAAAAAAAAAAAAAAAAAAAAAAAAAAAACGCATCAATATAAATCGTACTACTACTAGTATATATCGCGTTATCAGTGAACGTAACATAATATATTAACAATTGAATAAATAATAATCACGTGTTCAAAAAAAAAAAAAAAAAAAAAAGAAAAAAAGAAACACGTATAAAAAAAAACACAAACATAATTAAATTCTTAAAATTAATAAAATAGATAGATAGATAGATAGATTTGGTTATAAATTTTACTATCTATCTAGTATCGCGCATATATTTATCAATCAGATCAGAAGATCAGAGTAAAATAAAATCCTACTATAGGTAGGTAGGTAGGTAGGTAGGTAGGTAGGTAGGTAGGTAGTATAGTGTTGGCAGTATTGAAAAGCTAGATATTGGTGATTCGGGAACAACAATATGGCGGCTAACCTGGAAGAGGAGCAGAGTTTACGAGAGTGTGAAGAATACGTTCAACGTCACAACATTCAGCAAGTTTTAAAAGATTGTATTGTTCAATTGTGCGTTGGTAGACCCGAGAATCCTGTATCATTCTTAAGAGAATATTTTCAAAAACTTGAACGGGTGAGTTCCGATATACTATTACTATTACTATTACTATTACTATTACTATTACAAATTTAATACTAACACAAATTAGATACAATATCTCTACCCTGGTTTGTTTGTCTATCTGTCTGTTTTTTTTTTTTTTTTTTTTTTAAATTTATTATTATTATTATTATTATTATATAGGAATTCAATTTCTGTTCGTAATAATTGTGTTCTGTAATTAATATTATACAGTATGTAATACCGCGTGCGTATTATTATTATTATTATTATTATATTGTTGTTTATTACGAGATTTATTATCGAATTCACTCGTCTATCAATCATCGACTAAGTTTTGAGGTTCATATAAGTATCAGAAAAAAAAAAAAAAAAAAAAAAAAAAAAAAGATTGAAGATAGCTAAAACCCTGAAATAACATAACAAGCGCTATAAACTCTTCTACTCCCCTCACCCCCCCTCATTCCTAGTATGTATATCGATTTTACTATACCTATAGCGGATAGCGATAGCAACTTAGAACGAGGGTGGGGCGAGGGTTAGGTTAGGTTAGATTGGGTTGGGTTGGGTTGGGTTAGGTTCTCGTTACTCACAGTATCAGGTATAATGCGTTACGAATCGGACCGCGTAAGAGAATCGGCTAAAAAGGCGACCATCACTTGATATGAATGATTTTTGACTTCGTACGATGATTGATAATTAATAAAAATATGAGATTAAGAATATATTTTTATGCTGTGATTATTATTATAGTATAATAATAGAGTTTGAAATTTTCTATATTGAGAGTATAAATATATATATATATATATATAAATATAATATAATTTGTGGGTCATACGAAAATATACGGATATTATATATATAGATAGATATATTTATATATTTATATACATAAAATGTATTTAGTGTAACTGTATTATAATATGATTCGTATCTTTAATTTTTTATTTTCTGCGAGTTTTCTTTTGCGCTATTACTACTCTCGCATGGCATGTTGAATATATATATATATCTAGTATCTCTATCTATACGCGTATAAATATTATTGCAAAAGATAGATTCGTGAAACAGCTATAATATTTGATTGTATAGAAAATAAATAATGTATTTCGCAGAAATTCGTATATATAAAATTCAATTCGAAGAGAAGAAGAATACATAAACACAGTTTCATCTATTAAATTTTGCCTTCTGAATTTTTTTTAACACATCTTCTTGATTTATTATTAATAATTAAATAATAAGGAAATTCAAAAAAGAGGCTGGAGATATTAACAGTGTTTGAATTTACCGACCGAAATATTGCGTTTAAGGGTATATATGAAAGGTGAATTAAACCCACCTCGAATTTTTGGCAACCCGTTTCTCAGCTAAAACACATACGATCGATGTGAAATTGATATCAGTGACGCGTAGAAAAAGTGAACGAAAGGCATGATGCTCTTGGATTTCTAAAAATCGAAAATAAAATTTACAATTTTCTATCAAGAGTTGCTCTGTAACGAATAATCGTTGTTATGCTGACGTTATACTTGGATAAATATAAAAAAAAAAAAAAAACACCCGAAACATTTTCAGCTTTTTTTTTGAAAATCCAAGAGCATCATGCCCTTCGTTCACTTTTTCTGCATCACTGATATCAATTTCACATCGATCGTATGTGTTTTAGCTGAGAAACTGGCTGTCGAAAATTCGAGGTGTATAATTCACCTTTCATATCCCCTTAAGAAAAAACTAAGCGGGGAACCCTAGCGCGTACGTGTATGTACAAATGCGGGCGTGTAGGCGCAGCGTTTTGTAGTATAACATGTATAGCGGGTTTCCGATTCTAAAGATAGTAAATTCTGAAAATATGTTTCATATCCTATGCATATAATAATATGCGTGTGTAGATAAGTATATACGTAAGACGCCGTCTTATGTCCTATACTACGAAGGTAGGGGTAGGGGTAGCGTCGCAACGACGATAGCCGGAGCCAAAATCATATATATATATATATATATGTATAAGTGTGTATCTATCTATATATCTATATTCCAAAAATATGAACGATATAATAAACATAGAAATCTTGCGAAGAAGTTATATATTTTATCGACCCGCATCACATCCTCAAAACACGCTGTATATATACTATACCTATACGTACTGCTTACACTGCTTAGTGCTTACTGCCTATACTGCTTATGCTCAGAGCGATCATCTCAACCCGGTCATTCGTGTTTGAACCGTACCGCGTATACATAGTGTTCATATAGTATATAAGTAAATTAAACTTAACTTATATTAACGCATATTTTACATATATATATATATATATTGTAATACAGCGAAACGTCGTATAGTATAACGTATATATACATATACATATATATGTATAATATTATAATTGGATTTAACGCGAGCTATATAGTTAGTATATATATATACAGTATATATGTATACTCCAGGTATACATATATATAGACTGCGGTTTAATAAAATTAGAAGACTGAATTTTACTGCCTACATACATACGGGATCCACTAGTAGAGCTGTAGTAGCGTCACAGATCAGAGTTTCGAAGAAGAACTGTGTCACTTAATTATTAGTTTTTATTTCTTTCTTTATTTTCCATTTCATTTCATTTATTAATTGTGTATATAATATACATACATACATACGTATATTTTCTAAACATATATATATATATATATATAGTGGACGATCGTTAATAATAATAATATTATATTATATAAAAAAAAAAAAAAGAAGTAATAATATCTATATATCTAACTTATAATAAACGCGCGGTCGTTCGGGCGTGTGTATAAATAAGGCAGATAATAATAACTATATAGTCATAATAATATAATTTTAACGATATAATCGCACTAAACGCGTTTAAAATCATTTAATCTATTTATCTATCTATATAGAGTAGTAGTTTTAATTGTATATTATACGTATATACCTATACACTATATACGAGAAAATATATCGAGAAAAGAAGAAGAGAGACGTCTTAATATTTTTTTTTCCGGTGACGTCATGGAGGTACGGTAGGTAGAGACGGTTATAGAGCGGGAATTATGGGAAAAGCGCTCGCGCGCAGCACACACGTGCGCTAAAATATAAAATTACTATACACGATTATGAAAATTGTATCGAAATCGAGGGGGTAAATACTCGTGAAATAGTTGAGACAGTTAGTTATGTAATGGTATGAAATTATCTTGAAATTATTGTGAAATGGGTCGAAATGGTATGAAATGGTATGAAATGGTATGAAATGCTTGTGAAATGCCTGTGAAATGGTATGAAATGCTTGTGAAATGGTATGAAATGCTTGTGAAATGATCGCGAAATAGTGTGAAATGGTATGTTTAGGTATGAAATAGTATGCTTGTGAAATGGTATGAAATGGTATGGAATACTTGTGAAATGGTGTGAAATGCTTGTGAAGTGGTATGAAATTGTATGGAATACTTGTGAAATGGTATGAAATGCTTGTGAAATGGTATGAAATGGTATGGAATACTTGTGAAATGGTATGAAATGCTTGTGAAATGGTATGAAATGCTTGTGAAATGGTATAAAATGGTATGAAATGCTTGTGAAAGGGTATGAAATGGTATGGAATACTTGTGAAATGGTATGAAATGCTTGTGAAATGGTATGAAATGGTATGGAATACTTGTGAAATGGTATGAAATGCTTGTGAAATGGTATGAAATGCTTGTGAAATGGTATGAAATGCTTGTGAAATGGTATGAAATTGTATGGAATACTTGTGAAATGGTATGAAATGCTTGTGAAAGGGTATGAAATGGTATGGAATACTTGTGAAATGGTATGAAATGGTATGGAATACTTGTGAAATGGTATGAAATGCTTGTGAAATGGTATGAAATACTTGTGAAATGGTATGAAATGGTATGGAATACTTGTGAAATGGTATGAAATGCTTGTGAAATGGTATGAAATGCTTGTGAAATGGTATGAAATGCTTGTGAAATGGTATGAAATGCTTGTGAAATGGTATGAAATGGTATGGAATACTTGTGAAATGGTATGAAATGCTTGTGAAATGGTATGAAATGGTATGAAATACTTGTGAAATGGTATGAAATACTTGTGAAATGGTATGAAATGGTATGGAATACTTGTGAAATGGTATGAAATGATCGCGAAATGGTATGAAATGCTATGAAATGGTATGAAATGGTATGAAATGATCGCGAAATGGTATGAAATGGTATGAAATGGTATGAAATGCTTGTGAAATGATATGAAATGATTTTGAAATGTGAAATAGATGGGACACAAGTTTGAAGTGGTTACCCCCTCGATAGAAATAGTAGTAATCATCTAATGATAATTATATTAATTTTATTATTTTATATATATATTTATATAATAATATATAATATATATATATATATAGGAACAAGCACACGATGCTAAACAGCAGAGCGCAACTAGTCCCGAGGATACGGAGGACATGCCTGCAGGTCAACAAGGTCCTCAGGTACCACGTCGTAGGGGTGGTATATCGGCCGAGCCTGTATCAGAAGAGGACGCTACTAGTTACGTGAAGAAAGTTGTACCAAAGGATTACAAGACTATGGCAGCGCTTAGTAAAGCGATAGCGAAAAATGTTCTATTTGCTCATTTGGACGAAAACGAACGTTCCGATATATTCGACGCTATGTTTCCCGTCACATTTTTACCTGGCGAACCAATCATACGACAAGGTTCGAACTTTTTCTAGTGTTCCTTTTTTTTTTTTTTTAAATTACATAATCTTTTTTTTTTTTTTCTTCCACAGGCGACGAAGGCGACAATTTTTACGTTATTGATCAGGGTGAGGTAGAGATATTTGTCAACAGTGAATTGGTAACGACGATAGGCGAGGGTGGAAGTTTTGGTGAACTTGCTCTTATTTATGGAACTCCTAGAGCCGCTACTGTTAGAGCTAAAACCGATGTTAAACTATGGGGAATCGACCGTGATTCTTATAGAAGAATTCTTATGGGTTCTACTATAAGGAAACGTAAAATGTACGAGGAGTTCTTGTCACGAGTTTCTATATTGGGTCGGTAAAAAAAAAATCAACTCATCATACCAATTAAAACAAATCAAATGATATAATTAATCTTATTTATTTATTTATTTATGCAATATTTTACATATTTTATTATGTATTTACTTCAAGATCGTCTTACTGTATCATACAAGCGATAAAAAGTAACGATTTACGCGTTTAAGGGGTTATGAAAGATGAATTGATACACCTCGAATTTTTGGCAGCCCGTTTCTCAGCTAAAACACATCAGATCGATGTGAAATTGATATCAGTGATGCAGAAAAAGTGAACGAAGGGCATGATGCTCTTGGATTTTCAAAAAAGCGAAAATTTTTCGGGTGTTTTCATATTTATCAAGTTACAATGTCAGCAACAACGATTATTCGTTACAGAGCAACTCTTGATAGAAAACTGTAAATTTTATTTTCGATTTTTGGAAATCCAAGAGCATCATGCCCTTCGTTCACTTTTTCTACGTCACTGATATCAATTTCACATCGATCGGATGTGTATTAGCTGAGAAACGGGCTGACAAAAATTCGAGGTGTATAATTCACCTTCCATATCCCCTTAAGGCGCATCCCTAGTAGCGCCCCCACGTTTTTTTGTTCCTAAAAGAACGGATTTCGATTATTATACGAACCCAGGCTTCGAAAATGCCAAAATAAAATGCACAGCGCAAATTTAAGATATTTTAACATTCGCTTGTATGTGTGCATGTATTCGAGAAGAAACACTAACTATTCAACTTTAAATCCTTATTATAATTTATTTATTTATTTATTTATGTTTTTACAGAATCTCTAGACAAATGGGAAAGACTAACAGTTGCGGACGCTTTAGAACCTGTAGTATTCGACGACGGTGAAACAATTGTTCGTCAAGGTGAACCGGGCGAAGATTTTTACATTATAGTTGAGGGTATGGCACTTGTCCTTCAGCAACGTACAGAAGGAGAAGAACCATCCGAAGTCGGTCGTCTCGGTCCTTCAGATTATTTTGGTAATAAAAAATAAATAAAATAAGATAAAAATAAGATAAAAATAATAAGATTGAAAAAAACTATAAGACTAAAAACGATTGATAAAATAATTAATTAATTATTGTTTTATTCTAAAAATTGTAATTTACTGATACATAATTAATTAAAAAAATCAATTTTCTTTCTTTTAAATACGCATATTTTTTTCTCAACAGGAGAGATCGCCCTTCTGTTGGACAGGCCAAGAGCAGCTACGGTGATTGCAAGAGGGCCTTTAAAGTGTGTCAAATTAGATAGAGCACGATTTGAACGTGTTTTAGGTCTATGTGCCGATATATTAAAACGCAACATCACCCAATACAACAGCTTCGTATCCCTATCCGTATAGCTGTCTCAACTAATGTTTTAAAAAAAAAAGAAGAAGGAAAAGAAAAGAAAAGAAAAGAAAAGAAGAAAAAAAAAAAACCCAAGAAAAACAAACACACAAAAAAAAAATATATATATATATATATTTCCCGCCATCCTTTTAACGCAACTAAAAAAAAAATCCACCCACACCTACACCCACACCCTACTATCCCGTCCCTTGTTACGATTTACCTACCTAATTATTATTTCATTAATATATTATGTTCAATTATTATTATTATTATTACTATCATTATTATTATTATTATTATTATTATTATGTATTATACCATCTATTATTAATATTAATATATTCATATTATATACTATTTAGAATCTCTATACATACTATTATATATACAAAGATAAAATAAAAAAAAATAAAAAAAAAAAAAAAAATGATTATTACACATAATATAATACGATATAATACCTATACATACCTTACCATACCTAATATCTTTCATTCTTCGACATTATTATTATTATTATTAGAAGAAGAAGAAGAAGAATAAGAAAAAGAAAAAAGAACTTTTTTTTTTTTTCTTTAAATTGTTTCAACTTATATATATATATATACCTACTTAATTATCTTAATCATATATTTTTTGTTAATACACTAATTAGGTATAAAGGAAAGGGAGCAAGGATAAATAGATAAATAAATATCTAAATGAAGTAAAAAAGAAAGAAAAAAAAAATACTTTCGTATTAAATTGAAATAAAAATAATTTATTATGAAAACGAATAAATGGGGGGGGGGGGGGGGGGGGCAGGCACTGTATATTATGTTGTAATATTCTCTTCTTTTTTTTTTTTTTTTTTATCATCATATCAATACATTGAGGTAGTCCTTTTTTTTTTTCTTCTTTTCTGCAGTATCTGATTATTATGCTGTTAAAGTAGTAGTTATGTGTTGATTCTTAATAATGAGAAAATAAATAAAAAAATAAAAACAATTCCTCTCATTGATTATTAATCAATTAATTAATTAATTAATTAATTAACGAAATATTCTGTGTGTATGTGTGTGTGTGTGTGTGCGTACAATAGTGTTTAGTTTGTTATATAATGTAAATTGTTCAAATATTAACACATATTTTCTATTTCATTCCTTTTTTTTTTTTTTTTTGTTACTATATAAATTATTAATTATGTATACACACTTTTTTTTTTTAGTACCTATATATATTTTTTTTTTTTTTTTTTATTATTTATTATACATTCAATTCAATACACACACCTTCTCTCTCTGTAATCATACTTTTTTATTTCTCATTCTCATCTCTACTTTCACACACACACACACACTCACACACAACAACAACAACAACATAAATATTGTTTTTCTAATTCACTCAACATAACATAATATATTGTATTGTATTGTATTGTATATTATAGTATAGTATGCATACATGTACATTATATATATATATATATAATAATATATAAGGTATATATTATACATATTATAATATATATATACAGTATAAAATATATACACCATAAATATATATATATGGGGGAAAAAAAAAAAGACGTTGGACAATGTATAATATTACTGATACATGATAAAAAAAAAAGAAAAAAAAAAAAGCGAAAAAAAAAAAAAAAAAAAAAAAAAGAAAAACAACAAAAGATGTATAAGAAAACAAACAAAAAAAAAAAAAAAATTAAATTAAATTAAATTAATAATAACGAAAAACCGTAAGAAATAATTGATGAATGCAAAACAAAAAAAAAAAAAAAAAAATATATATATATATGTATATAATAATAATCAATTATAATTATAATATTAATATTAATATAGTAATAGAGATTAAAAAAAAAAAAAAAAAAAAAAAAAACAATTATTTACAATCGAAACGACTTCCCATCGTTTCTTCAATATGTACCGCAGTTTCATCTCTCTTCTCTTCTTAGTTTTATTCTTCTTCTTCTTCTTCTTCTTCTTTGTCTTCTTATTTTTTGTAATTTCTTTTTTCCTTCTTCGTTTTTTTTTTTTATTTTTATTATTATTATTATTATTATTAGTTTTCAATGATTTCAAGTTCTGTATTGTTCCATTTAGAGAGAGATGTGATTTCATTTCATTTCATTTAAGTTGGTTTTTTTTTTTTTTTTTTTATGCTTATCCAGTAAGTAAGTTTCTCTTACTTTTTTTTTTATTTTCTTTTTATTCAATTCGAAAAACTTGAAGATAGTATCCCTTGTCTGTAATCGTTTAAGGATTAAATGATTACCACACAGTTTTGTTTTGTTTTGTTTTGTTTATACCTAAGTTTCTCTGCATCTCTGTGTGTGTGTGTCTCCAAGGCATTCTGTAGATACATATTTTCTCTTTAATCAGTCAACAATCGAGATTTCAGCTTCTTCTGTTGTTTCTTCTTCTTCTTCTTCTTCTTCTTCTTCCTCCTCTTGTTCCTCTTCTTCTTTTTCTTCCTCTTCTTCTTCTTCATCCTCCTCTTCTTCTTCCTCCTCCTCTTCTTCCTCTTCTCCATCTTCTTCTTTCTCCTCTTCCTCTTCTTCTTCTTCTTCTTCAAAAATCAATGATTTCCAGTTTTCAATTTACTGCTTGCTACGAGCATAGTAGATGCTAAATACTCTACGACGTCGATTTCATTGGCAAGCTGTTCCTTTTTTTCCAATTTTCTTTCTTTCTTTCTTTCTTTCTTTCTTTTCTTGTAAAGTTGAAAATTTTTGGACCGAAATCCGTAGACCTGCTTCTTTTTTTTTCTCTGGCTTCATGCCAATCTTTCTATATGATCATAAATATAAGTATATATTCAAAGATGTTTGGTCTAATTCCCTTTGTCGCGCTGTTCCCCATTGATGCGATGATAATAATCATAGTAGTCAGCAGCAGCAGCAGCAGCATTGATGATAGTGTATATTCTTGGATATAATAGATACAACATATCCATGTGTGATAAGAATCAACACGTTATTATTATTTACAGATTGCAAAGGTTGTGCGGAGAGATGAGATGATGATAAATAAGACAATAATAGTTTGTTGTTGTTTTTTTTGCCTCAAAATTATTCGAATACAAAGGGGGTCCAGGAGTGGTAGTAGTAATAATATGCTTTGAGTATCAACCCAGCATTGTATATATAGAGAGAGAGAGAGATATATATAGGGGGAATAAGAGCCCTACGAGTAACGTTTATACTTTTTTTTTTTTTTTTTTTTTTTTTTTTCCTATAGTATAGTATAAACGTTATTTTTGCTTTCTGTTTCTGTTTCTGTTCTTTTTTTTTTTTTTGTTTTTGTTTTTTTGTTTTTTTTTGTTTTTGTTTTTGTATCTTTTTCATATGATTTGATTAAGATAATTTTGGGATCAGATTTTAAGCATTATTCCTCGTGAAGAAAAGAGGAGAATTGTTTGGCTACCAGCTACCTAGATAACCACTACTCGTCTTGCAGTCAACTTGGGTACGCTCGGTATCGGCGTAAGCCAAACCAAGCTCGTGTACAAATTCATAAAATTTGTCAGAAGAATGAAAGGCCAATTCCCCAACGATGAAATCGACCGCCAAATTTTGCCGGTAACTACAGAGGCAGAAGAAATAATTTCTATTAGATTTATTATTATTACTTGTTATTTGTTTTTTTTTTTTTTTTTTGTTTCTTCAAACAAGAAGATATCATGGATTAAAAAAAATAATTTTTTATTAATTATTAATTATTATGTATGCAGGTCGTCATATTTCCTGAAACAAAAATCTGAAACATACGTTAAAATATACCCCTTTACCCCTTACATCCTTCCCACGTCTCAAAAACATCAAAGGTGCTATTCAAGCAGTTCAGTAAAGTGAAATCACTAGATTTCTAGTGATTTTTTGATGTTTTTTTAGTGATTTTACTATAAATCACTAGATTTCTAGTGATATTACTATGAATTTCTAGTGATTTTACTGTAAATCCCTAGATTTCTAGTGATTTTGCTATAAATCACTAGATTCCTAGTGATTTTTTGGTGATTTCACTAGAAACATGAAGTAAGTTACTAAAAAGTGGTGCTTGGTATTGATGAAATAGCACCTTATGAATTAGTTTTAGAGATGTTAGTGTAGTAATTTCTTCCTTCCCTCCGCTGCCCCAGAGCACATGTTTTTTTTTTTTTTTTTTTATGAGATAGTATATATATATATACTTACACATTGTCTGATATCAATAATAACGATATCAGATTATAAATAGTCTTGGATAAAGAAATACGTACGATTTAATCATATGTTTTAAGGCGTTCTTTCGCTCCCTAGAAATGAACCAGTCCATAAGGAAGGCTGCCATTCGGGGCGTTTTACGGTAGAGTTTGAAAAATACGTGGAAGTTACCAAGCCACCACGCCGATCGTACTTTCAACGCATGCTTTATACATTCGTCATCCTTGTCTTCAGCTGTTAGAGAAGCTAAAATTGTTGTTAAATCTGTAATAAACGGAAAAATAAAACATATTTTTGAAAAATTAACGAATTTTATAATCATGCACTTTATTACCATGTTTTGCATATAATGTTTTCTATTTTCACTTCTCAACTGTGACCAATTTGTCAATTCTTGAAATTTAGAAAATTTAAATTTGGCGGGAAATAATGTACATTATTTCCCGCAAAATTTAGAAAATCTGAATTTGGAGGGAAATAATGTATGTTATTACCGAAAATTTGAATTTGGCGGGAAATAATGTACATTATTCCCGCAAATCTGAATTTTCCGGGAAATAATACACATTATTTCCCGCAAATCTGAATTTTGCGGGAAAAATGAATTTTCCGGGAAATAATACACATTATTTCCCGCAAATCTGAATTTGGCGGGAAATAATGTATATTATTCCCGCAAATTTGAATTTTCCGGGAAATAATGTGTATTATTTCCCGCAAATGGGGGAAAAATGGATTTGCGGGGGAAAAAAAGTATTATAGGGAATAATAAGCTACTTTATGCCCGTTTTTCAGATCAATAAAGTGGCGATTAGAGTTGAGAATTGAATAAACATCATTTTTATATGAATGAATGGAAAAATAAAAAAGAAAGTCACACACCTTGTGTATTTTTGGTGAATATGTAATACAATATCCTGTAGGCAACGAACTCGGATCTATTTTCACCCCCAAGATCCTGATACAACATTCTAAGTTGAGTTTGGCACTGATTGAATTCCTCGTGATCACCTCTTTCCAGAGCGACCCTAGCATGTGTTTCGTAAACATTAACTGTAAACGAATCCCTTATACCTTGAACAGTCAAATCTTGACGTATGGACTTTAACTGGTCGCAAGCGTATCTGTAGTCTTGTTCTGCTACCCAACGTTTTTTAACATGATCCAATGAGAAACGAAGCACAGTTACTGGCCTAACAGCCGAAGGCGCCGGAGCCTGGAATAAAAGAAGCATAAAAATATCAGATCTCATCTTTCTTTTCTGGAAAATGAATATATGAAGATATAAAGATAAAGATGGAATGAAAATTACCGAAGTAAGCCTCAAGTAAGGTTTTTCAAGATCCTTGCAAGTGCCGACGATATGAAGTCCTGTAAAATCAAATTCAGTAGCTACGTCATCCTTGTTGTTACCCGAATTCCTGGAAATAGAATCGCTGAATCTAGCAGCCCTCTGTTGTAATTTTTCCTTAGATCCAAGTTCGTCGCCATTTCCTGAAGCTAAACCAAACTCTGAATAGAAATGTGATTTATTTTGTTTAGCCTTCTTCATTTTTTTATTTCCACTTCCGCCACCGCCTCCGCTGTTGTTGTTGTTGTTGTTATGACTTGGTTTGTTCCTTCCAGATTTCTTAGACTTAGAAGTGGAAGAAGAAGACGAAGATTTGTGATCGTGATCGCGTTCGCTAGTGTTAGAAGAGGAGGATGTGCTCCTCCTGTATTTTCTAATCTGTGGACTACGCGACCTAGACCTTGACTTAGACCTTCGATGAGATCCGGCGGCTGATAAACGTGCCCCTAGTCTAGCACCAAGCGACGTAGACAGTCCCCCCTTTCGTTGATTATTATTACCCTGTCCGTGCGCTAGTGCCAAAGGATTAGCCAGTTTTGAATTCAGCCCTTGATTATTCTGGGTCTGTGATTTGATGGTCATAGTCATACGCTCGCTGTGTATACTAGGCAGCGGTTCCTTGTCCCAATCCTTTACCCACAACGATCCGTCGTTTGCCGACCTTGTTATTTTACCCTTAAGTATTATTTCGACTTGATCTTTGTCGACGGCAGTTTTACATTTCTCATAACACCTGTTTACGTAGTTTTTTAAACTATCAGGCCAATCGCCAACCGGATTCTGATTACTCTGACCAGTTTGATTATTAGTACCTAAACCCCCCTGGTGGCTCTGAATATTCTTAACATTTATTCCCGTTGAATTCAAGCCGCCTGTAGTTGTAGTTGAACTCGTAGTAATAATAGACTGAGATCCTATTTCTTGATTTTTTATATCACTCGGTGGAGGAGGAGCAGGTGGCTGATGTTGCGTTGGTGGTAAAGGCGGAAGATCAGACTTAAGATTAGCCCCTGGAATAAAATTCGTTGTTGTTGCTGCTGCTACTGCTGCTGCTGCTGCCGCTGCCGCCGCTGCTGCTGCTGCTGCTACCGCTGTACTATTATTCAATGTTGTATTTCCTGCAAAACTGTTGTTATTGTTGTTGTTTATACTGTTGTTAAATTGTTGAGCCGCCGCAAGGTTCTTGTTTCTTTTACGTTTTTTCTTAGCAGCTCCGCTATTACCTGACGGACTAAAACCTAAACCAGTTTTTTTGTTCGATAGATTGAAGCGTATTTGACCGTTGAATTCTGCAAACATATGAACGCAAAAAAAAAAAAAAAAAAATGGTCATTAAATTTATTATCAATAAATTTCATTACTAACTAGATAATAAAAACACTTACGAGAATGATCGTTCTGCATTCCGTTATTGTTCCAACCGTTATAAGGAAAAGAAGTATAAACAAACGGCGGTGGTTGTTGTTGTTGTTGTTGTTGTTGTTGTAGATTATTGTGGCTAGTTTGTTGTTGTGTAGACTGCGAGGGAGGTGGAGGTCCTGGGGGAAGAGGAGGTAGGTCAGAATCGTCGTCAAGTGATACCGGAGTTCCAGGGACAGGGGGTTGCTGGTTTTGTTGTTGTTTTGCCTGATTATTTTGAACGGCTAAAGTAGTCGGAGTCGTAGCTACTGTCTGCTGTTGTTGTTGTTGTTGTTGTTGTTGTACCTGTTGCGCGTTGAATGCCTGACCATATCCAGGCAGCATACCTTGATTGTAATAGAACATTTGACCTTGGGAACCGTAACCCTGGGCGTAAAGATGCCTAAATGAAAAAAAAAGAAACGGAAAAAGTTGAAAAAAGAAGAATTAGCGCAGTTACCGCATCGCGAATACTCTAATATTTACGCACTAGTGCTTTTTTTCTGATATTTACGCACTAGTGCTTTTAGCGTGCATGCGCACATGCGCGAATACTCTACTTTACGCATTAGTGCTTTTTTCGCGAATGCGCACATCGCGAGTACTCTAATATTTACGCACTAGTGCTTTTAGCGCGCATGCGCACATGCGCGAATACTCTACTTTACGCACTAGTGCTTTTAAAGCGCATGCGCACATCGCGAATTCTCTGATATTTATGCACTAGTGCTTTTGGCGCGCATGCGCGAATACTCTAATATTTACGCACTGGTGCTTTTTTCTGATATTTACGCAATAGTGCTTTTAGCGGGCATGCGCACATGCGCGAATACTCTACTTTACGCATTAGTGCTTTTTTCGCGAATGCGCACATCGCGAATTCTCTGATATTTATGCACTAGTGCTTTTAGCGCGCATGCGCGAATACTCTAATATTTACGCACTAGTGCTTTTTTCTGATATTTACGCACTAGTGCTTTTAGCGCGCATGCGCACATGCGCGAATACTCTACTTTACGCATTAGTGCTTTTTTTCGCGAATGCGCACATCGCGAATTCTCTGATATTTATGCACTAGTGCTTTTAGCGCGCATGTGCAAATACTCTAATATTTACGCACTAGTGCTTTTCTCGCGCATGCGCACATGCGCGAATATTCTACTTTACGCGCTAGTGTATAATTCGCGCATGCGCAGACCGACGTCGGGCGGTAGCGATATGTGAGGTTATGTTGATTAATAAATAAATCTGTTTCTAAAATCAAACTTTTCATCGCGCTCGTACAGGGGGTTTACAATAAATATCGTATGATACAAATGCGGATAGACACAATATATCTGTCTCATATCTCATGTCATAGGATATTGTCTAATTTCCGCACTTGTATAACAATATACTAATTTTCATACAAAAAAAAAAAAAAAAAAAATAAGGAAAATAGAAATAGCAAGATGTAAGGTTTTTTTTTTTTTTTTTTTTTTTTATATAAAATTGTAAATCCGATATAACAAAGGTTAAGAAAACCATATGCCGCGGCCATTTTGAATTATTGATATATTGGTATTGTATCATATGTATTACTATTGTTTTTTTTTTTTTTTTTTTTTTTTTTTTTTTGTTAATTATATGAATTCTCACCCTGCATACGGTGAGTAAATTCCCGGATGAGTTGGGGGTGGATATTGCCACGTCATTCCTGTCATTGTTCCAGCCTGTGTAAGCTGTTGTTGTTGATGATATTGATGTTGCTGTTGTTTTTGTTGAGACGCTACAGATTCGCCCTCAGACATTCCTTGGCGATTTTTTTTTTTTTTTTTTCTATAAACGAGGGGTTGGCAGAGGGAAAGGTGAGGCTGGTTTTTTTTTTTTTTTTTTTTCTTTCTCTTTTTCCTATCTGCGCCGAAATGAGCTGCGATTAAACCGAAATTATTTTTCGTATTTTTTTTTTATAATATAATATATTAGGTATATTGTGTATAGTAATTAATCCTAGAAAGTTTAAATAGCCCCTGATATCTATTTAGGTGCTACACACACACACTCGGTATATTTATTAATAATATTAATATGATGTACGTATGTATTATTTTATTTAAAACACGATTAATATTCTATAATAACGATATTTCTATTCGACGATTACGTCATACGGAGTAGTATGTATCGCGAACTGAATCATTACGACGTTACGGCCATTAAACTCTGTCGCTGTTGCTGTAGAGCGCTTTATAATGGCGGATGCTGCTGCTTCTTTTTTTTTTTTTCGTTTTGTTGACCTATGACCAATTGGTAATCGAGATAGAAAACTATTGTAGAAGTTATAACCTTCAAGGTGGTATTCATGCATGCGACTGCGACAATATTGTCGCGCGAACAAAACCACGCTGATGATTGGTTAAAAATTAGCGGGGAATAGGTGTACACCAATTTTTGACCAATCAGCGTATTTTTGTCGCAGTCGCATCCAGGAAATATCACCTTCAAGCCACGGTTCTAAAGTCCTATGATGATGCTGTCCCATGTAGGCTCGGATCGCCGGAATCCGGAATCACGGAACGGAACGCAGACGAAATCTAGTGGATTTCCGAATCCGTTCCGGGTCTTGAAAAACCCTGCCGTCCCATGTACCAAAACTGCACGGAACGACGGAACGGAGCCGATCCATATTTGTGCTATTCGGCTTTATTTGTCTGTTTAGATACAATTTTTGTATCAATATATGTAATTTATTTAGTTAGTTTCTATGTAAAATCAAATTCTGTAACTATAATTGATTATTTCATCAAATAAAAGTTGACGATCCGGCATTCCGTTCCGGAATTTGTGTACATGGGACGCAGGGAAATGCAAATAGACGGAACGGAACACGGAACTTGTGTATACTTCTACATGAACATAACCCTGCAAATTGTAGAAAGACGCGTGTGTAGATACAAATTTGATCATGGATCCTCAAATGTGTCTATTAATGATGATTCGGTTATTCAAGACTTCCAAAAGTGCATCAATTTCTCAAAGCAAAATTATTTACGACTATAATTTGCAAATACCGGACGGATCCACCATTCCGTAAAAATACAACGGAATGAAATTAGCGGAACGCGGATTCTAGTGACTTTTCCGTTCATTCCGTTCCGTGATTCCGGATTCCGGCGATCCGGGCCTACATGGGACGGCACCACTAGTGATTTTCAGTAATTTTTTTAGTGATTTTTAGTAATTTTTAGTGATTTTACTAGAAACAATAGTTAGACACACGAGGTTTGTCCAGTTTTCGAACTTTGTCCACCTGATTGATTAGTGAACGACAAAAATAAGCTTTCGAGTTTCTCTTCTCACAGTGTAATTAATTAAACGTGTCCGCTATTCGCATATGAAACAAAAATAAAATACTCTTACTATATCGAAACGCGTTAATAAAATTAATAAAAAAAAAAATAGTATATAGAAGCCGTAAAATAATAATGTCAGTGGTTATAAAAAACATATAGTGAGGTTAAGAAGACCCGCATAATACACAACATCGTATAAAAATCAATATTTAATATATCGTTTGATCGCTATACCAATATTATAATCAAGCTTTAAAATATAGATACTATATTTTATATATTTATTATAATAAATTCATAAACTTTGAAATAATGGAATTTGAAGACGATTTTTTCTTCGAGGAGGATAAAATGTTCGTTTGATATATATATATATTATTAATATTAATATTATATTATATTATAAGAAATTATCACAACAAAAGAAAAGATACACTTTTCATAACCTCATAGTGCTTATAATAATATTATTATTATTATTAATATCAATGTTTATACATAATAATTATATTCGTTGAATGTTTTTTATTAATATCTTATTGTTTATTATTATTATTATTATTATTATTATTATTATTATTATGCATGCCTCGTCAACGTAATTAAACTGTTTGAAACCAACAAAAAAAAACCAAAAAAACAAACATCAAACATCAAACAGTTTAAAGAACAGCTTATTGTCGCATCAAGATACAGCAATCACTACTCCTTCTTCTTATTCTTCATCTTATTATCATCATCATCATTCTTCAATAAATCAAAACAACGATGACAAAGAAGATACTAGAAATATTACTTTAAATCCTGCAACAATCGAACTACATCAACTTACCATGATGGAAGATCGCATGTACGCACTACATTATTATTATTATTATTATTAATACGATTATCTTTCTTATTATTCTTATATTTTCTTATTCTTATTCTTCTCTTATTATTATCGCATCTTGCGCTTTTTATTTTCTTTTCTGCTTTCGTCCGCCGCATCGTCGGAGTAAACCATAAACAGTCCAGATATTGAACTGGTCGCAGGGCACGATAAATCATCTAATTTAACACAGCTGCCTAATTATCAACTGTAAGTTTCTAAATGTTGTTGTTGTTGTTGTTGTTGTTGTCGTCATTGTCGTTGTAGATATTCGTCTTAACGTGTTTAGCACAAATTTATCATTTTCAAATTTGAAAAAAAAAAAAACAACAAACGATGAAAAAGATTGAAAAAAAAGCCGACGATTTAAAGAAAACAATAATTGATAATGAAAATTCTTGGAAAAAAAAAAAAAAAAAAAAAAAAAAAAAAAAAACTGAAATTATTTTATTTTATTTTTAATTTTAATTTTAATTTTATTTTAAACAGGGGGATGACTATAACTTCTGGTAACGTAGTAATACAAAAAGATACGAGTAATTTGATTGGGATAAGTATCGGAGGCGGAGCTCCGCTATGTCCTTGTCTTTACATCGTACAAGTATTTGACAATACACCAGCGGCTGCAGAAGGGACATTACAGTCTGGAGACGAGCTTGTAGCTGTTAACGGAGCCTCCGTTAAAGGAAAAACCAAAGTTGAAGTTGCTAAGATGATTCAAGCATGCGACGTTCAAGTCAGCGTTAATTATAATAAACTTCATGCTGATCCTAGGCAAGGAAGATCACTAGATATTGCTCTGAAAAAGGTATAATGATATTAAAACAAAATTTTAATCATAAATACTTCAATTTTCAGTCTACAAAGTCCAACGACGACTAATAATCCAGAAATCTGGTTCAACTTTCAATTTCTAAAATTGTTAACACGTTTCAGGTCAAGCACAGACTAGTAGAGGGAATGGGAAGCGCGACTGCAGATGCTCTCGGATTGTCTAGAGCCATATTATGCAACGACGCTTTAGTACAGAGACTCGCAGCGCTTCAGAGGACCGAAAATCTTTACCGCGGTCTAGTCGCTCATGCCAAAGCAACTTTAAGAGCATTTTTCGATCTCACTCAAGTCTACAAAGGTATAAGAAATACTTTTGCACAGTATTTCTCATCGGTTTTTATTTTAAAACCGAGAAATTTGATCCACGGAAAAGTTTTGAGGCACTAAATTTAGTAATTATTGATAATTTTCAGCATTTGGAGACGCTTTCGCAGCCATTGGGGTCAGGGAACCTCAGCCACGCGCTAGCGAAGCGTTTAGACAATTCGGCGAACAGCATAGGCAGATGGAAAAATTCGGAGTAGCTATGCTTAAGGCGGTAAAGCCGATATTAAGCGATTTGGGAACGTATCTTCACAAGGCGATACCAGACACAAGATTAACAATTAGCAAATACGCTGACGCTAAGTTTGAGTATCTTTCGTACTGCCTTAAGGTGAAAGAGCTTGACGACGAGGAACAGAGCTATGCGGCGCTTCAGGAACCACTTTACCGCGTCGAAACTGGAAATTATGAGTACAGATTAGTACTGAGATGCCGTCAAGAGGCGAGATCCAAATTCGCCAAACTCAGATCGGACGTATTAGTAAAACTCGAATTACTCGACAACAAACACGTGCAAGACGTCGTTTGGCAATTACAAAAATTTGCTTCAGGACTTGCTAAATGCCATGCAGAAAGCAGAGATCTACTAGCAGAGTCTACGCTATTTCCTGTTGAAGTTGATCTATCGAGATCAGCTTTTCAGTACAAAACAACAGGCCCTATTATACAGTCGTCGATCGATAGCGGAGAAGACGGAGAGGAAGATGAGGAGGAGGAAGAGGAAGAAAAATTAAACGATAACGAAGAGAGTCCGATGCTCGATATTCAAGAAGCTAACTTAATATCTACGGAGGCAAATCAACTCTAGCGATGTCTTAAAAATCGTTAATAATTTTCGTTGCTAAGGATATTTTTTCTTTCTTCTTCTTCTTTAAGTTTATAAGTTAATAACAGAGCAAATAAGAGACAGAGAAAAAAAATGGTAGATCTTTATATTGACTAAATTTGAAAATCAAAATCGACTTATATATTTTTTAGGATTGAAATTAGTAATCGATCGTTGTTTGTGATGAATATTTGACTTAATTAGGTAATAATTTTTTTCAATGGATTTTGTTATTATATTGAAATTTGAATCTCATCTCAATGGGACGTTTTAACATTCTTTTAAGAATTTTGCCAAAGATTACTAACAATTATCCATAAATTGCAGTTTTCATCAATTTTTTTTTTTTTTTTTTTTTTTGTTAATAATTTAAACTCTTTTATTTCATTTTATTCATTTTCTTTAGTTTTTATTTAATTATTATTATTACTATTATTATTATATACTAATAGACGTATAAATTCCACGTAGTATAACGTGGAATTTAATTAATATGGAATAAATTAGACGTTATATAAAAAAAAAAAAAAAAAAAAAAATCAAACATCAAGAAATTTTTTTTTTTTTTTTTTTTGTTTTCAATGTATATTAGATATATATATATACATATTCATAAGTTCTTTTCAATAGTTTTTACTTAAAATTTAATATAAAAACTATACGAATATTGAGGAGGAGAAGAAGAAGGAGAAAGAGGAGGAGGAGATCTTTTCAGCTCAGACTTGTATTTTCGTGTGGGTGGCTTGGATCAATGGATTTTATTGGTATTGAATGAAAGAGGGGGTAGAGGAGGAGTGTGTGGGATGTTTCTCTCTGTACATATGTATGTATATATATATATATATATATATATATATATATATATATATATATATATATATATATACGTATGTATGTATGTATTTCTTTATTTCTTTCTTTCTTTCTATATTTCTGTATATATATATGTGTCTATATAGTATCTCTGTCTCTTACTTTCGTTCATATACAGCGATCAGAATTCTGATCGCACTACGTTGAGAAACACGCGACAGTTTCGTTCGCGAATTAAACGCGCCGTGTGAATAGTTTTGAATTACAAAAAAAAAAAAATCAATTATTTAACGAAAATAAATCAATAAATAAATAAATAGATTTGAATTTTCGAAAATTTATATTCAATTTTTTTTTTTTTTTTTTTTTTTTTTTGTTCTTATTCTTGTATTCTTGTTAAAGAAAGATAAAGAGAGAAAAAGAAAATAGGAATCTGCCTTTTTTTTTTTTTTTTTCTCTCTTCTATCAAACGAATACAATAATATTGAAGAAAAACAAAAACTGAAATAGAAAAAAAAAAAAAAAAAAAAAAAAAAAAAAAAATACAGTTTATCTATTTCTGTTGATACTAAATTCTATAATTATTATCGTATCTTTTGTGTGGAAACCGAAAAAAAAAAATATATATATATATATAAATAAAATAACAAAAATCAAATAAAAATAAAAAGAAGACAGAACTATAATCAAATTTTTGGAATTATCAGTCCGATGGCGTCCCGATGACGCGACATTCGGTAAGAATTAATTTTGTACACTTTTTTTTTTTTCTTCTCAATACATTTTTTTTTTTTTTTTTTTTTTTACATACATAATTATAATATATATTACTATATATCTAAATTTTCGTATATAAGTACTATATATTCTTTATTATTATTATTATTATTATTATTATACGTTATATATTTCTTAATTTACAGTTATACAATTTGAAAAATGAAGATATTGAGATATATATATATATATATATTTTTTTTTTATTCAACTCTCATCAATTCGATATACTATAATATACGATTTCGAAATCTGATTTCTATTATACTCGAATAGTATAATAAAGATTTGAAAAAATAACTGAAATTTCATGTTCAAATTCGAAATTTGAAATTTGAAATTTGAATTGCGTTTAGATCGTATATTAATAATGCGGCGCGAAACATACATAAGTTTGAATTTTCCGTTATTCGAATTCCGACGCGCCATAATCTATAGTAGACTTTGGTCCAGACTGGACGAAAGTAACAGCGTTTTTTTTTTTTTTTTTTTTTTTTTCCGTTCACCCAACTAACTTAAACTACCTACCTATACGCATTTAAATAAAATATTACAATATACGCGTAGGTATATATTAATACTATGAACTATGGATGTATATGTATATATTTATACATTAGAGGGGTCGATAAAAGGGTGGGATTTTTAAATTTTCAAACTTTCAATCTATTTGAATCGATTCGAAATATAGAAAAACAAATTTTCCCGCCATATAATTGAAAATATAGATCTTGATCCCGCGCATGATTATTAGATCATTTTAATATACGTATATTTATACTATGCGTAGTACTAGTCTCGCATCTATAAATCGCGAAAATAATTTGAAAAAAAAAAAAAAAACAAGAATAAGAATAAGAATAAGAAAAATATAATTATTATTGTTGTTGTTATTATAAATAATTGTAATATTATATAAATAAAAATATAAAAAATAATAATAATAATAATACAGTTATTATACTACGCGTATACTATGATATTACGCGAGGCAACGTATATATATATATATATATATGTATACTAGGTATAAATCTGGCTAAATAAAGTCATCGTCCGTTAAATTGAAAGAAAAAAAAAAAATAGAAACAGAATAATAAGACAAAAAAAAAAAAAAAAAAATAACAGTCCAACAACATCTGTATGTATACTATAATCGGGATAGATCTTTTTACACGCACGTGCGCACGATAATAATAGTAGTATAATATTATATCCAATTTATAGAGCTGAGCTGATACATACGTAAAATTAAAAGATGATCTGATCGGTAAAATATATATATATATATATATATGAGGTATTCCACGCCGTTTCGAACGGTCAAAAAAATCACCGCTTCCGAAAAAATCGTAATTTGGTCCTCGAACACAACTATATCGAAAGAATTTTTGTGAATTTTTTCAGAATTTTCGGATTGCATTTGTGGATTTTTTCCAAATTCCAACTTTTTTTACAAACTTCCGTATCTCAGAAGTATAAGATCCTACAAGAAAATTTATGAGACACAAAAGTTGCAGTTTCGAATCAACTTTCTGAAAAATTTTTTTTGGGAATTTCTCGAATCCCAAAAATAGCAATTTTTATCAAAAATACAGAAAAATCGATTTTTCAATCAATACGTCACCTTCGATTTGCCTCGATAAATCACAGAAAATACTCTCAAGTGTGGAGAACAACCCCGTATTTTTTTTTAGATGGGTGGCGCAATCGTTTGGAAGATATGCTTTATTAATTTTTTTCTCAGAAAAAAAAAAAAAAATTTCAGAAAAAAAAAAAATTAATAAAGCATATCTTCCAAACGATTGCGCCACCCATCTAAAAAAAAAATACGGGGTTGTTCTCCACACTTGAGAGTATTTTCTGTGATTTATCGAGGCAAATCGAAGGTGACGTATTGATTGAAAAATCGATTTTTGTGTATTTTTGATAAAAATTGCTATTTTTGGGATTCGAGAAATTCCCAAAAAAAATTTTTCAGAAAGTTGATTCGAAACTGCAACTTTTGTGTCTCATAAATTTTCTTGTAGGATCTTATACTTTTGAGATACGGAAGTTTGTAAAAAAAAGTTGGAATTTGGAAAAAATCCACAAATGCAATCCGAAAATTCTGAAAAAATTCACAAAAATTCTTTCGATATAGTTGTGTTCGAGGACCAAATTACGATTTTTTCGGAAGCGGTGATTTTTTTGACCGTTCGAAACGGCGTGGAATACCTCATATATAACTACTATCATCGTTATTATAAAAAAAAAAAAAAAAATTCCTATTTATTTTTTTTCCTCTTATTTCCCTAATAGATGAAAAAAAAAAAAAAAAAAAATTAAAAAAAATAATTATATAGTCTGAAAGTAAAATATAGTAATATATACTAATATAAAAAGAGAGAGTTGAGTTTGATTCAGAGTCAAGTCGCAAGTTTTGTATCGGACGTTATATTATTATATTACATTGAGATAAATAGATATATATACATATATATATATATGTATGTATATGTATTTAGTATGTATAACTGAGAGGTGTATTTAAACGTGGGATGATAGCGGAGGAGGGTGTCCACCACCTTATTTGGAGGATGGTTTCATCCCGCGCCCCGCGTGGGTGGTGTGGACCGTCGATCCTCAGCTCCCACAGTTTTCACGCTCGAATCGCATATCACGGTGTTCTTCGCCGCTTTAGTCGCGCAGTTTAAACTCTCTTACTTTACATTATATATTCCATATATACGTATGTGTGTAGTATTATAGCACACACATATGTATCTGTATATTTATAATATACATCGGCAATTTTTATATTCTTGCGTATATTTATGCGTATAACAGGATCCGGGACGAATAAGCGGTACTATAGGTACAACAATTTTTATATTTGAATTTCAAATATCGTTTCCGCCGCGCCGCATCGACCATCGAGCTTTTTATCATTCATTTCATTCATTCGCATTCACGCGCTATAACAATATCATCTATGATATACTACATATATCGTATTTAAACAGGTATATATATATATATATATATATATATATACGTTGTGAATAAGCCTTTTTATTATATATTATAATATACTATTTACTTATTTATTATACGTCGATGTTAAAACCTAGTTCAAACACTTCTTACCATGCGCGCGCTTTTTTTTACGCCTTCATCTATGCAACTGGTGTTACGCGCGTGTCATCTCTTGGCATTAAACTAGGCGTTTTATATGAATGAGACTCGTTTCTTATTGTCTAAATATTAACTAAATTTATATTTTATCGCATTTTCTGATATTATGAATATAAGATAATCACAAACTAGCCATATTTTAGATATTTATCATTCAAATAATGTAGAAATTAATTTTTTATCATCCTAACTAGATCAAGAATTTAAAGACTGTGTCACTTAGTTTTTATAGATCATTTTATTCAATATCTTATTTTGAATGATTTTGATATACAGGGTGATTCAGAATTCGTGACTTGAAAAAAAAAAAAAAATCGTTTTTCAGAAAAATGGGTGAGGAACTTTCGATCCTAATTTTGACGAGGATCAATCCCTTAAGAAATTCGTCACGAATTTTGAATCACCCTGTATACAACATTTTTGAAACAGTAGTCTTAATTTTTTTTTGTGTAATGGGAAGCTTAGAACCTCGATACGCCAACTAGTGGCATAAAATAGAACTACTCAAAGAAGGCTAAAATTTTAAAGCCACGCCCATTCCAAGGATGCCAAAAATATATTTTTAAATTGAAATTAATGAAAATCTATGAAATTCCTAAATTCATTCAATGAAATACTTAAAAAAATTGATTGAAAATTGAATAAAATCTTGATCAAAAATTTTCATCTACTTCTATGAATCGTTGAAAAAAAAAAAAAAAAAAAAAAAAAAAAATCGATGCAATTTGTCTTAAAATAATAAAATTTCTTGTATTCCTAGATGCGAATATCATCAGTCTCTCGTCTGGGCGGCTGGTGGGTGTCGATACTCCTTTCGCTTTCGTTTCTTGGTTCTCAAACCGCGTTAGGAGTTGATAAAAATGGAGTATCAGGATCACCGCACGACCACGGTTTGCGTCCAGCAGAATCGTGGCTCTCCGCTCTCCTCCCCGAGGCTACAGACATAACGTTAGACCCTCCGCTCGAAGAGCGGAACGAATCACGTCTCATGTCTCTACTGGGTGAAGATTACGACGCTGTATTCATGTCCAATTCACGTCCTAATTCAACCACTCGTTTATCCTGGGAATTTCCATTTCGTTCTGATTGGCGAGGTCGGCTTGTACCAACTGGAGAAATGCCACAGGCTTTACAGACTCTTCATTTAGGGTGAGGAGGAGCAGGAGTCTATAAAGACTGGAAGTAATTCCAGAATTTCCTAGAAAAAAAGATTAGAAAATTTTTTGGAGTAAATTTCAAAATTATGTTTTGTTTTTTTAATTTCAAGGTACGTCAGACTACCAGACGGTTCTCGTATAAAGACAAGAGTGTCTGAAAAACTGAAGAGAAAATTACGTCGTTTATTATGGGCTTATACATGGTGCCCAGTTCAATGGAGATGGAAAGATATGGGCGTTAGATTTTGGCCACGTTGGTTGAAACAGGGACGATGTTCGCAAGGCAAGGGTATATCTTGCAGCGTTCCACCCGGTATGAGGTGTAGACCGTCTAATACAACGTATAAAAAGTTCCTTAGATGGCATTGCGTCAGAGAAGGTGAATGCAAGTGGAGAACGGTCGATTATCCAATTGTTACAGAGTGTTCTTGTTCATGTTCGCACAACAATATACGTGGTTCTTCTAAAAGCCCGGATATATTAATAAAGCGTGAATAAGAAAATTCTACAACTGCGCAGAGTAAATTAAGCATAATTAGTAGTAATAGGTTTATTATAAAAATAAATAAATAAATAAATAAAATCAGGCCTTACTATATAATGTTATAATGTATTTTTAATTAATTGATAAGAGATTAGAGAGAGAGATTTAGCAATTAAGTTAGTATATTTAATGAAAAATTTGAAAAGGTAGTATTTTTTTCACATCGCCATATTAGAATTTTTTAACATCGAGTCAGATGCAAAGGGCGGAGATAGAGACTGTAAAAACTTATGAAATGAAAATTGTTTGTATTTCATTTAAAAATCAATAGTATGAGTATAAAACCAGATCTATCTGAAATCATTGTTTCTCTTTTTATATATTTTATATATTTTTTTCTTTCTTTTTTAGCTGTTTCTGTTTCCCCTCTCACGTTTTAAATAAGACTTTATATTATATTATATTATATTATTATTACAGTGCCGCAGTGCACACTCTTGACGCAGCTTATTGTTCGTTTTTTGTGTATTTGTTTGTATAAAAAGGGAAAAAAGCTTTAATTATAAATAATATATTGACTAAAAAAATAATAATAATGAGAATAATATTAATATATATAAATATAAAATATCTATATCTATATAATATAATAATAATAATAATAATAATAATAATAATAATAATAATAATAATAATAATAATAATAATATACTTATAATGAATATAATGTCGATTGCGGTATAGTAATACTGATAGATGAAAATGCGATACGTATTGATTATTACAATATAATATAGTTATATATAGGTAGTATAAGTTATAAATAGATAGTATATAATATATAATATATATAATATAGTATAATATATATAATATAATAACGGATTGGAATATAAAAATTTGAGTTTTTTTTTTTTTTTTTTTTTTTCCAAGATTTTTCTAAATAATTGTATATCATTTAAATATACCTACTATATAAAAAAGAAAAAATAGCTGCCAGATCAGATCACTTTTTTTTTTTTTTTTTTTTTTTTTTTTTTAATCTAATGAAAATTAAATTCACTATTTTTCTTTCGTTATAAATTATAATATACTATTTTTTATTATACTATATATGAATGATGATATTGAAATTTTGAATTTCATTTTATCATTCACCGCCGTTTTTTTCACCCGTCAATGTATCGGTCAGATAAGTTACTCTCAGAAGTCTTGAATAATGTAGTTTCTCAGATGGTAGATTAACGCTCCATACTATTACTCTGATACCAATATCGTTCCATTTTCTAACAATTTCCCTGAAATATATTAACAAATATATAAAATGTACGAAGAAAAAGAAGAAGAATAAGAAGCAGAAGAAGAATAGACGAAAAAAATTCTTGTCCTTCCATTTTCTTCTTCTTGTTCTTCTTTGTCGTCTTTTCTAATTAAAATTAACGTATCAATTTCTTACGGAGTTACTGTATCCTTGTGTAATAATACCGCCGACAATCCTAAAAGGTGATAAGTCAATCTTGGCAATGCCCAGCTATGTACAGAGTCCAGGATAACTGCGAGCACGTGTTTAAATGGATTTGAGAAACGCGCATGACCCGGTCCCTCCAAACCGTGATAAGATTTACGCGAGTAGATATAAGGCCTCCAAGATACACTGCATACTATTTTTGGATTCTTTCTCCTGATCTGTAAATGTGTAAATTTTGATTTATCTTTATTTCAAATATCGACATACGAAATATAATGAAATTATTCACAATTTCGATATACAGGGTGAGTTTTCTCTGTTATCGAATGAGGGAGGGGCTTATCAGCGCAAACGCTCCGCCCCTTTCTATTCAAACGATAGAAATATAATGAAATTAATCAGTATTTCGATATACAGGGTGAGTTTTCTCTGTTATCGAATGAGGGAGGGGCTTATCGACTCAGACGCTCCGCCCCTTTCTATTCAAACGATAGAAATATAATGAAATTAATCACAATTTCGATATACAGGGTGAGTCTTTTCTAGTATCAAATGAGCGAGGGGCTTTCCAGCGCAAACGCTCCGCCCCTTTCTATCCAAACGATAGAAATATCACGAAAATAATCACAATTTCGATATACAGGGTGAGTTTTCTCTGTTATCGAATGAGGGAGGGGCTTCTCAGCGCAAACGCTCCGCCCCTTTCTATTCAAACGATAGAAATATACTGAAATTAATGACAATTTTGATATACAGGGTGAGTCTTTCCTAGTATCAAATGAGGGAGGGGCTTATCAGCCCAAACGCTCCGCCCCTTTCTATTCAAACTTCTTAAAATCGCGTTTGCGACGATAAGAAGCCCCTCCCTAATTCGATACCAGAAAAGTCTCACCCTGTATATTCTATTACAAAGAAAAACCAGTGTATACGATATTAAAATTAAAATTCACCATATAAATAAGGAGAGGATTAAAGCTGGTAACAACAGCCCTTTTAAAAAGCGTTGGATATTTGGCGTAGATTTCTAAGACAACTTTAACTACGTCGAAGCTATTTTCTTTAATATCTATGAACATCCTTTGATCGTTTCTCACGCATTCGTCGACCACGTCTTCTAGCAACGCGATTTTTTCACCGCCCAAAAATTTCTCCCTAAAATCCAGAGAGAGAGAGAGAAAACAAAAATTGTAAAATTGTAAAATCATTTTTTTTTTTTTTTTTTTTTTTTTTTTATATTCGATTTCCCAAAACCTCAAAGGATGATTATGGCTGATGTCCAAATCTCTCAATTCGTTCCAAGTCATATCTCTAACAACTCCCGACTTCCCTGTGAGTCTTTCCACAGTTGCGTCATGGAATATAATAGGCACTCCGTCTTTGGTCATAGCTAAATCGAACTCAACTGCGTTACAGCCTCGATTTTTGCACTGAAATTAATGAAAACGATGTAAGAAATTTGAAAAAAAAAGAACAAAAAACATAAAAGAAACGAATTTTTTTTTTTCATCTTACATTGCGAATAGCCGATAAACTATTCTCTGGATGATCGTAACCAGCTCCTCTATGACCGACTACTCTCATACAATATATATCATCCTTGTTGTTATCTCCTCCTGTTTGTTGTTCATCCTTTGATATTGTCAACGGATTTGAACCTAGTAATTCTTTAACTATTTCTGATCTTGGTGCAGGTATTCTAGCTGTTTGTAATATTATTATTATCATAATAGAACCCCATATCGATAATGGAATACTAAATTCGTATAATATTGTAGTAAGGATTGACCACGTAGCTTGTATGTATATACAGGCTAGAAAACAACCGGTGTAAATCTCTACGTATTTTCCGTTCATCTTTTTATTTTATTTATTTATTTATTTATTTTATATCGCATGTGTATTATATTTGTATTTAAACGTCAGATATAGTTTAGATTATTTTTTTTTTTATCTCGGTTTATCACCGTTTTTTATAATCGTCATTTTTTTTTTTTTTTTTTTTTACTATCAGTCAATTTTTTTTGATTATAACTACCGTCATTATCTTTTTTTTTTGTTTGTTTTTTGTTTATTTATTTTTCTTTTCTTTTCTTTTCTTTCTTTCTTTAGGGGTTTGTGGTCACGCCCCACGCACCACGCGTCAAATCGATCACAGCTTCATATCATCATATATCGCTACGATAATGTATATGTGTGTGTGTTTGTTCGTCTATCTATCGTATAGTTAGATTGATCTAATATCGCAGCGTTTCTATATCTTTGTTATCTATGATCATGGTGCCGTCCCATGTAGGCCCGGATCGCCGGAATCCGGAATCACGGAACGGAATGGACGGAAAAGTCACTATAATCCGCGTTCCGCTAATTTCATTCCGTCGTATTATTACGGAATGCTGGATTCGTCCGGTATTCGCATATTATAGTCGTAAATAATTTTGCTTTGAGAAATTGATGCACTTTTGGAAGTCTTGAATAACCGAATCATCATTAATAGACACATTTGAGGATCCATCATCAAATTTGTATCTACACACACGTCTTTCTACAATTTGCAGGGTTATGTTCATGTAGAAGTATACACAAGTTCCGTGTTCCGTTCCGTCTATTTGCATTTCCCTGCGTCCCATGTACACAAATTCCGGAACGGAATGCCGGAACGTCAACTTTTATTTGATGAAATAATCAATTATAGTTACAGAATTTGATCTTACATAGAAGCTAATTAAATAAATTACATATATTGATACAAAAATTGTATCTAAACAGACAAATAAAGCCGAATAGCACAAATATGGATCGGCTCCGTTCCGTCGTTCCGTGCAGTTTTGGTACATGGGACGGCAGGGTTTTTCAAGACCCGGAACGGATTCGGAAATCCACTAGATTTCGTGTGCGTTCCGTTCCGTGATTCCGGATTCCGGCGATCCGGGCCTACTGGGACTGCACCATCAGAGTAGCTGTGTTTACATGAAAGCGACAATATCCGATTGGCCTATGTTGTCAGAGATATAATGCTTGAACCAATCAGATTTATTCATCGTAGTGTTAGATTTTGAATATTTTTTTTAACACTCTGAGTTCATACATCTCGGTTAAATAATATTCAACAATCTTCTCTATGGTTTGTGTAAATTCAGTGTGATGAGAAGTGAGAAGATTTGATGAAGATCGAAGAAGGACGCGATCGTATTCGTATTTCGTATTCGTAAGATGTCTGTTGTGCAACGTCACGAGATATATTATTAATATTTAGGTATATTTAAATAAACGAGAGAATATACCATAGTATATATATATTTATAAAAAATATTTAGATTTATTTCGCTCTATACTTATGTGTGACAAATGTGGGAGTATGAAAATAATACCAAGTGATAATAATCGGTGCCGTATAATTAATTAATTAATTAATTAATTAATTAAACCAACGGTATCATTATATTATTTAGAACTTTATTATTGTGAATATAGTATATACATAGATTCATTCGGCGAAACTTGAAGAAAAAAAAAAAAAAAAAAAATATCTTCAAACGGATTTATTCTCGAGGTGCGTAGTTTGTTTTATATATACGTGTGCGTGTGAGATAGAGAGAGAGATGATGCGGGGGCAGTTTGGCGTAACGAAGATTCATCGATAATAAATCAATCGAGAAGAATTGACATAAATAAATAAATAAATAAATAAATAAACACATATAGTTGTTTTGTTTTAACAAAATATACCTAAATATAGATAAAAAAACAAAAAAAAAAAAACAAACAAAAACAAAAGAACATCGAAGATCGCGGGGAAGTGTGAAGGTGTGTACTACTGATACATACGTTCTACGCATACTACTACCAACATCGAGGGAATTAAGGGACTTGATACTACTACTACTACTACTACTACTACTACTACTACCACTACTACTACTCTCCTAGCTTAAAAGACGAAAATAGAATATCTTCGAGCATGGAGAAAGGTGTAATACGTCGCGAGAACGAGATCAACGCATATACATCGCGTTGCGTTGATCCGTATCCGTATCCGTATACGTAATTCGTTGTTTTGAGGATAGATATCGGTTCGTCGTTCCGAAACTATCCCGAAAACAATAAAAATGAATATAACTGCCCGCGTTACGGATTTAGATTACTATCAATCTGAAAAAAAAAAAAAAAATAATAATAATTATCGATTAATAAACAACTAAGCCGAAACTCGAAAGAGTTCCGAATCGATTCGCATTATATCCGGCTGTGTCGTCGCGGTACGCTGCCGGGTCAGCGCGCGGCATACGTGACGTCACACGCGACCGACGGAACATAAATAGTAGTACATACATAAATAAACGCGTATGTATTTTTTTTTTTTTTTCAGGTTAAAATAACGCCTGAAATTAAGTTCATATACCATATATCGCGTCGTTAAATCGTTAAGGTCGGTTTACGGTTACCGCGACGGTTAAAACCGGGCGAAAATACGAAGCGGGAATGTGGCTGGCGGTTCGGTTCGCTTCGGGTCCGCTCGGCTCGGTTCGGTTCGGTTCGGTTCGGTTCGGTTCGGTTCGGTTATAGCGTTGCCCGGGAGCGACGCTCGGATGTTTATGTCGTTGTCGTATTTCCATGAAACGCGATCGTCGCGATTTGCATATTTACGACCGTATGATAGAAATACACAAGCAAAAATGCTAATCGGTAAACGCGATTTGATTATCGCGGATACTTACGGAAAATATTGTTGTAAGTTTAAAAAAAAAAAAAAACAAAAAAAAAACAAAAAAAAACAAAAAAGAATCGAAGCCAGTAAACCTCGAGGACGAGAGTGGCCCTGGTTAATACACAAATACTATGTATAATGTTAACGTCTATCTCTATCTCTATATCTATCTAGTATTGAGATTGCGACGATTTGAAAAAAAAAAAAAAAAAAAAAAAAAAAACAATTCACGATGTATCAGAAATAGAAAAAAAAAAAAAATCATTACTTACAATATAATGATAGAATCTAAGTCTTCTTGACTACTACTTCTACTACTTCTACTTCGTGAATAAAAATTCACTCTTCTTACGATGAAAAATTAACCTGTTCAATAATCTCACAGGAGTTGGATCACCCTTCACAGATATCTTCTATCTACACTTCTCTACTTCATCACACAACTAGTTGTGTGTGTGTGTGTCTGTGTTGCTCACTTCACACATCTGAACTCTAACAGCGCAAAGCAGCGATTTTAAGGTACGTATTGCAGTTTTGAACATATTTTTTCCACTTTATCAAAAATTCTCTAAACAAATATAATTCTTAAATCCCACAGCGATGTCTCGAGATTACGACAGTCGAAGACGAGGAGGAAACGGAGGTGGCGGAGGAAGTGGTTCTAGCAAAATGCGAATGGATACAAACGTTTCGCAGTCACGTCCGCACGGCGAATCGTCTGGTAAACGTCGAGAGTTGGATAGCGTTATGAGAAAAGCTAGAGAATCTCAGTCCAGTTATTGGAATAAGAAGCTCTTAGAAGCTGAGGAACGAGATCCTAACAGATGGCGTCATAGCGGATATAAAGAATTGTATATTGGCGGTAGCGCAGGCGGCGGTGAACCGAGTCGTGGTAATCCACGCAGTCCTCGTAGTCCGAGACCTAGAAGTCCGCACAGTCCACGACCCCGGAGCCCAAGACCTAGGAGTCCCAGGTCACCGCGCGAGAGAAATTCGCACGCTAATCGAACCCGTTTAGCGCGTAGTCCGAGCTCTGGAAGCACTTGTTCGGATAGATCATGCTCGGTTTGTTCGCCTAAAGAACGTCGCAGAGTTGCGCCGCCGTCTAGGTCAAGATCTAGATCGTTTTCTGCTACTAGATCAAGACCGCATGCTAAAGATGTTGCGGCTTCTTCTAGTTCGTCGAGGGTTCAAGCACAGAGAGTTAGACCCAGATCTCCACCGCTTCCTAGACCTAGAACTCCACCACCTACACCTCAACCTCCGCCTAACAGACATCACAAGGATTATAAACAGGCTAAAGAAAAAGAGGTGAAAACTAGACGCAAGGAAAAACATCACGGCAGAGTTCCCGAGGATCCTAGAGTGCCGGAACCAATTCCTTTGGTAATCGAGGATATAATAGGGTTTATTATAATTTTAGATCGAAGAATAGAAAGAGTTCTCATCAATTTTTACAGAATTTTGATTTTTTGCGATTCAAAATTCAAAGAATGATAATTTGATATCTTTTTTTTTTTTTTCTTTCTTTCTTTATCTATCTAGATGCGTAAACCAGTCAAGGTTGAAAAGATACATCCAAATCACGCCCCTCAGCAGCCAATACAATCCGTACATCCGCCTTTGGAATCATCAGCAAGCGACGATAGCGATAGTTCTTCTAATACTTCGCACGTTGGACCTCCGAGAATGACTTTATCGGAAAGGTATATCAAAGGGAGATGAAGATCTAATGAATTTATCTTTATTGGAAGGAAATTGTATCTGTATCATTATAATATCTATTTTAATTGTTAATTAAATGTTGTACTCTGTTTATTAGGTTTGGTAAAATGGCACAATGGAGTGTAGACCGAAGAGATATGGAGAATATGCGTATAACAAAGGACGGTGAGAATGCTATGAAGGTGGTAATCGAAGGTGAGGAGAGAATCGCTCGACTAGGATATGACTCTCCGCCGCCAGGTCATTACCCTGAATCTCTATTGGCCCAAGGTCCTCGTGGACTTGAATCATGGGACGATGTCCGCGTTAGATATGATTATTACAAAGCACGTGGATACCTAAGAGATCTTACCCTAGACGATTACGTTAAATGGGAAGAATGGTGGTATAAATATCAGGAATGGTTAGAAGCCGAACGTTTTTATGAACAATGGGCTACAAATCGTCCTTCGGGTGGTGGTAGAAAAAGACGTGGACGTCGTAACAACAATGCACACTAACTAACTTGAAGACTACTAATAATAATATCTATTCGTGTAATAATAATCATAGATCGATTCATTTATATTATTATTATTATTATTATTATTATTATCATTGTTGAATATTACTACATTATTATTATTATTATTATTATAAACTACATAATATAACATCATACATACATACATACACATGGATATTGATAACATACATTTAATTATCGTGTTATGTATAAGGTATATATATTACTATTAAATATTATCATATTGTCGCATTATTCATGTTGTATATTCTTTTAAAGAAAAAATTCTTTCATCATTATTATTTATAACCCGTAGATAATTTTCACATTCTTTAAGTTAAAAAGTATATATTCGTAATTTTCGAATAGTTTATTAGTATAATATATTATATATACAGCTATACGGTGAAATTAGCATGAGTTCGATGTTATTGAGATTTCAAATATTCCCGCCAATAGCAGCGATTATTGATACGCCTTACCATATGCAACTTGTATTACACACGGACGTGCGGGGTTGCATTGAACAAGACTTACCGACGTAGTACGTAGTCTGAAAACGTTGTTCGTCTATTCTGATCGCGAGATGGCGATACCATTACAGAAGGCACACAAACGCATATCGTATCTTTACAGAAATACAAAAAAAAAGACAAAAAAAGACAAAAATATGGTTATAGCAATCGGATTCGAAGGTAGTGCGAATAAATTAGGCATAGGTATAATACGCGACAATGAAATTTTGTCTAACGTAAGACACACTTACATCACACCGCCGGGTGAAGGTAAGTAAACACAACATAACCAATATCTAACCTCAATTTATTCGAAAAATTAAGGGGATGTGAAAGACGAATTATACACCTCGCATTTTTGACAGTCCATTTCTCAGCTAAAACACATCCAATCGATGTGAAATTGATATCAGTGACGTAGAAAAAGTGCACGGAGAGCATGATGCTCTTGGATTTCTAAAAAAGCGAAAATGTTTCGGGTGTTTTCATATTTATCAAGTACAATGTCAGCAACGACGATTATTCGTTACAGATCACTCTTGATAGAAAATTGTACATATTATTTTCGATTTTTGGAAATCCAAGAGCATCATGCCCTTCGTTCACTTTTTCTACGTCACTGATATCAATTTCACATCGATCGGATGTGTTTTACCTGAGAAACGGGCTGCCGAAAATTCGAGGTGTATAATTCGCATCCTTTCATAACCCCTCAATGTTCATTTTCTAATTTATCTACTAAATCTAATAAATCTGATTTTTTCTAATATTTAAAGGTTTTCTGCCTCGAGAAACTGCGCAACATCATCGTCAGCATATTTTAGAAACCCTTAAATCATCCCTCAAGGATGCATCCCTGACGCTAAAAGATGTGGACGTAATTTGTTACACTAAAGGTCCTGGGATGGGTGCGCCGCTAACTTCTGTAGCTCTTGTAGCCAGGAGCGTAGCGCAGTTATACAACAAGCCTATAGTTGGCGTTAATCACTGTATAGGACATATAGAAATGGGAAGATTGATTACTAACAGTAAAGATCCCACTGTGCTTTACGTTTCGGGAGGAAATACCCAAGTCATTGCTTATTCAAGACAGAGATACAGGATATTTGGTGAAACCATTGATATAGCAGTTGGAAATTGCCTCGATAGATTTGCCAGGCTTCTTAAATTGTCTAACAATCCTAGTCCCGGTTATAACATCGAACAATTAGCCAAAGAGTAAAGAGTAAACTAATTATAGTTAGCGAAAATCATTATTCTGTATTCAAAAATCGATGTAGTACTAAATTTATTTAATATTCTAGAGGTTTGAAGCTCGCCCCATTGCCATACGCAGTCAAAGGAATGGATGTATCATTCTCAGGCATACTAAGCCACGTGGAAGAAAGATTACCAAAATGGTTGAAGACCGGAGAATATAGTAGCGCCGATTTGTGTTATTCTCTGCAAGAAACATTGTTCGCAATGCTGATAGAGATAACTGGTGCGTGTGATTATTTAACAAATAATTGCTCCATTTTTTTTCTTTAAACAGTTATCAAAGTATCGAACTATTAACAGCGTTGATTATTATTCCAACAGAAAGAGCGATGGCGCACACAGGTTCACAAGAAGTTTTAATAGTCGGCGGTGTAGGCTGTAATTTACGACTTCAAGAAATGATGCAACAGATGTGTATAGAAAGAAAAGCCACTTTGTACGCAACTGACGAAAGATTTTGCATCGATAACGGCGTGATGATAGCTGTAGCCGGTTTATTACAGTATAATAATAGCGGATCTACACATTGGGAAGAAACAACTTGCTCTCAAAGATACAGGACTGACGCTGTTCACGTCGGTTGGCGTGATTGAAGAAAACCACTAATTCTGTAATATCTAATTTTCTATTGTGTAAATAAAGAATGTTTGTTTTGTTATTTCTCATAAATAAAGCGAATAGTTCACTTTATGTATATAATAAAATATGCATTTATGTATATTATGTACATACAATAACATGGCAATACATACCTATAAGAGTTGAATATGAGAAAAACGGTTTTCAAATAGAAATAGAGAAAAAGGAAAAATAATAAAACAATTCTATTATAATAATAATATGATGAATATAAAGAGAAACTAGAGATACTTCAAAGTAATTTACATACTACATTAGGGTGCTTTTTTTGAAACTACTATTTTTTTTTTTTTGCAACTTCCCATTGAAAATATTGTTGTAGACGTCGAAAAAGGAATCCTATTCAATTTTTAGCTCTTAATTCCGATTCTAGTACTCGTGTTCTTCTTTTTAAGTTTTTCCATGCTAAAAGCATGTGAACATTACGACTTTTTCTTTAGTCGCGCACAACTCAGCCGCATTTCAATTGATTGTTCTCATCCAAGACTCATTTGACAGAGAATATAGTGTTCTTCAAAAGTGCCCAAGATAGTTTGACCGACTTGAAAATATTGAACTTGACATTTTGTTGGAATTTTATATTTAAAAAAATCAAAGTCCTTATATCTTTTGAAATACTGGTTTGAGAGACTTTATGTATCGGACTTTTTTGTAGAGAAATAAATTTCCTACAAAATTGTTCCGAAGTTTTTTTCTCCAAGTCCAACTGTTTATTCGCTCACAGCGAGAAAGAAGAATTATGCATAAAATCGACTTTGGAGGCTCACACAAGTGCGGGGGTTGAAACCACAACCAAACTACCTAAAGCAATTTTGAAGAACACTAAATTCTCTGTAAAATGAGTCTTGGATGAGAACAATCCATCGAAATGCGGCCGAGATGTGCGCGACTAAAGAAAAAGTGGTAATGTTCACATGCATTTAGCATGGAAAAACTTAAAAAGAAGAGCTAAAAATTGGACAGGATTCCCGTTTCGACTTCTACAACAAGATTTTCAATGTGGAGTTGCAAAAAAAAATAGTCGTTTCAAAAAAAAGCACCCTAATACTACATGTATAATAATTAATGTATCTTTATCTTATTCTCCACACTCGTTATTACATATCATTCATTCACGCGCGCGTTATAATAATACAACAACACCACAACATACTACCATACCAATCTCAATCAATAAATTGTGTAAATAAATGTTGATATTATTTATCACTGTCCCAAAGCCTGTCCTCTTCCCCATTGGTAACCACCGTAAGTGTTTCTACCAGGTCTCTGCGGTTCTCTTTGAGCCGGTGCTGGCGCAGGTCCAAATCCTCTTGCTCTTTGAGGCGGGAAATAAGATTCCAAAAAACTTGGAGTAGCCAATAGATCGGCGCCACCAAATTCTTGAGGATATTTAAATTTCAGGAAGAAATACAAGTGGCCAACCAGTATGCCGACCAGCTCCAACATTCCTCCGCCTGATATTATCAAATTAAAACCAAACAACACCCAGGGCAGGTACATCGCTTTGAATTGAGTTCCTGAAACGATGAAAATAAGATAAAAAATTAAAATAAATTACTAATTTAAATTCTTGAAAGTGATGCGATTTCGACTTCGACTTCGACTTTGACTTACCAAACCAGAAATTGACTATGACGTCGCGATTCAACTGACACCATAGATATAATACACTTAAAACCATGGGATCCATGAGTAGTGGAAATTCACCTACAATACCGGCGATGACACAGCAAACCCAGTTGAATAATAACATGTAGAAATAGTCGGCTGGTCTTCCTTCGTATTCGCCTCGTTCAAGTCTTAGCGAATAATTGTATAGAAAATAACAGTTTATCATAAAATGAAAACCAGTCTTTGGACCTAACGGGTAGTAAAATACGCTTGTTACAGCTCTCCATATTTCAAAATTATTAACGAAAGGATCGTATAGCAATACTAGACGCTCGGGACTGAATAGACCGAATCTTCCAACAAGTGAGAATACTACGGTTAGAAGAAGCCACCATCTAGTAAATAGAGGCAATGAATTGAACCACTCTCTAACTTCCGACATTGTAGATCACAACACAACACAACACAACACAACACGATATATTTATCTATTTATTAAGTTATGTTGTGTTGAATATATTTTTGATAGGTTATATTATCAGCGCGAACACTCGTAGAAAGTTATACGATGATTAGTCACGAATCATGTGGCTAAAACCACGGATAATGTAAATTATAATCCTTAATTATTATTATTGTTGTATTAATATTATACGATCACGACATTATATTATATGCTCGATATGATTAGTCAATTTTTTAAGGTGATTTTTAACGAACAAACACACACACGAATACTGATTCGTTAGCTATGAAATAGCTGATATGTAAACGTGTCAAACTTGCGCAAATGCCTGATCAACACGCGCATATTAATAACCAATCAGAGCATGACTTAAGTGTGATATGACCAATGAGAAAATTAGATGAATAGACGCGGCGGGATTTGAAATTTAAGGTGAATTATATACACCTCGAATTTTTGGAAGCCCGTTTCTCAGCCAAAATACATCCGATCGATGTGAAATTGATATCAGTGACGTAGAAAAAGTGAACGAAGGGCATGATGCTCTTGGATTTCTAAAAAGCGAAAATAAAATGTACAGTTTTCTATCAAGAATGTTCTGTAACGAATAATCGTTGTTGCTGACATTGTACTTGATGAATATGAAAACACCCGAAACATTTTCCGCTTTTTGGAAATTCCAAGAGCATCATGACCTCCGTGCACTTTTTCTACGTCACATGATATCAATTTCACATCGATCGGATGTGTTTTAGCTGAGAAACGGGCTGCTAAAAATTCGAGGTGTATATGTAATAAAAATTTAAATGAATCCATATTATAGTCTCTTTTATTTTCAAATATGAATAGGTAAATACAGTATTAGGATAAGGGTAGTAGTGCGTTGTTTATAATAAAAATATACGTTTTGTAGTAGATAACATTATTTGAATAAATAAAATATTGCTAAATCTGATGTTAATATTTTATAATTATAATTTAATAAGTAGGTATAGATATAAAATAGGAATATACTATATATATATATATAAATATTATTAATATTAAAGATAATTTACAATCATATATAATATTATATCATCTATTTTGTAGATTTCGAAAATCATCAGTCATTTTGCAAAATAAATTTGCTTTCTTCTTATCAATCTTAAAAACATAATATGTATTTTCAAACGTTAATTAAATTAAAATACGATTATTAATCGTTAATCCGGTATATTTATTAATTAATATTCTAAATTGAGAACAAGGGACTAGTATTATATAATATAACGTTACGAAACTTATATTTGGCTGGATTTTTAAATCTACAAAAGATTTCTATGAATATAAAAAAAAAAAAATTCTCTCTTTGTCACATGAAACTAGTATTAATAATAGAAAAAAGATTCGAATAGGTATAGAAGAATGATTATAAATATAAAAAAAAAAAAGGAGAAAAACCTATAATCAGATTCAGCCAGAGTATAATCAAGTTATTTACAGTAACATGAATAGCGTGTCGTTACTTTCAATTTTTAGACATTCATTCTTGACAAAAAAAAATTTCAAAAATACAAAAAATACAAAAAAAAACCGAGAAAAAGATATAAAAAGACTAAACAAATGTTATAACGATGATGTTTCTAATAAATCACTGGCCCAAAGGCTGGCCTCTTCCCCACTGATAACCGCCGTAAAAATTTCTACCAGGTTGTCTTGGCTCTCTTTGATTAGGGACTGACCCAAATCCCCTCAAGCTTCGACGTGGGAAATAAGATTCCAGAAATCCTGGTGTAGCGAGTAGATCTGGCCCTCCGAATTCTTGCGGATATTTAAACTTTAGATAGAAATACAAATGTCCAACAAGGATTCCGACCAGGTCCAACATTCCTCCGTGTAATATAATCATGTTGAAACCGAACAGCACCCAGGGTAGGTACATCGCCTTGAACTGCGTTCCTGAAATGATGATAATAAGAAAATTGTTTATTTAAATTCTTGAAAGTGATGCGATTTCGAATTTGACTTCGACTTCGACTTACCAAACCAGAAATTGACTATAACGTCGCGATTCAACTGACACCATAGATACAATACACTTTGTACCATGGGGTCCATAAGGAGTGGAAATTCTCCTATAAGACCAGCGATAACACAGCAAATCCAGTTGAATAATAACATGTATAAATAGTCTGCGGGTCTTCCTTCGTATTCGCCTCTTTCAAGTCTTAGCGAATAACTGTATAGAAAGTAGCAATTGACTAAGAAGTGAAAACCTACAGGGTAGTAAAACACGGATGTAACCGCTCTCCATATTTCGAAATTATTTATAAATGGTTTATATAGTAATGCGAGTACGTGGGGACTGATAAATTCAAATCTTCCAACAAGTGATAATAGAACGGTGAGAAGAAGCCACCATCTAGTAAATAGAGGCAATGAATTAAACCATTCTCTAACTTCTGACATAGTCAAAGTAGTTTATTATTAAAACGTTTATAACTATATCGCGGATTTATTAACGCTCTAAGAGATACTAGTTAGCAATTTTTTTTGATTTTTTTTTTTTTTTTTTTTAACCGTATTTAATCACTAAAACGACGAAATTATAACCCAAAATTACGAATTAGTGGTGTGTTTGTATTTCCGCAAGCCTGGGATTATGATAACATCATCAAGATGGCCGACTCGCAGGGGTGTATGTAAAAGTAACTAGAGCAACGCGATGTGAATAATTAAGGTACTATTTTCATGCATAATATACGACAGCGACAATTGTCGTTAGACACAAAACACGCCGAGGTTGGCGTCTCATGGTCCGGAATATATCCGGACGGAACGCTCGGTAGCCAATGGCTAACGATTTTCTGTTGGATCCGTCATTCATGATTGGCTCCCGATATATTCCGGACCATGGGACGCCAGCCTGATGGTGCCGTCCCATGTAGGCCCGGATCGCCGGAATCCGGAATCACGGAACGGAACGCAGACGAAATCTAGTGGATTTCCGAATCCGTTCCGGGTCTTGAAAAACCCTGCCATCCCATGTACCAAAACTGCACGGAACGACGGAACGGAGCCGATCCATATTTGTGCTATTCGGTTTTATTTGTCTGTTTAGATACAATTTTTGTATCAATATATGTAATTTATCTAATTAGCTTCTATGTAAGATCAAATTCTGTAACTATAATTGATTATTTCATCAAATAAAAGTTGACGTGCCGGCATTCCGTTCCGGAATTTGGGTACATAGGACGCAGGGAAATGCAAATAGACGGAACGGAACACGGAACTTGTGTATACTTCTACATGAACATAACCCTGCAAATTGTAGAAAGACGCGTGTGTGGATACAAATTTGATCATGGATCCTCAAATGTGTCTATTAATGATGATTTGGTTATTCAAGACTTTCAAAAGTGCATCAATTTCTCAAAGTAAAATTATTTACGACTATAATTTGCGAATACCGGACGGATCCACCATTCCGTAAAAATAAGACGGAATGAAATTAGCGGAACGCGGATTCTAGTGACTTTTCCGTCCATTCCGTTCCGTGATTCCGGATTCCGGCGATTCAGGCCTACATGGGACGGCACCATTACTGTTTCAAGTTCGTAGAAGCGTTTCTATGCTCGATTAATACAATCAATGATTAAAAAAGCAGAAGAACACACGCATGCGCATGCGCATGCGTATAGAACAGTATAAGAAGTAAAAATATAAAAATAAAAATAAATAAATACCACAAAAATGGCGTTCTATGTGTAAACGCGAATCTCCTAGTATCTGAAAAAAAAAAAATTTGTCACCTAAACTCGATTAAAAATCCCCCGTCAACGATGGATAAACTGACTATAATATCGGGAACTTTATTCCTAGTTGCCGATATGTTCGCTATAGTAAGTCTAGCGATGCCAGATTGGATAATAACCGACGTCGGAGGTTAGCCGTAAGAATAATAAAAAAAACCTAATTAAAATATACGTACGAAAATTAATAAACGTTTAATATAATAAATGTTGTAAAAATTTTTTTTTTCTTATTTTTTTTTTTCTCTATTTCACAGGAGATACACGACTAGGTTTAATGTGGTCTTGTATGACGTTGTACAATAGACCTCAGGTCTGTTATCCACCGGATTTACAACTAGAATGGCTATTAGCATTAGTTTGTATATCGATAGGCTGTATTCTAATAACAACAACCATAATACTTCTCGCAAGTTCGCATTGGGATAGAAATGTAGTACCTTATGCAAGATGGGTAGGATTCACAGCCAGTAAGTATCAAAAAACAAAAAAAATCAAAAAAAAAAAAACAAAAAAAGTTTTACTAATGAACGTGATAACATTTTTTTTTCTCACAGTGGTTCTATTCTGCCTTGCGGCTGTAATATTTCCGATGGGTTTTCACGTCGATGAAATTGGTGGACAGCCATATCAATTACCAAATTCACATCAAGTTGGAATATCGTATATTATGTTTGTACTAGCACTGTGGATAACAGTTATATCTGAATTGTTCGCAGGGAAAGTATGCCTACCGCATTTCTAGCAGCTTCCGTTAAATTTACTTTGTCTATTTTTATTACTATTTTTTATGTATTTCGCTTACAATTATCCAAAAGGTGTTATCATGTACCGTTTCAAAGGATTGGAATTTTGAATACCTCATATATTATATTTTAGGTACGCAAAAAAGATGAAAGAAGATTTTTTTTTTTTTTTTTTTTTACACCATTTTTCTATGATATTTCTTCAAATCTATTCTTCAAATTATTAATATTATTATTATTATTATTAACACTTTCATTCCTTATATTATTATTATTATTATATTATTAGAAGAAGAAAAAGATTGTTTTATCAGTATGAAAATAATGTCTTAAAATAATAATAATAATGAATATAGTATTTATTAGAATTAATAATGAATAAGGGTACAGGTAAATATTCGTGTATAGTAATCATTCCAAGTGTTTGTTTTTTTTTTTTTTTTTATTTTTATTTAAAAGACATTTAAACGACAAGACAAAGAAACAAAAAATATATATACCCAAGAATCTTGATGTTAGATTAAAAGAAAGAGAGAGAAAGAGAGAGATTTACACCGTCTCAGTCTTTTTCTTTTATCGAGACAAATAAATGGAGAAATATTATATCTAGATCGCTCTCTTTCATTCTCTCTCTCTCTCTCTCTCTCTCTGTATATTCCTAAAGCACAAATTTTTCTGTATATAGTTTTAACGGAGCTAAGAATCTCTAGCTAGCTAAAAGAAACAACAAGTTGTTGTTGTTGTTTCTATTCTTGTTGTTTTTTTTTTTTTTTTTTAATTCTGTACAATTTTTTTTTAGAAGATATATACCTACTATATAAATGCAATGCGCATCTAATATACTACCTATAAGTGGTAACGGTATAGATAGAATATTACCTAGTTTTAATTTATATACAGAAAAAGAAAAAAAAAAAAAAAAAAATAAGAAAAAACTGTAAACCAATGTGTATAATAATATATTAATATAGAATGATTAATATTTTTTAGGAAATTACCTATTATACCTATATAGCTGATATTTATCCAAGAATCTATCATGAAAAGAATCTCTGATAGTTTATAATTACTATATGTAAAATTGTTTGTAATATATATATTCTACTATATAATATAATATAATATAATATAAACTAATATGTGAATCTGGTAAAATGTAATAAAAATATGTATTAAATTAAAAATAAGAGATAATGTATGCGCATGTACAAAAAAGAAAAAGAAGAATTAAGAACAGACACAAATATCAATTTTCTCAAATGGAATTATTTCCACAATTTTCAAACGTATAAAATAAAAATTATTATCAATCTCTCTGCGCAGCTTCTATCAATACTAAACTCTACGCCAGATTTTTAAAATCTCACTGTACATTATTTATCGTTTGTAATATATAATATAATATTGTTGTATAAATGAATTAATGATATAAATTAGTTCTTACGAATATTCAGAATATATAATATTGTATACTTCATCATTCATTTTTAATAACTCACACACACAATCTCAATCCACACGCTGCATAAATACCTATGAGTCTAATACCTCGGGTGTGTTGCTACGGCAACAGCGTACCATATCATAAATGATTAGAAAATGTCTACCTATGGCTTTCTGTGGCTTGTATTGAAACGATGAAATAGTTATTTCAAATCGTTATTATCATTATCATTATTATTATTTAATTAACAAACATGTTATTAAAGTATTTAGGATCAGTTTCTCCAGCGCAAGTGAGTGTTCGTAGAATTTACACACACTTCAAATTAACTACAAACTGTTCCGTCTGTCTAGACGCTTATAATAATCTTCTATTTGATTTCATGATTGAATAGGATGGTGAGAACAGAGTCGCAGCCATCGTATGGTCTCCAAATAATTTAAGACTCGCAGTCGCATCTTCAGATCGATCGATATATCTATACGATGAAAAGGGTGTAAAGAAGGACAGATTTTCTACTAAACCTGTTGATCCGAAGGTAAATCGAACTACGATTTCAATATTTAATCACATATTTAATTAATTAAACTGAGGAGCTAATCGAGTCTTTCGTTCTTTGAATGATTTTAGAATGGTAAAAAAAGCTACGTGATTAGAGGGATCGCCTTTTCACCAGATTCTACTAAGATTGCAGTTGGACAAACAGATAACATAGTTTACGTTTATCGTATCGGAGAAGATTGGTGAGTCTAACTCGAATCACTCTATTGCACTCATCGCCAAATCCCGTAATTTTTCGTTATCCTGAATTCTAGGGGTGAGAAGAAAGTGATATGCAACAAATTCAGCCAAACTGGATCGGTCACATGCTTAGTATGGCCTTCGGAAGGTCCTATCGTCGTGGGATTAGCTGATGGAAAAGTTCGTGCTGCAATGCTGAAGGCGAACAAGGGTCACACTCTCTACGCCTCGGATTCGATGGTCATTTCTCTAGCTGTGAAGTAATTGAGATCCCCCATTGTTTAAGATCAGCGAGATTTTAGATTGATTCAAATTTATTTTCGCAGCATAAAAGGCACTGGGTTTCTCTCTGGACACGCAGACGGCAGTATAATACGTTACTACGTAGCGGAAGACGGCCAAGCTGAGCCTCCAGGTCGAGTATTAACGCACGGAGTACCAGCCTACGCCTTGGCGTGGCCAGCAGGTCACATTTTTGCTGCTGGATGCGACAAGAGAATAGTGTTCTATGATTCCAAGGGGAAAGCAGTGAGGAATTTTGACTACAGTCGAGAGGAAGGAGAGAGGGAAATGACCGTAGCTTTCTGCAGTCCTAGTGGTCAAAGCGTGGCTGTTGGCTCGTGGGATAAACTCAGACTTTTGGACTGGAGTCCACGGCGAGGAATATGGGAAGAAGCAAACACCAGAACGCTACAAAATTTGTACACAGTAACTGCTTTGACCTGGCGTAGAGACGGGTCTCGGCTTGTAGTAGGTGGACTGTGTGGAGCCGTTGAACAATTCGAGTCCATTTTAAGACGTACAATTGTGAGGGGAAGTCACGAGGTCGCTTACGTTGGGCCTAGTCAAGTCGTCGTGCGTCCTTTGAGCGGCGTAAGTCGCCCGGTAATTATAAGATCTCAAACAGGAAGTGAGATAGAAGACGTTAGAGTCCTGGGGCGCAAGGACAACCACATAGTGGCTAGAACTTCAACAACTCTGCTCGTGAGCGATATAGAGTTAAATTTGCTCAGTGAAATCCCTTGGGAAGACAAGGGAGGGAACGAAAAATTCTTTCTAGAATATCCTGGGGTCTGTCTGATATTCTGCGCTGGGGAATTGACCATTGTTGAATACGGCCAGAGCGAGATACTCGGATCTGTGAGAACCGAGGCCGTCAATCCCCACGTTGTTAGCATAAGGGTAAACGAAAGACAGGCTTCTGGGGCACCAGACAATAAGAGATTAGCTTATCTCCTGGATCCCAGAACGGTTTGCATTATTGACCTCGCAACAAGCGCCACAGTATGCGTTACCGTTCATGATGCTAGGGTAGACTGGCTAGAACTGAGCGAAACTGGCCACAGACTTTTGTCTAGAGACAGAAGAGGCCGGCTCTGGCTTAGCGACGATCGAGGTGGACGATCTCTCCTGCTTGCTGGAGCAAGTTTTGCCTCCTGGGTGCCTGGGAGCGACGTTGCTCTTGCTCAGACCGGAACTACCCTGGCCGTTTGGTACAACGTCGACGCCCCTGAAGCTGCGACATTGATTCCAATAAAAGGAGACGCGGTTGATGTAGTAAGAGACAACGGCCAGACCACAGTAATGGTAGAAGAATCTAGCGGACAGATTGGCTACCTTCTTGACGAAGGATTGATAGAGTTTGGTACCGCATTACACGACAATGACTTTGGGCGTGTTGTATTGTTTCTAGAAGAGCTTGGGGAGAGACCACAGGCTGAAGCAATGTGGGAAAATGTGGCGAGGAACGCAATGGCGGCAAGGCAACTGTCTGTGGCTGCAAGGTGTTATGCAGCACTGGGCGACGTAGCGTGTTCCAATTTTTTAACTAATATAGTAGAAGCCGGTGATAAGTATTCTTCTGAGACTGGGAACGACGCGTTAGCCAATCCAGACTGCTGGGCTAAGATAGCTATTCTTAACGGAGAACTCAAGACCGCCGAAGCCATATATCTAGAGCAAAACGAACTGGACAAAGCCCTGGAAATGTACCAAAAATATTGGCACTGGGAGGACGCCTTGGCTTTAGCGCAGGCCAGAGGGTGGGCTGGGCTCCAAGATCTGAAAGATAATCATTTGAAGTGGTTACTAGAGAGCGGACAAGCTGCAAGAGCCGCTGCGATCATAGAACCCGAGAATCCTCGGCACGCTGTGACGCTATATTTGGAAGCTCATCGACCTGGAAGAGCAGCGCGGCTATTACTTGCTAACGAGGACTTGATAGAAGACAGTGGAATTGTTAGCGAGGTAATCAGTGCCCTGAAAGGAGCAGACTTGATGGAATTGGCTGGTGAAATCTTTGAGAGATCCTCAGAGCCGTTGAATGCTATTGAATGCTATGGTCAGGCTGGGGTTTTTGCTCGTGCACTGGAACTGGCTAGAAAGGTAGAACCCAATTCTGTGGTAAGTCTGGAAAGGGAATGGGGACATCATCTGGCAGTCGGCGGCCACTACGACGCTGCAATTAATCATTTCATTGAATCAGGAGAGACTGCCTTGGCTCTAGACGCGGCTATCAAGGCTCACCAGTGGAGGAAGGCTCTGCAGATTGTTCAAGTGAGTAATTTTCCTCATGGTAAATTCCTGTGATATTATATTGTTATTGAATTATTGAAAATATTGTATAATTTTCAGGTAATCGAGAACGACAGTCCCGAGATTCAGAAGCAGTGTGCAAAACTAGCAGAATACTTTGCTTCGATTGGAGATCAAGACATGACGGAGTCGTTATTCCTTCGTGCAGGTCAAGCTAAGCGAGCAATCGAAGCTCACATTAATTCTGGGGACTGGGCGAGGGCTCATGGAGTAGCGATGAACCACATGAGTTCTGAAGAGGCAAACGAAGTGCTTGCTAGACACGCCGAAGCGTTACAAGAATCGGGTGATCTACGCCAAGCAGAGTCCCTTTACGTGGCAATAAATCAGTACGATTTAGCGATAGCAATGTATAGACGGGAGGGACACAGAGGAGACATGGTCAGATTGGTTCGTAAATATAGACCCGAACTCCTGCAGACTACCCATGCCTATTTAGCCAAGGAATTAGAAGCTGCTGGAAAGGCGAGGGAAGCTGAAGAGCATTTTCTTGGAAATGGAGACTGGCGAGGCGCTGTGGCAGCCTATAGAGCAGCTAATATGTGGGAGGATGCTTTGAGAGTGGCAAAACAAGCTTCTGGAGAAAAGGCAGCGCAGCAGGTAAAACGTTTCCATTGATCGAGAAGCTGGAACGGATATGGGGACTTTGAATGCTGAAGAAATGCTTCTATTTTACAGGTGGCTTTGATGTGGGCGCGAACATTGGCTCCTGAATTAGGGGCACGGCTCCTGATGAGATTAGATTACTTTGATTCATGTCTACAGCTTGCATGCGAAGCAAATTTGTTCGATTGGGCATTGGAGATTGTGAAGTACGGTAATTCAGATCAGAAGAAAGAAGTCTACTACAAACACGCAATGGCGCTTGAAGACGAGGGGCGATTCTCAGAGGCTGAAAAGGAGTTCATTATTGCTGGCAAAGCTATGGAAGCTGTGCAAATGTATATTCACACCAGGGACTGGGAGGCAGCAGAAGAAGTTGCGCAGTCTCACTACCCAGACGGACTTCCCCAAGTCCTTATATCGAGGGCAGCAGACGCAGCCGAAGCCCAGGATTATGCATTAGCAGAATCGCTGCTTCTGAGGGCACACAAGCCTGAGATAATCGTTAATCATTACAAGGTAATTAACTAACTGGCGCTAATTCCTAAAGACTTCTTTCCTCAATCGTGTTTTAACTGTTTACAGAAAGCTGGGATGTGGTCAGAGGCGATGCGCGTATGCAGGGAGTATTTACCAAGCCAAGAAGCGGCGCTTAGACGAGAACTATCGCAGGCAAGCTCTGGGCTCGGGGCTGGTGGTAACGGAGGAAACCTTGAGGAGGCTCGGAGGTGGCTAGAAGCCGGAGAAGTTAGAGCTGCGTTAGACGTTCTAATATTAGATCCGGAGGCACCAAAAGCTGCGCTAGTTCAAGCAGCAGAAATTCTCATTCACCAGGCTGACTTTGAAACTGCAGTTCAAATCGGGGAAGACTTAGGCTCGAGATTATTTGCCTATGGCGAACACGCTCTAGCTGCACAGGTAACTTCCACGTGAATAAATCACCGCTAATCAAATGAATTTCACGCTTCTTATCTTCGCAGGTATTTCTTCAAGGTGATAAGCTAAAGAGTGCAGTAGACGCTTTAGCGGCTGTTGGTGAATGGGGAAGAGCGAGACGAGTAGTGAAAGAATTAGCTCCCGAGCTTGAGCCTTATTTGGAAGAAAAGTACAAGGAAGCAATGATAAGAGACGGACACATAGAAGAGTTGGTAGAAGTTGATGCAGAGGCTGCGCTAGAAATATTGGCTCGCAAGGGTCAATGGAGCCAAGTTTTCGAAGCAGCTAATTCACAGAGTCCAAAACTGCTGCATAAATACATAGCTGCAAGAGCAGCGCAGCTTTTAAAGTCAGGTTCTACTATTCAGGCGCTTCAACTATACGCGCAATACGGAGCTCCTAATATCCCCCAGAATTATAATCTATACTATCGTCTATCGGAGATGGTTCTCGGTGCAAAAGACTCTGGCCAAGACTACAAGGTCCTTGCTCAGCTGCGAAACGTCTTACTGGGTCTCGTTAAAGGCATGGATTCAGCATCACAAGAGGAAAAGAAATTCGACAGAGTCCTTCAAGCGGCGCATTACTCCGCCTTGAAATCCGCTTCCAAGGACTTTACCCCCTTGGCAGGAATAACAACGAAAGTGACCATATCTCTTCTCAGATACTCGGACATACTACCCGCCGATCTTTGCTACTACGAAGCTGGCCTGGAGGCCCGAGCAGCAGGCCTAAACAGCGAGGCGTTTGTTTTCCTCAACCATTTCCTGGACCTTGAAGAATGCATCGAGGAAGGTGACGGAGGATTACTAGACGTCGAGGATTTAAAGGTCACCGACTTTCCCGTTGAAGTACCGCTACCATCAGCTCTAAATTTGTCTTCTGAACAGCGTGAGGAAGTCAGGGAATGGGTACTGGCTGTATCAATGGATCAAAGGGTAGAACAAGGCCTGCCCGTTGATCAGCGCAACGTTTACATCGGAGCATTGACCAGTCCCTCTAACGACTCAGGAGTTTTACAACCCTGTGTATTAACTGGCTATCCTATAAGAGGACCGGTGATTAATTTCGAAGGCAGTAATCACGCCGCAGATAGAGACGACTGGAATAAATTAGTCAGCACAGCTAGGCAGTCTCCCCAAGACTCGGTTCTAAACGACGTACTTATATTCGTTCAAGAATACTGCGGTATCTTACCGAGTTATTCATTTTAGTCATTATAAATGAAATGGATGACGAGAACCCTGTTTATTATTATAGTTTCTAATTTAATTTAATATAATATAAGAACAGTATCCAAGGATCGAGCTACATAACATCACAAGGCAACTTTATTTTGTATACTAGATGTTAAAAGTTAGCTAAAAGCTCATTATGTATTACGGCTTTAAGTACATACATACATACATACATATACATATTTTTTATTTTTTTTTTTTGTCTATCGTTGATTTTTAGAAGAAAAAAATCTAGTGTATACCGTTTCAACCCTCTACTATTACTTTTTCTCTCCCTTATATATATCAAATGATCGGTTCTTTCTTTCAAAGATGTTACAAATTTCGAATACTCAAACTTATACAAATAGTAATCGTAGTACGTAAGTAAGTAAGTTAGCTAAACCGTATATATCAATGAAATTTAATACAAATAATAATATTTCTCTATACCTATTAAACTAGCTACATACTATACATATACATATAAACTATATATATAAATATAGTTATCATTATTTTATCCATAAATAAACACATATTCATACTTTGAGCTTAGCTTCGCCTCTAATCTTTTATTGTATTGTATCGTATCGTCTCGTCTCTCCCTCGTCAAAGTACAAATATGTATATATAAATGTGATAAAAATAGAAGTTATAAAATATTTATAATGTGTTTTTAAGACGATATTAAATATTTATCTCATTTCTGTCTTTTATATTCAATTTTCTTCATTATAATTGTCACTGCGAAGTAGTGATTCTAAAAACTGGACCAATTCTAAGGAAAAATCTCCGCAGTACGGATCGCAATTCTGGCTTTAGATCGAAACAAGTTACTTCGCACAATAGCGAATAACAATTAGAAGCGTGTACGGCAAATCTGCTATCGTACATTTTCAGAATTCTTGTCAATAGTAACAAAAGAATTGGCGTCCAAGCGTCCCTATGAGCTTCGCTAGACAAAGCCAAGAAATATTCTAAAGCTTCTCTGGATACTTCGACCAAACGAGTTTCTACTTTGGCCCAATCATCCCTGCGCGCTTCGTCGCTGTACATTTTAAGCAAAATTCTAAGCGCGCAAGCCAAAGATTGAGTCTCTTGTTTCAAAAGATTAGGCTTAACGTTTCCCCTGAATCCAGCTTTCCATAAATTATTACGTTGTTCATGATTGGTATTAAAACTTTTAGCAAATCTGTGCGATTTCAAAAGGCATTCGACAAGCTGCAACAAATGAGGCGAAGTCAAAGCGCAGTACATTCCTTGTTCCTCTTTCTGCTGATCTCCTCCGCTCTTAGCTCCCTGTTCAGGCGCTTTTCCATTCAACATATCAGCCTGAGCTAAAGCAAGATTTTCTTGATCTTCTTTCCTCGATGTAGCAGGATAAAATACAACGTTATCTATAGTCTGTATAAGTTCCAATTGCACAACGCATTTGATAAGCAAAGCTGAGAATAGTCTCGCGATGTGATCCTCGTTAGAAGATATGCTCAGCAGACTGTTTGTTCTTTTCAATATTCCTACGTGCCCATGATCCATATCTCCGTTAATAACTTCTAAATCAGACTCTTTGTTGTGGGAATGTGGTTTCCATGTTAGAAGAGCTGTGGGCAAAGTACTCTCGAATATATTTAAAGCGCAACGACAAGTCTTCTCCCACGTTGATTCGGTGAATTTAACACCGTTGCTTATCACCAAATTTTCTAAACAATTTGTTCCAGAACGAGCTAGCTGTTCGTTGTCTTGTTGAACGCACCACAGAAGTTGGGCGTACAATTGTTCGAGTAATAAGGGACCCAGGGTATCATAGAACTGTGAGAATACATCAACTATAGCGTACAGCGCATGGTTACAGGTAGTCGTCATCCATTCTGCTTTCTGTAAATAAAAATGAAGATTTGTTAGCAAAAATCGATGAACTTCTGTTTCTGTATCCGTATCTTTCCTCCCAAATGATCAAATCACCTCTGTATGTTGTTCCGGGAGTTTCATGTTATCGAAAATTCTGAACAAAACTTGGAACAAGTCTTTCCACCAGTGGGGTTTGAACGATGCTCCATGGGTCTTGACGACGTCGAATAATACCGTTAAGGCTCTGGTTCTAACGTCAAGTTTGCACCTGCTAACTACGCAGGAGAGTTCAAAGAGCAGGGGAAACCATCCTCGGACCTATCGAAACGAGTTTGTTCAGATTATATTATACGAATGACTATGAACGGCTGAAGAAGACTGGTTTATATACCCAGGCTCTGTCCTCCTCGGACACAGTCCCATTGTCGTCCATCATACCCTCCGCAAATAGTGCAGGATTAGCGTCGATGTATGAAGCGCATGATCGTATCAGTCTTATAGCTTCCATACTCGTATCTGGGAATGATGAGTTGCAGGCAAATTCGCTTAGGCACTTAACAGCGTCTTGAAACGAGTCTACCATTATGCCAAAATGTTCGGCGTAGAGTTCGTCTGTGAATATGAAAAAAAGATATGAAAATGAATATCAGATCTATGAAAATAGGGATTAGATAACCAGCGCTGTAACGCTTACTGATTATTTTTCCTGTAGTAGTAAAGGCGAGGTCAACAACAGCCTCGTCTCTGTCGCTAGCTGCGTGGTGAAATACGCTGAATATATTTTTCCATCCCGATCTGATATTAGGAGCTTGTGATTGAACCATTTGTGCCACGCATCTAACGACCATATCTCTTATAGTAGGAGATCTGTTCTTTTTCATAATGTGTTCGAAGGGCCTTAGAAAATCTTTCTGGAATCTGAAATTTGCGAATTCTCCTTTCTCGATAAACTTTGTCGCCAATTGTCGAAGCGAATCTACAGCAAAGAAGGCAATGTCTTGTCTAGGACTGCAGCCAACGGTGTCGAAATGATCACCAAGGACTTGCCAAATCCTTGACCATTGAAGCCTGATTCTTCCCATGTTGTAATAAGATATCTCGACTATTTTAGTCAGAGAAAACATCCGGGGTTGAGTTGGGTGCGCTAATTCTTCTAGCGATACCTGGCAAAGAGCTTTTACAAACTCGACTATAGCGTCACCGTCGAGTCTCATAGATCCTGTGAAAATTCTATCCACTGCTACGACTACGCTTTGCGAACTTGTTTCGCCGATTGATTCTTTAACGCTTGCTGTAAACAAAGAGTAAAAAAGCAGGTTTATTTATTTTTTAAGGCTTTTAGTAGTAATAGATCTATTAGTTTCTTGTTCAACTCACGATCCAGAGAGCTTAAAATCAAACTATTAGTCTGATGTGAATTATTGTGGCTCAAATTAGTGAGATTAGCCAACGGCGATGGAAAATGAGGCTTCGAAGGCGGACCTAAGAGCTGTGGTCTAACTCCGGTACCAATTAATTGCGCAAGTTCAAGCTGCGATATGCATTTAACAACGTCGAGCCAAGATCCACCGAGGTAATTGCCGTCTGTATGAGCCACGGTGATAAGGGTTTTAATCGTGTCTATATTCTTCGCCTTCATTTCCATTATCGGTGAGTTTGCTGTGAGGAGAGTAAATCTGGCTAAAGCTTGGACGTACGCATCTCTCTCGAGCTGAAATGGGATAAAGTTTTTATTAGTATTAGTTTCTGCCTTTATCTTGCAATTTATGAGACAAGGAGCGTTGGGAGAGATCTGCTCACTCACAGTCATGTGAAATATGCAAGCGATTCTAATAGCGCATCTGATTCCGTCAAGACAAAGAGAAGCTATTTCAGGATCGTCGCAATCCTGAAGTCCAACGCTGAACGCTGCTAAGAATGGAGTCCAAGCCATCTTGAACATCGGACGTACGTGTTCAAGGTGTTTAGCAGTTGTGAACGGAGCCTGAACGTGGCTTACTGATTCCATAAGGTTTTTAGCCGCCGTTGATATAACTTCCATCTCCATGTTCCATAAAAGGCGTCTTTTCTTCTCGCTTGATATCACTGTGTGAAAAAAAAATTTGATATTAACATTGATAATTAAAAATTATCGATAAAATTTTCAATAAAGTTGAATAATGCGTTGATCTATCTTCTCGTACGCATCGCACCTTGCTTCCCAGGCCTGTTTGGATTCGATTTCATTTTGATTTCGTTCCCCGCTATCTCGTCGTATATTTTCGACAAATATTCCTCTGGGAGATCCTCGTTGTCGCTTATACGACGATTTAATTTAATGTACTGTTCCTTGGTCATTTTATTTTTAACTTGAGGCGAGTGCAAGTCTGTTGTTAACATGATGATAGAGAATCCAAGTACATAGGCAGTGTCTGCGCTGGTGAACAACCCGTTGCTGTAAAAAAAAAAAAACAGATTTTATGTTGTTAATAACAATAAAATTTTGTTCCAATAGATTCAAAGACGAGGGGAAAGTATCGTTCCTACTTTGGATTGCACTCGCAATATCTACTAGCAAATTTTTCCATTAGTCTATCGATCTTCTGCGCTTCACCAGGCAGTCTGAAACCTTCTAGGAAATATCGTAGCGCAGTGACTAGATCACGTTCGGCAAACTCCATCTGATCAACGTAGTTGTACATGACTTGATTGTGATTATGATCACCGAGGAAATCTCCTATAGCAGTTTTGTCCAAACGATCGTCTATGTGGAGCCAACGAGCCACTTCGTCTATAGAACCGCCAAGTAGACCTTGTTCTTGTAAATACTGAACCCCTTTGCTTGGTTTTCTGTTAAATCTGCAAAGAAGAGAGTTTAGTTTCGTTTCGTTATTGTAAAGAATTTAGTTTTCAGCTCGGAGGCGACCTTACATATCAATTCCTGCCTCCCATACTTCTTTCTGGTGTTTTTGGACCTCGTACTGCTCCGGGGAATCGGGAATCTCCTTATTCCCAGTAAGACTTGAATTGGCGGAAGAAAGACTGCCTGCGCTTCCGTAATGAGGCAAAGGCGGTTCCAAAGGAGGATCCGGGGGTTCTGAAGGAGGCTGTTGGTCCGCTGGTACGCTTGGATTAACGTATAAGTCTCTGCTCCATTCCACCATGCATTTTAGTATAGAAACCAAGCATTCCAGGCCTCTTATTCGCATTGATTTCTCCTGGTTTGGAGACGCTCCTAATTCCAAGGCTTGGCGACCCTGCGCGATCTTTGAAAGGTCGTTAACGAGTCTGTAATTCAAAGCGTAGAATAGAGCGTTGATCGTAATGGTAAAAAATGTTGTAAGGTGTAAACAGGATTATCATTATTGACCTCTCGAATAAATTAGCTGCCGAAAGATCGCAGTCGTAGTTAACGTATATATCAACAACGCTTTGAGCGTCTGCGCATATTCTTGTAAGAGCGTGTATGACCATCCATTTGTGTTCAAAAGATGAACTCGAGGTTTCTAATATGTTCATGAATATTTCTTTGAAGAATACTTCGATCTGCATTTTTAAATGAACTTTAAAACGTGCTAGCAAAGCGAGGAACAGAGCCAACGATAGTTCGAATACTTCAGGCACGGATGATACCCCGTTCTTTGACAACGCTACGCACAAATACTGCTTTATAGCTATAACGAACATCTCGTTAGAGCGCAAAACCGGACCAGCGCTTTGTAAAATCCCTAAAAGCAGCTGGAGAGACAATATCTTAGATCGTAGCTCGTGGGATCTGGAAATTGAAAACAGAATTTAGAGTTTTGATGAGGTAAAAAAGAGAAATCAACACTATCCCTCAAACTATGAACTACTTGCTTAGGATCTGGCGTCCCATCTGGCAACGGTTTCATAGAAAGTTTGCACAGAGCTCTGAATACTAGAAACGCATCTTTCTGTAAAACGTGAGTAAATTTGGCCGTGACCATATTATCGCTTTCGACCGTAGCCTCGTCTGTGTTATCGTCGGTGACGACCTGATCCAGAGAAACTTCGTCAGCAGTTAAAGCCTGATTATTCTGCTCCTCAGGTATAATCGTATTAACGACTTGATCCAGTATAGATTTAACGAGTATTTGAGCCTCGGAAGAACCGTTCGAAAAATGTTCTTCGTTGTTTGTTATCTCGCTTTCAGTATCGCCCCCAGAATTAGCCGAAGTATCGATGATTTGGGCTTCGTTCTCAGTTTTCAAAGCCTCTTCCTCCTGTATGAGAAAGTGTTTTACTTTTATAATAAAATATAAATGTAGAAATAAAGTTATAAGAAAGTTTAAGGCTTGCAAGTCCTCGGAGAGACTAAATTCAGGCTTATCATTACCGCCTGTGTTTCCATCCTTGCAAATATGACGTTAATCATTTGCGTAAGCGTAGCTCTAGCCGTTGTTTGATTAACAAGATTTCTAGAAGCTAGATAAACGTTGTACACAGTTCTTATAGTCTGCAATACAGTTCTCTCGTGTACTTCGACATGTTGACTAGTCATAACGGTCAACAATGCTTTTATAATCTGTAATTGTACGCCTTCGTCTGTTTGCGGTCCCATAAAACAGTCGCATATCGTCTCAACAATTCTGACTATTAATAGTTTATTAGGTTCCGTTGAATCTGGAACATTTCCAGTCAGATGACCGTACGCTATTAATTTCTGTAAACAATCTAAAGCCGTGACTACTATCCTCGGCGATTTACTCTGACACGCCAATTCAAACGGAAGGAAATACTTCTCGGCTGATATAACGTTGTCGTCGCTTTTAGGCAAGGGAAGAGCGTTGGATGTTATTTCCTCGCCTGCAACGCTAGGAACTTCTTTAATCTCGTTGCGAAGTTCATCTGTGAAGAAGAAAATAATGTGAATAAATGGATTAAATTCATATTTAGAGAAATTTGTGCTGTGAGATTCTCTCACCTAGTGCACTTTCGCACGATTTTTTAAGCTGCGAAAGATGCGACCTCTTAACGTCGCGATCTGCGAGTATCTTTTCCAGAGCACGTACGATAAACATTTCTCTTGTTTTTGAGTTATTTTGCATCGTCTTACATACATACACGATTCACGTGTATGTTTTAGGGAAAAATATGTATAGGGCGTTTTTTTTTTTTTTTTTTTTTTTTTTTTTTTTTTTTTTTTTTTTCAATATTTCGGAAAACGGTAGTGATAGTAACAGATTGACGAATCGGAATTATTGTAGTATGTCAGGTTATTGTACTCGTACGTTAACATTTTAACAAATTTAGAAATAATTTCAACATTAAAATGATAAGAAGAAGAAGAAGAAAATGGAAAAATTGTATAAATTATTATTATTATTATTATTATTATTAAGATAGTTGTGTGTATGTGTGTGTGTGTGTGTTTGATATTCAGTTATGTGGCTTACGACGACTTTCAACACTGATAAGTATAAAGAAGAAACCCTTCACCCCGCCTAGTTGCGTCACTATTAAATATCTATTGGATATTAAATTGTATATACGGGTTAATTTATTTTATTATTATTATATTGTATTATATTATAAAAGACGTGTATTATAAGATTTTCACACACATCGATGAAACACGTTAAATTGTTAAATTATATACTGATTTTAAGATTAATATATATATATATATAAGCACTTTAAATGATCTATTCTTATTTACATATGTCTGTATTTATTTTATTTTATTTTATTTTCTTTTTCTGTTTTTTTTTTTCTTTTTTTTTTCTTTTTTATAACCACAGTGGGTAAAAGTTATATTTCGAAAGTCGATGAAAATTGGGTTATAGTTAGTTAAATAGGGATCGCAGAAAAAGTACTTTTTATTCGATATTGTTATTTATCACTGTTATGTTGGCAGTCACTGATTTGACAGCAAGTTCAAACCACGGACTATGAAATATGTAAGCGATAACGACAGACGACTCACATGATATTCTTTTTTTTTTTTTTTTTTTGTACTAAAGGCGCATTTTCATTTAGTTTAACACTATTCATGCTACAAAATGCGTTTATTGCGTCATCACGTGACCTAAAGGTAAATTATACCTTTCATTTACCCTTAATCTATTATTATCACGTGACTTTATTAACGCTAGTGCTACCGTCAACCCATAAAGAATAAATAAAGTCACGTGATAACAGATAAAACGCGTTTTGTAGCGTCAAATGAAAATGCGGCTTAATAGTTCGTTCGGTCGTTGATGCATACGTCACAGTTGACGAATATTCTACCTTTACCGACAGAGACTAAATAATTAGTTATGTTATGTTGGCAGATTGATTTGACAGCAAGATCAAACCACGGACTATGAAATATGTAAGCGATAACGACAGACGACTCACATGATATTTATTATTTTTTTTGGTCCTAAAGGCGCATTTTCATTTTGATGCTACAAAACGCGTTTCTTGCGTCACCACGTGACCTAAAAGGGATATGAAAGGTAAATTATACCTTTCATTTCCCCTTAATCTATTATTATCACGTGACTTTATTAACGCTAGTGCTACCGTCAACCCATAAAGAATAAACAAAGTCACGTGATAACAGATGAAACGCGTTTTGTAGCGTCAAATGAAAATGCGGCTTAATAGTTCGCCCGGTCGTTGATGCATACGTCACAGTTGATCGAATATTCTACCTTTACCGACAGAGACTAAATAATTAGTACTAGATACAAGCATAAAAGTTTGTTTATAACATTTATTGTATAGATGGTGTTAGCGGGGATTTTCTTTTTCTTTTTTCTTCAAGGTATGAGGTTTTTCTGATCCGAGTCGATTTATACTATACCAGTATACACAGTGATACAATACATAATAAAATAAAACAAATAATACAAAGTCTATTTAACAACTTAGTATAAAAATAAGAATAATTATAAGAATATTAAACTTGTTAATCGTCTTATAAGTTCACTATAATAGGTATGTATAGTGTATATTTATATAATCAGTGAAATTATTTACACACTCGTATACTTTAAAGATATACGTGTATATATTACGGAAAAAAAAAATATTTTTTTTTTTTTTTTTTCTGCGTCATTATATTATTTCTAGTTGACAAACTGTCATTGCGGATATCATCACCACCCCATAGTAGTAGTGATTCATCAAATTTTCTTTTCAATCTTAATAAAAGTTTAAATAATAAGTACTTATATTAAATAAAGCAGAAATGGAAAAACAACCTTTGAAATCAACGAATGACAGACCTCCGCCGTATTCAACTACTGTGCCTACTACCAACCAGCCGCAAGGTATAAAATAAATAAATAAATAAAATGAAAATGAAAAAAAAAAAAAAAAATAATTAAAAAGGTAAAAAAAAAAAAAAAAAAAATTTTATGAATATTTATCTATATTTTATTAGCATCTTGGCAACCTCCACCAGGATATTACCCGCGTGAAGGTGTACCGTATCAAGGAACGTATTTGCCTTCATACGGAGCTACGGCACCTCCGCCGATCACAACTACTACCGTGATTGTACCAGAAATTATTTTGGTCGGTGCTTGTCCTGCATGTCGTGTAAGTATACAAAACTAATGAATAGAAATTATATTTTATATTCCATTCGTCATGTGTTTGTGTTTTTGTTCTTCGTTCTTATAGCTTGAATCGCGATATTATACAAGTATACGTAATGTGTAGGAAATATATACGAGGAAGTGTAGTTTTTTTACACTAGCCGAAGACGAGTGCTGTAATCCCTGCGAAAGAAAAGTTTGATTTTAGGGACAGATTAAGCAATCAACGTAACCTCACATATCGCTACTACCCGCCGCGATGTGCGCATGCGCGAAAAAAAAAAGCACTAGTGCGGTAAAGTAGAATATTCGCGATGTGCGCATGCGCGAAAAAAGGCACTAGTGCGTAAAGTAGAATATTCGCGATATGCGCATGCGCGAACAAAAAGGCACTAGTGCGTAAAGTAGAATATTCGCGATATGCGCATGCGCGAACAAAAAGCACTAGTGCGTAAAGTAAAGTATTCGCGATGTGCGCATGCGCGAAAAAAAAGCACTAGTGCGGTAAAGTAGAATATTCACGATGTGCGCATGCGCGAAAAAAGGCACTAGTGCGTAAAGTAGAATATTCGCGATATGCGCATGCGCGAACAAAAAGCACTAGTGCGTAAAGTAAAGTATTCGCGATGTGCGCATGCGCGAAAAAAGGCACTAGTGCGTAAAGTAGAATATTCGCGATATGCGCATGCGCGAACAAAAAGCACTAGTGCGGTAAAGTAGAATATTCGCGATGTGCGCATGCGCGAATAAAAACCACTAGTGCGTAAAGTAGAATAATTGCGATGTGCGCATGCGCGAAAAAGGCACTAATGCGTAAAGTAGAATATTCGCGATGTGCGCATGCGCGAAAGAAAAGCACTAGTGCAGTAAAGTAGAGTATTTGCTAACTCGACTTCTTTTTTTCTCTACTCTTCGGAAATAGTAATGTATACTTTACGTACGCTAAACAGACCTTGAAAATCAAATTTTCGGAACAAAAATTACATAGTATTATGTAAACTTAATGAATGAATTATTATTATTATTATTATTATTATTATTATTATTATTATTATATCTTACAGGTGGGAATGCTGGAAGACGATTATACCTGCCTCGGTTTATTCTGCGCTATATTCTTCTTTCCTTTAGGAATACTATGCTGTTTAGCAATGAAAAACAGAAGATGTTCTAACTGCGGCGCATATTTTGGCTGAACAAAAAAAAAAAAAAAAAAATCACAAAAATCAAAAAAAAAATATATATATATATATATTATAACATATACCATTAATTTACGCGTTAATGAGAATAAGAAGAAGAAGAAGAAGAAGAAGAAGAAAAAGTAAAAAAAAAAAAAAAAAAAATGAAAAGAAATATACCTAATTTACAATCTCATAACATATAATAATAATGATGGAAACAGCTATATAAAGCTAATAAAGCTAAAGCTCATATTATATTATATTAATACTATACTATAAAAAAATGATGGATTTTTTCACGTGCCTTATTATTATATTATCATTATTATTATTGTTATTATTATCATCTTATAGATGATAAGAAAGAAAGAAAGAAAGAAAAAAATTTGAAAAAAGTCAAACACATGAGTATATCAATTCGATTTTGTAATATACTAATATTATTGAAAAAAAAAAAAAAGAAAACCCCGTGAAATTTATCAAGCTACTAATTATAAAATTCTTTCTCTTTCTATAATTTTTTTCTAATTTTTTTTTTCTATGTATCTAATTAAATACGCGCTAATAATAATAATAATAATAATAATAATAATGATAATAATAATAATCGTGTTATTAATTATATAAGTTAAATATAATTATAATACTACTATGTATACTGCTATTAAAAGATATATCTATATATCGTTTACAATATTCGCAAGATTTGTTATCTGAACACGTTTAATTGAACGATTAAGAGAAATCTTGAACAAAAATTTTTATGGATCGTGGTTATTTCGGTCGTGGTCATTAATAAATAAAACTTGTCATATTGGTAGGTCGGCGGAGGGGGTGTGGGTGGGGGGTTGGACAGAAGGTCGATTATATAAAGTATTATATTATATTATATTATATTATATTATATTATATTATATTATAAGTTATTATATTATATTATAATTTGAATTGTAATATAAAATTGCGATGAAAAGATAATAATTAATATACCTATATATATATATATTAGTAATATCTAACTACGACAAAGTCAATAACAGAAAAAAAAAAAAAAATGAAAAAAGTAGTATCACGTTATCGTGTAGATTTTTTTTACTATCATCACTACTACTACTACTACTACTATTACTACTACCGTTCCATTTAAATCTGTTTTCATTATTATATGTGTAAATATATAGGTAATAATGTATAATGTGTGTATATGATGATGATGATGATAAATAATTGGTAAAAAAAAAAAAAGAGATATATACTATATTTTGATCAAAAAGAGCTTTTTTTTTTTGTTTTTTTTTTTTTTTTTAATGTATTTTTGAAACACTTTTGAAACTGAAAACTGGAAGAATATTGAAAAAAAAAAAAAAAAAAAAAAAAAAATTAAAATAAAAACAATTGAAACAAAGAAATTCGATATCGATAAGAAAATTGGTACTTTTTTTTTTTTATTTTCAAATTTTAGTATATGAGAATCGATTTTTTGGTTCGATAGTAGCCGGTAATTATTATTATTATTATAACTAAACGATAAAAATATTATTATAAATATACAATAGAGTGGTTTCTTTCAAAAAGTGATTTTAGAAAATTTCAAGGTTTACCCTAATTTTATTATATATATATATCAATCTGTTCCAAAACGCGTATCGTAGAATTTTTTTTCTATTTTTTATTTTTTTTTTTTCTAAAATTGTTTGAAAAATTAATAATAAATTTAAAAAAAAATTTATTTGATGTATAAATATTTCGATATTTCTCGAAATAGTATATGTATTATTCTAACACACAAAAAAGGTGAAGGCTTTTTTTTTTTTCTTATCTTCATCTCATTTTTTTTTTTTTTTTTTTTTTTTTTTTTTTTTTTTTTTTTTTTTTAATAGCTCTAATAGCAAATAAAATCGTTTAGTTAGAAAGTCCACCTGAAATGAAGCGAAAGAATAAATAAATAAATAAATAAATTAAAAAAAATTTATTCATGACATTTAATTTGAACTTAAAAATTATGAGGTGCGCAATAGTAATAATTAAATAGCGATTTGTACAGGATTTGACATTTTTTTGAAGTTGATGTAAAAAGTAGAAAAAAAAAAAAAACCAAACTTTTTCTGTATTTGGAACCAATTTTACAAATCACCTTTTTGAGGACTATACTCTAGTCTCTAATATACATAATATGAATGTTATGAAATATATTATATATAAATATATCTATTGATAATAATATTTACATTATATATATATATACTATATCTGTATACGACTATATTATATACACACGTTGTTATAAATGAATAAATAAATAAATAAATAAATAAATAAAAATGAATAGAATTTTATTTTTCGTGGGCCAAAAAAAAAAAAAAAAAAAGACTAATTTTTTTTTCCTCAGTTTACCATGAAAATATTATTTTGATTTCCCATTTAAATAACACGGGGAATGTTTTTTTTTTTTTTTTTTTTTTTTTTTTTTATTTATTTGGAATTTTATTCCATTCTAACGAATCATCGTGTTTTAAAAATCAATACAATATTCTTGTAGGAAATTGAACGATCTCCAAGAAAGGTCGCTTATGTTGGAGTTTTGTGCATTTGAAAAAAAAAAAAAAAAAATCGGAGCGTCTCTTCGATCAGGTACACTAAACGTAATGGATTCTGATCCGGACGAGTTGGAGAATTCTAGAAACAGCCTTAAGCATTAAAAAAATCCAGAGCGCCGATTGGCTGTTTCTAGAATTGTCCAACTCGTCCGGATCAGAATCCATTACGTTTAGTGTACAATAAAATAAAAAATCATGGCCCCCAATCGGAAACGTGTCAGGGTCAAATGTTTACCTAATTCACATGGAATTCCCCATAAATATGTAGTACTATTATAATATATTATATACTATTTATAGTATATTAAATACTATATATGTAGTATACTGTGTTGTAAATTTTGATATCTGCGAAGATGTAGTAGTATTTACTATATTTAATATAGTGGCAGGAAATATAATAATATTATATTAAATATATTTCGAATACTTCCGCATTTATATATATCAACCTTCGTTTATAATACGACAGTATTATATATATATATATATATATATATATATATATAATTAAAAAAAAAAAAAAGTAATATATAAATAATACATTAATGTCCTTCATTTAATATTAATTGATCAGTAGGTACTCTCGGCGAACGCGTTCAACCTTATATATACCTATAATAAAAAAAAAAAAAAAAAAAAAAAAAAAGATTCTTTTCTTTCTATACAGGGCGATTCAGTTTGCGCGCACCATTTGGTAATGGTAGATTCGTTGGAAAATTCTAAGACTAATTTTCCTTTACCAAAAAGTCTTGGGTCTAATGGTTTTCGGGCTATAGAAGATCTTCGTCCACCAATGACAGAGCCCACAGCTGCTCAAGTTAGGGCCGGGTCTAAAGTATAAGACTAGCAGTGCCCGTGGCAACTCGATTTCCAGTGAAATAAAAATAAATGATTCAATCTAGTGATTAATTTGAGTTACAGTATTGTCGCTAGATGTCACCAGGAGTTGTCTTCATTCAACATACGCTTTCGTTATTTGTGACCAGGACCACCGCTACGTCGGCTTCGTCCTCCGGGTCGACCGCACCGTCGTTTTCGTCCTCCAGGTTTACCGATACGTAGTTTTCGTCCTCCAGGTCGACCGCGCCGTAGTTTCCTCCCTCTAAGTCTACCGTACCGTAGTTTTTGTCCTCCAGGTTCACCGCTACGTAGTCTTTGTCCTCCAGGTCGACCGCACCGTAATTTTCGTCCTCCTGGTCAACCGCACCGTAGTTTCGTCCCTCTAAGTCTACCGCACCGTAGTTTTCGTTCTCCAGGTTTACCGATACGTAGTCTCCTTCATCTAAGTGTACCGCACCATAGTTTTCGTCCTCCAGGTTCTCCGATACGTAGTTTTTGTCCTCCAGGTCGACCGCGCCGTAGTTTTCTCCCTCTAAGTCTACCGTACTGTAGTTTTTGTCCTCCAGGTCGACCGCACCGTAATTTTCGTCCTCCTGGTCAACCGCACCGTAGTTTCGTCCCTCTAAGTCTACTGCACCGTAGTTTTCGTTCTCCAGGTTTACCGATACGTAGTTTTCGTCCTCCTGGTCAACCGCACCGTAGTTTCGTCACTCTAAGTCTACCGCACCGTAGTTTTCGTTTTCCAGGTTTACCGATACGTAGTCTCCTTCATCTAAGTGTACCGCACCGTAGTTTTCGTCCTCCAGGTTCACCGATACGTAGTTTTCGTCCTCCAGGTCGACCGCGCCGTAGTTTCCTGCCTCTTAGTCTACCGCACCGTAGTTTTTGTCCTCCAGGTCGACCGCACCGTAATTTTCGTCCTCCTGGTCAACAGCACCGTAGTTTCGTCCCTCTAAGTTTACGGCACCGTAGTTTTCGTTCTCCAGGTTTACCGACACGTAGTCTTTGTCCTCCAGGTCGACCGCACCGTAATTTTTGTCCTCCTGATCAACCGCGCCGTAGTTTCGTCCCTATAAGACTACGGCACCGTAGTTTTCGCGCTCCAAGTTTACCGATACGTAGTTTTCGTCCTCCAGGTCGACCGCGGCGTAGTTTTTGTCCTTCAGGTTCACCGACACTATGGTGCGGTGGGCCTAGAAGACGTACACTACGCAGCGGTAGACCTGGAGGACGAGAACTACGGTGCGGTTGACCTGGAGGACGAGAACTACGGTGTAGTTGACCTGGAGGACAAAAACTACGTAGCGGTGAACCTGGAGAACGAAAACTACGGTGCCGTAGACTTAGAGAGAGAAAACTACGGCGCGGTCGACCTGGAGGACGAAGCCGACGTAGCGGTAGACTCAGAGGGACGAAACTACGGTGCGGTTGACCAGAAGGACGAAAACTACGTATCGGTAAACCTGGAGGATGAAAACTACGTATCGGTGAACCTGGAGGACGAAAACTATGGTGCGGTACACTTAGATGAAGGAGACTACGTATCGGTAAACCTGGAGAACGAAAACTACGGTGCGGTAGACTTAGAGGGACGAAACTACGGTGCGGTTGACCAGGAGGACGAAAATTACGGTGCGGTCGACCTGGAGGACAAAGACTACGTAGCGGTGAACCTGGAGGACAAAAACTACGGTACGGTAGACTTAGAGGGAGGAAACTACGGCGCGGTCGACCTGGAGGACGAAAACTACGTATCGGTAAACCTGGAGGACGAAAACGACGGTGCGGTCGACCCGGAGGACGAAGCCGACGTAGCGGTGGTCCTGGTCACAAATAACGAAAGCGTATGTTGAATGAAGACAACTCCCGGTGACATCTAGCGACAATACTGTAACTCAAATTAATCACTAGATTGAATCATTTATTTTTATTTCACTGGCAATCGAGTTGCCACGGGCACTGCTAGTCTTATACTTTAGACCCGGCCCTAACTTGAGCAGCTGTGGGCTCTGTCATTGGTGGACCAAGATCTTCTATAGCCCGAAAACCATTAGACCCAAGACTTTTTGGTAAAGGAAAATTAGTCTTAGAATTTTCCAACGAATCTACCATTACCAAATGGTGCGCGCAAACTGAATCGCCCTGTATACTTATAAAATGAATTTATACGATATTATTATTCTAAAATTAACTATTGGTATCCTTGGAATGGGCGTGGCTTTGAAATTTTAGCCTTCTTTGAGTAGTTCTATTTTCTGCCACTAGTTGGCGTATCGAGATTCTAAGCCCTCTCATTGGTTACTGTAGCCTTCTTTGAGTAGTTCTATTTTCTGCCACTAGTTGGCGTATCGAGTTTCTAAGGTTCCCAATATAATATAATAAAAAAAAAAAAAAAAAAAAAAAGAAAAGAAAAATAAATACTACTAGTAGTAGGTATTTACAAGTAGTTTGAAAATAAATAATTAAAAAAAACAATAAGAACATAGTAGCATTAATCGAATAAATATTTATACAAACACGGAGCTTAATGAACCCGATAATCTGAATAATCAATGCCCGCGGCCAACTCTCTCTCTCTCTCTCTCTATATATATATATTCTTAATTGATACATACTACTATACTATAAATATTATTATAGTGAAGTCGAGTCATCGCGGAATATACCGCGGGATAAACGAGTTTGTTTTAATTAAATACAGTGCAGTTTGCGGTAAATTTACTTTCCTTATAATACTATATGACGCACTAGCATAAGCAGCATACAGCATACACCTATACATACTCATAATATATATATCACTGTATATTATATACTATCTTACAATATTATACGTTATTATTATTATTATTATATAATTATATAATAATAATAATGATTCAAAATTCAAAATTCAAAATTGAAAAACCGTTATGCGAAAAAAAAAAAAAAAGGCGGGAAAATTATTATAATAAATTGATTTGAATAACAAATATTGTAATATGGGTATAAAAGCTAGAACTATAAGTTTTAATTTATAATAATTATTATACAATATATAATATAATATATTTAATGATATAGCTGCAACTTTGTATATATATATACACCTAGGTCATTGCGTATATAATTGGATACTTTCAGAAAAATGATGCAAACAAGAAATCCCGAGGCTGTTGTAGGTATAATTATAATTTACACGGACGTCATTAGTCCAATTATTATTCGAGGAAGAAAGAGAGAGAGAGAGAGAGAGAGAGAGAGAAATTAGAAGAAAAAGGATTAGCGGAATTGAATTTTCAAAAATCAATTATAATAAAGAATCAGAAAAAAAAAAAAAAAATGATATACTATACTATACCATACTGTATTTCTGCAATTATACGATTGTCCGCAATTATTTACTTTAATTATTAAATATTTTATATCAATTAATTATAAATTCTCTTTTAACGTGCGGCTATATAACTTTTTATATACACCTATATCGTTATAATGCATCATACATGCATGCATGCATGCGTGCGTACATTTCCTCGGATATTTCAATCCTGTTTCTTTTTTTTTTCATATCATATACAGGAAACTGACTTTAAAATTCTTATTATATGCGCTTATACTGCAGCAATCATACACTGCAACTACGTCATAGCATATTATATACTGGTTATCAATTATGAATCTTATTATATTATATACTTGTATTAAAAATTATAATAAAATTAAATACAATATCGCAGGGTCATTTCTTGTTTCTTGTTAGCTAAAAATATAACGTATCCGTTGTTCTTTTTTTTACAAATACATAGCAAGCTGTTAACGCACCACCCTGATATAATATGATGATGCGTTTAAAAAAATATATCTAGTATTTAATTATCTAATATTAATTCGAATAACTCCAATATTCAAAATTCAAATCACTCCGATAATAATAATAATAATAATAATAACTCAACGAGGAAATAACTGGGGAGATCCTGTCGTATTTTATACAGTTTTTATCCTCGTTGCAATTATATATATTGCATTCCAAGTATTTACTCGACGACGAATGGGAATAAGAATGACTATACACACTATATAATTATATTATATTATATATAATAAAGAAACCGAGAATTATCTATTTCCATGAAATATACTAACACTAGTATAGTTATATATTTTTTTCCCACTGCAGTAGTAATATATATTTTAGTACGAATTTTCTATTTACCTAAGTATCCCACAATTATTATAATTTATAATATAATATAATATAATATAATAACAGTTTTCGATATATAAACTCGGAAATATACTATATAATTAAAAAACCCGGAACGAAATACATATATACGTTGCAGTATATTAACGCGTTTTTACCCCCCGCTACTTATAATTGGTTTGGATACTAGAATGATCAACGTCAACGAGGGGGGCTTTCCCCGCTGCCTTTTATAAGTGTATCGTTTTAATACACACATTCGTCCTTGTGAAACGTATAGTCCATTGGTCGGTTTAGCTTATAAAGGTAGATTCGTCGTGTTGAATAAGCCACAGTCTTGTTTCTGCAGACTTTCGATAATAAGCTATGCCGGCAACAGATCAAGGCACTGTGGTCGTAGATCAGTCATGGGTAGAAAATCAAGATTCAAAGAGTAGTTTGAATTCAGAATCTCATCATCAGGATTTAATAGATGATGGAATTAATCAAAGTAATAGATCGTTGAGTTTCAACGATAATAATTCATCAACATCGGAGAATAATATCAATCGACGCAATGGATCTTGCTCTTCAATCACTACTACGACCGATCGTAAAGAAGCCACATGGCGAAGTCTACCCAATAAAGAAGATCACGAAAAATTTCTCAGAAATTTTATGGACGTTCTTATAGATCAGGCGGTCTTCGAGGTAAGTCCTGCGTTTATTCGTATTATAATGTTATTATCTGGAATATTTATAAGTATAATAAGGATTAGTAGCGGAGGGTTGAAAAATTTCTCATAAGTTGTATCGGCGCGTGTTTTAGATAAATGATTTAGAAAATTTATATCGGAGCATAATAATAAATAAATTTTGAATTGATGATGAATCGACTCCAATGTTTACAAATTCCTCTTGTATAAGGATAAAAGTTTATTTTCTCATACTCTGGAATTTTCCTCCTTTTTTTTTTTTTTCTCACAATGTATATACATTCAAAAATATATTAGCGAAAATAAAGTTTGAATTAATGCACTAAGTCTTGTAAAAGAGAGTATATGATAATAATCTTCAAGGACATCTACAGCTATGTATATACATATACCATACTTAAAAAAAACTGGGTCGAAACTGAATTTATAATTATTATTTACCTCAAGCAATTAAATTGATCATCGTCGTTCATTTTAATTATACTTCGATGATTATTATAGTAATACTGTGTAAAATTAAATAGACTATATCGGAGAAGCAGCCTTGATCCTCCGTCGAAGGTCTTATTCATTCGTCCGTTAATATTTGCATCATCTTTCTAATTTAGAAGAAATATAAATATAAATACAAGACAAGAACGAAAGACCTTGAACTAGTTCTTTATGTATATTAAAAAACGAAAAAGAAAAAAAAAAAAAAAAAATGTTTCTATACTTTCTTTTCCAGGGAACGTCGAGGAATAATCGTGTAGTTGAATGGACGGCTCCCGAGGATCTCTTCTCTTCTATAAATCTTGGATTAGAAGATACTGGTCTGTGTCACGAGGATCTTATCTCTTTAGCTAAACGGGTGATTCGGTTTAGCGTAAAGACCGGTAATCCTCGTTTCATAAACCAGCTTTACTCTTCGATAGATCCTTACGGTCTTGCGGCGCAATGGTTGACCGATGCTTTAAACCCTTCGGTTTACACGTTCGAAGTATCGCCGGTATTCTCTGTAATGGAAGAAGTAGTGTTAAAAGAAATGAGGAGTATAGTTGGATGGGAGGATGGAAGAGGAGACGGAATATTTTGTCCAGGTGGTTCGATGGCGAATGGATACGCTATAAATATTGCCAGGCATTATATATGCCCTGAATTAAAAGAGACTGGTTTAAGCTGCGGACAAAGACTGGTGGTCTTTACCTCCGAGGATGCTCATTATTCTATCAAAAAGCTTGCAGCGTTTTTAGGCATTGGTACCAGGAACGTTTACAGCGTATCTGTTGATACCCGGGGTAAAATGCTGCCCAAAGATCTCGAGGCGCAGGTAAAACGAGCCTTGGATGAAGGGGCGCTGCCTATAATGGTTTCCGCAACGTCTGGGACTACTGTGATAGGGGCTTTCGATCCTCTGAGAGAAATAGCCGAAATTTGCGCGCGGTATAAGATGTGGTTTCACGTTGATGCAGCGTGGGGAGGTGGAGCCCTGGTCTCTAAACGTCGGAGACATCTCCTGGACGGTATTGAATTAGCAGATTCTGTGACGTGGAATCCTCACAAGCTACTCGCAGCTCCGCAGCAATGCTCCACGCTATTAACTCGGCATGAAAATCTCCTGCAATCTGCGCACGGTTCAAAAGCTAGCTATTTATTCCAGAAGGACAAATTCTACGACACGTCTTACGATTCGGGAGATAAGCATGTGCAGTGCGGTAGAAGAGCGGATGTATTTAAATTCTGGTTTATGTGGAAGGCGAAGGGATCGTTCGGCCTCGAATCTCACATAGACAGAGTTTTCCAATTGTCGGAATACTTCGCTGATTTAATAAGGGAAAGAGATGGATGGAATTTGCTGTTAGAACCAGAGTGCACAAACGTGTGTTTCTGGTATTTACCTCCGTCAAAGAGGCATTTAAAAGGCGAAGAGTTGACTTTAGCGCTACACAAGATAGCGCCTAAAGTAAAAGAGAACATGGTGCGAAAGGGATCGATGCTTATAACTTATCAGCCGCTAAGAGAACACCCAAATTTTTTTAGACTAGTGCTTCAAAATTCTGGGGTAACTGAAAACGACGTTATGTTCTTTGTAGAAGAGATAGAAAGGCTCGCTAACGATTTATGAATAACTATTATAAGAACAGTTATTATATTATAGTATTATATATACCTAAATCATTATTTATATTCATTAAACTATGTAAATATTTCAAAAAAAAAAAAAAAAAGTTTTTCCTTATAAATATTCATTAATTAATAAATAATTAATACTATATATTGCCAAAACGAAAATAAAGATTTAATATTTAAAAAAAGGAGTTTGATTCGTTTTATGCTCTTTATTTATTGTTCCATTCAGCTATTCTTTTAGAAATCTCAATTTATCATTAATTAATTAATTAATTAATTAATTAATTAGAGTTTCTTTCATCTCATCGCTGCCCCTGGTTATTCTCTCGCTCTCCGATATCTTATTTACAAATCAATATATAATATAATAGTAATAGTAATAGTAATAGTAATAGTAATAGTATAGTGTAACGTAAAAATAAATTACGATATAGCAGCCGTATTCTGGTAAGGGGGGTGTCGTGCAGAAAATACTATAGTATAGAAAAAAATATTGAGCTTAACTATATTCTGATAGAAATTTTTCGTGGAATTCTTTCACACTGGCAAGCATTGTTTTGATTTTATCTTTCTGAGGTAATATGGTTGTTCGGAAATGGTGGGTTCCTGGCTTTTGACCAAAACCTGATCCAGCTATTACGCAAATTCCTGTTGCTTCGAGCAGTTTAAAAGCGTAGAATACGTCCGGTACTTGTCCTGCGGCTTTAGCAGCCTTGATCGCTTTCTCAGGTAGTTCGAACTGTGGAAATACGTACATCGCACCCATCGCTGGATTCACCTGGGAATATAAACATGATGTAATTAATTGCGAGGCTCGGAAAACTAGATAATTCTTTCATAAGATGCTAGAATGTTAGTGTTCTTCGCTTTTGGATAATCATTTCGTAGTTTTCTCTGTAAAATTCAATTCGAATGCAAAGTTTTAAGCACCTTGAAGCCCTTTATGCTATTCAGAGTATCGACAACCATGCGAGATCTTTCTGCGAGGGATTTTAAGACCTCGGCTTTCTCCTCTTGGAACTGTTTGTACGATGGTTCGTTAGGTCTAGGAGGATTGACCACAACGTCCATTGTTACTTGGCCCAATATCGTCGGGCACAACGTAGCTGATATCGATTTAAGCAGGATAGCTTTTACCGCTGGTTCCATATTCAGTATTTCTGAATATCCACCGCGCAGACCGCACTCGCCCATGTATCCTGCGAGAGAAAGAGAGAGTTGTAAAAAGAATATTGATTAAAAATTGGATTCATCTCTATGCTTGAAGCGTTTAGATCATTTACGTGTTCATCTTTTAAACATATTTTCAAAGATATCAGTGATACGAGTTCAGAAATTCGATTTCAGTAGCTAGAAGATCGAAATGACAAATTCTGAGAACTCCGTGTCCCTCGTTTCATGGGGGAAATCAATTTAGAGCTTAAAATCAACAACTGCGTTAACGAAGGCGAATCACCTTTAGAAGTGGACATGAAAGAAGCGAGTTCCATGTCTGAGTATGGTTTTCCCATTTCTGTGAGAACCTTTTTGAAAGAATGAAATGCGCTGTCCTTGTCGTATACGTTATCCTGATAAACCTCGTCAGCCATAATGTAAAGATTGTGTTTATGTGCGAATTTGATAACATCCTCAATATTTTTTCTTGTCAATACTTGTCCCGTAGGATTTCCAGGATTAATAACGACCAAAACCCTAGGTGTGCAAGTCTTCTTTGCCTCGTTTATCGACCTTTCCAATTCACTGTTGTCCAAAGACCATTTGTTATCCTCGTCAAGGTAATATCCTATCTGTGTCAATCCGAATTCTGCTAACGCCGCTGAGTACAGAGGATACTGAGGTATGGGTACCATCACACCGGACGGTTTTCCGTCCACAGTTTCAATGAACAATTTCAATATCGACTGTAATAAGTTTCAAAAATATGAAAACACATGTTTAAAATGGGGAACAAAATATAATGCACAAAAAATATATCATTTCTTACTTTGATACCGTCCGACGCACCGCCGGATAAAATGATGTTTTGATAATCGCATGGTATGCCGTCTCTCTCGTTAATATATTGTGCTGCGTGTTTCCTGATCACTTCTATACCAGCTGATTCGGAATAAGATCCAACGCTGCCGCCTTTACATCCTTGCAACAGAGCTCTGGCCCTGTTTTTAGCATCCTCGGGGTACTTTGGGTCATCTAAAAGATCCGGTGTTACGGTCAAGGCTAAAACTTGGCGGAGGAATGTTATGGGCTTTTGTCCCATAGCATGAGCATCTCCAATATTCGCCTTGATCACTTCGGTAAACGGCTTCTTTGCTCCCTGTGTGTTTAAATATATATATTATATTAGGGTGCTTTTTATGGAACGACTATTTTTTTTTTTTGCAACTTCCCATTGAAAATCTTGTTGTAGACGTCGAAAAGGGAATCCTGTCCAATTTTTAGCTCTTAATTCCGATTCTAGTACTCGCGCTCTTCTTTTTAAGTTTTTCCATGCTAAAAGCATGTGAACATTACCAGTTTTTCTTTAGTTGCGCACAACTCAGCCGCATTTCGATGGATGGTTCTCATCCAAGACTCATTTGACAGAGAATTTAGTGTTCTTCAAAAGTGCTTCAAGTAGTTTGGCTGTGGTATCAACCGCCGCACTTGTATGAGCCTCCAAAGTCGATTTTATGCATAATTCTTCTTTCTCGCTGTGGGCGAATAAACAGTTGGACTTGGAGAAAAAAACTTCGGAACAATTTTGTAGGAAATTTATTTCTCTAAAAAAAAGTCCCACACATAAAGTCTCTCAAACCAGTATTTCAAAAGATATAAGGACTTTGATTTTTTTAAATATAAAATTCCAACAAAATTTCAAGTTCAATATTTTCAAGTCAGTCAAACTATCTTGGGCACTTTTAAAGAACACGAAATTCTCTGTAAAATGAGTCTTGGATGAGAACAATCCATCGAAATGCGGCCGAGTTGTGCGCGACTAAAGAAAAAGTCGTAATATTCACATGTTTTTAGCATGGCAAAACTTAAAAAGAAGAGCGCGAGTACTAGAATCGGAATTAAGAGCTAAAAATTGGACAGGATTCCCCTTTCGACATCTACAACAAGATTTTCAATAGGGAGTTGCAAAAAAAAAATAGTCGTTTCAAAAAAAGCACCCTAATATATATATGGGTATAGATATGTTATATGTATGAGAGAATTAACATGAGACTACTACACCATGTCATATAGTCGTTCTAGTATATTATCATCATCAAACTAATAATAGATAAATAAATTCTCAGAAGAGTAATACATGTACATGATAGCTAGATTGTTAGCGCTACGTTAATAACACCTCAATTATAGCTACTTAAAACCAGCGTACACCCAAACTGCTAGCTAAAATATAAATGCTTGATGTAGCTGCGTGAAATATTACACGCATGAATCGATTCATGTTTTTTGTATCATTTTTTGTTTTGCATGAAATCTTTAGTATTCGAATGAATTCTTGTACCTTTTTAGACAAGTTTTCTGTATTCTAGACTAAATCTGTGTATATATACTATAAGTATAGAGACTTTATTGTTTTTGTTAAGAAATTGTTATAGTATGTATACTTTGGAATCGATACTTGAGATTATGATCTAGTTTTAGCAGTATAGCCAAGTATTTGTCTATCTATTCAAGTATTGATCATTTTTTCGATACTAGAGTATAACGATAGGTGCTAATGAAAGAAATCTTGATATTCTGATGAATTTTGGTACTTTCTTTATGCATATTTTCTATATTCTAGAGTAAATCTGTGCATATACTATAAGTATATACAGAGACTTTATTCTGTTTGTTAATAAATTATATAATATGTACTTTGGAATCTATGCGGACAAGATTACAATCTATTTCTTTTATGTCTCTAGATTGTGGTTTTTTTGTTTTTTTGTTTTTTTATTGTTTTATCTTATAAGATATGACGTCGATTGTTATATGAGATAATCGTATAATCGTTTAATACAATACTATTACTACTACTACTACTACTAGTAGTTAAGGTTGTTACATTTAAATGATGTCTTTATTAATTGAATTTGAACTGTTATTATATGATTATGACAAGGTTCTATCATCATCATCATCATCATGTGTTGTTGCATTAGTCATTTATTATATTATATATACATATACTAATATCTGTTACAACAGGAAACAAGTAATTTGATATATAATCAACAAACATACATACATATGTATGTATGTACGCGGTTTCATTGTTACCATACGTTGAATAACGCAAGTGTATTTGTAATGTAACAAACATACGAATGTAATATACATGCATGCATGCATGCTATGCGATCATTCAGTAAAAATTCGTAATACAATGATTACATCTATTATATGATAAATAATTAGTATATTATGATTAATAAACGTTGTGAAAAAGAAAATAATATAATAACATTAGTGTGATTTATGAACTAGTTAGACGCTGTTTTTATCTATCTATCTATCTATCTATCTATTTATCTATCAGAATGTTAATTTTGATAGACAGACACACACACACACACAATAATGCAAAAATAATATGTAAACAACAAACGATCGTGTTTTGTTTTTTGTTTTTAACCTACCTTTTCGAGTTCCTTCTCAATTTCTAAAGCCCTGATAAGTAACGGTCCTCTAACAGCATATTCCATACGTTTTAAATTCGGATTAACATTATCAAAGGTTAAAACCTTTTTACTACTACTACTATTAACTCCTTGACTCGCCATATTACGGATTGTACACAACGACAACGACGGTGATGAACGTGATGATGAACGTTGAGTGACAGTAGACACTGAGCGAACACAACTACCGACTGATCCAACAACCGGCCAGTAGTACGGCCAACACCCTCCATTTACAGTACCACGAGTTTTTGGCCAATTTATGATAACCGCGTTCAACATACTACCGCTCGAAGACATTATATGCACGTTAGTCAAAAAATTCGTTTTTTTTTTTTTTTAATTTTTTTTTTTTTTTTTTTTTTTTTTTTTTACTTTCTCGTTATCAAACGAACGATTGTTACCGCCAGACTACAATATCCAGTCTTATTTTTATATTCTATATTATATTTGATTATGTAGTAATTTTATTTATATATTTCTCACGACGAATTTCTCTAATACGTCTGGATTTTGTGATATTATATTAGTAGGTACATATAGCTAGCTATGCGTCGAATATAGTAACGACCGGCGCACTAGCCTCTCTTCTGCACGCGCGGTTAGTCCTGGAATTTTATTTTATATTCAGCAAATGAATATATATATATACGATTTATATATTATTCGATAGAATATTTTATTATTAAGATTTATTTATCGTTTATATTGTTGATCTACAAATTTTATATATTTTTTATTATAATAGTATATTTAAAAAATGGTATTATTCCGGAATATTAATATTAATTAATATTTGAATATTATAACTATACTCGTCGCTGTGGCTTATCGATATATCTCTATATACGTTCTTCTATATTGCGGAGTTTAAAACTAACTAGTTTTTGAACTCCGATTGTATATATATATTCTATTATATATTTTATTGTGTATATATTTTCATATTATGAAGCGGGTTCAAAGGCCTTAAGGCTGTTATAATTAGGTCGTTACGGGTTATCGTTAAATCTATATATATGTACTATATATATACATACATGTACATAAACGTCTTGTAATTATATATATATTATCTTTAAGTATTATATATTATAACATATATATGTATATTAATATTAAATACAAATCGTTTCAGTAATATAATTAATATTATTATTTATACCCTGAGAAACAAACACAAACACAAACACACACACAAACACACATACACAGAGAATGTATGTGTATCGGTTAATAATTAATATACAGATGTATGATTATGTATTATATCGTATTATATAGATTTTCAAATTATATATACAAAATAAAAATAAATAATAATAGAATAGAATAGAATAGAATAGAATAGAATAGAATAGAATAGATTGAGTAAAAACGAATCGCGAATTTTAGTAGTGCAATCGCTGTCACTGCGGCACACAACTGTGAGTGACTATTTTAGTTCCAGAGTCCGAAATACGAGTGTATGTACATACATATAATGTATGAGTATAACACTTGTGTATATACTACGATGAGAGAGAAAAATAAATGGTTTGTAATATATATTATGTATATATATTGGTGCAGAAGCCCGCGTTACACTTATTTTATTATAAACCAATTTTAAACCAACTCTCTATCTCTCTCTCTCTCATATTATACAATAACGCAAATGCGATAATAATATGTTTGAGTGTACAGCTACGCGCAGAAAGAGACAGAGATACAGTTCTAAAGCTGTGAGATAGTAATAGTATAGAGTTTCGGGACAAATTTTCTTCAGCTAGACAAATTATATTATCTAATATTATTATTATTATTATACAATGTATGTGCTGAGCATATATAGTAACTATAAATAATATGCAGTTGGTTGCGGAAAATATTATGCAACAATATATTAGAACCGCAAGTGTTCTTGTATATACCTATACGAAATTATAGAGTATAGGTATAGTATAGGCGACTTGCGCAGATAAACTTTGATCATTTCTTGATATCGCATATGCGCGCGCACGCGTTTTACGATTATTATTAAATAAAAATATATTTGAACCTGACGATAAACTCCCGCCCCGCTTTATTTATTTATTTATTTATTTATTTTTTTTTTTTTTTTTTTTTTTTACACTCATATTATTATACGTTTTTTAAATATGTATATAGTAGTATAAGTATATATGTCCAATATTGGCCGAAAACTATATCTATATCAAAAATGTAAACCGCAGTCCATTTCTGATGGCGCGCAGAGATATACAGAGGGAGTTTCTGATATTAGGACATATTTAATCTATATAGTGTAAATATAGTTATAAACCGACAGACGGTTATCTAAGATTATTATGTATTTGCTTTTCAATACAATTCTAATTCGTGTGCAATATTATTGCTGTTCTTGACGCGGCCTTGGTCGCGGTTTCGCAAAGATACTGCAGTGCAATCTTTGAATATTTATAGAACGTTTCGTGCTATCGTTGTTTAAAAACGAAGATAACGATAAAGTTTGATCAATTTTTTACAGTCGCTGATGAATCGTTTTCATATAAGATATTCATAGTTATCGGGAAATGAGAGGTGGATTATACACCTCGAATTTTTGGCAGGCTGTTTCCCAGCTAAAACACATCCGATCGATGTGAAATTGATATCAGTGACGCAGAAAAAGTGAACGAAGAGCATGATGCTCTTGAATTTCCAAAAACCGAAAATGTTTCGGGTGTTTTCATATTTATCAAAGTACAATGTCAGCAACAACGATTATTCGTTACAGAGCACTCTTGATAGAAAACTGTACATTTTATTTTCGCTTTTTGGAAATCCAAGAGCATCATGCTATTCGTTCACTTTTTCTACGTCACTGATATCAATTTCACATCGATCGGATGTGTTTTAGCTGAGAAACGGGGTGCTAAAAATTCGAGCTGTATACAGTCGGCTCTCGCAATAGGGCCACTTCCCCTGAACAGCATTCAGCAGCTTCCCCCACTACTCTACCTGCCGGTATTATCACCGTGCTTTTCTCGACTACGCTCGCAATAAGGCCGGTAATAAAAATGAATAGTTTGCAGGAGATTTCCTATCTATCGGCCTTATTGTGAGCGCCCGACGCTAAACGCGGTGAACGCCCACCGAGTATTGGTGGGGGAACGGAAATTCTTGGAATTATCTTCCCCTACACCCCCGTGACCGGCCCTATTGCGAGAGCCGACTGTAATTCACCTTTCACATCCCCTTAAGGATCACAACACTGGGATATTTCCTAATTTTCGCTTATCAACGAAACTTAATTTACAGGAATTCTGTTCAAAGTGCGCTTTCAAACACAAATTCTATAACACATGAATAATTGTGTGATTATAGTGAGCGCGTGTATTCTATTATCAGATATATCTCCTCTGTTCAACCGTTCATCTTCTTCAATACAGCAAAATAGGAGTAAGCTCCTTGAAATATCTGTAAAACGGTTACCAATTATCAAATATCTGCTGTAGTCATTATAATAGGACAAAGAAATCGCATTACTTTTTGTTTGAGCATATGAGCATGATGTAAATTTGAAAGTTTAAAAAAAAAATCCGAAATTCAATTCTCTCACCGTCATAAATGTTTCAAGCGTCAGATCAACGAAACCGCCAGCAGTGATGATGATCACTTGTTGGGATCGATGAATGACCATCGTTATTCCGTGGGAATATTTCCGAGATAATATTCCGTACCATTTGCTGTCCCATGCAGCATCGGCGACCGATGAACTCTGCGTTTGTTAAATAACACTCGGTATATAATTATTTTTAAATATAACGAGAAACGGGATATATAGAGACAGAGAAAATGGATTTGCTTTATTAAATTATATATATATTGTTCGGGTTTTATTAAAATAATTCATCAACGCGAAATTACCTCCAGCATCAGTTCGTTGCCGAACCAACAGTATATGAATAATTCAATGGCAGTAGCCATCATGTGAGAAAGCATGGATCCAAATTTTGCCGATGATACCGGAATCTGTGAATCAAAGATGAACAAACTATAGTATAAAGCTGTTAGGGTATTAAAATCTAGTGAAACGATTTTATAAAACCGTTTTTGTAACACGTGCACGATTTTTGCGTTTTTTTTTTTTTTTACCTAAAAATGGGGCATAAAATCGACGTTTTTATGCCGGCGGGCAAAAAAAGTCGGTAGCGGGCAATAATGAACTTTTTTGCCCGCTTTCTTAAAATCGCTCAAAAAACGCGAAAATCGTGCTGTTACAACCTATAGTAACAATTATTTTCATTACGTACACTAGAGACTTGCCACATTAGAGTGCAGATTGCTAAAAGACTGCACATGAATTGTACGAGCAGCTGATAGGTGAATACAGATTCCAAGTCTCGGGAGATCCTATAATTGTAATTATTATGCATTGAGCTGTATAGAAAGAGAAATTTTCGCATTTGATTTACTCCGGACTTACTCTATGATTGCCCTATGATGAGCGATGTTTCTTTCGAGATCTAACTCTATCGTCTTGATCAGAGAGTCTGTTGCAGTTTCGTATGAAATTGTATGAGAATCTGCGGTAGCAGCAGATGCAGCAGAAAGATAATTCCTTCGCTGATTAATCGCGTGGGATTCGATGAATCGCAAATTGTGCGAAAGTATTTGGAACTGCACCTTCGAGCAGAGGAATTAGAATTTGAAATATACGTTCATTGGTATTTGAAATAGCTGTTTCATACAATCTAAGAAAAAACCCATGAAAAAATGGATTAGATCAAATTTGATCAAATTTGATCCAGTTAGATCTAAATTTTGGAAAAATTGGATCTCAACAGATCTCGAGAGATCTGACTACATTTACTTTGATCTAATTCCCATAAACGTAGTACAAATGAAATTTTAAATCTATGTCAGATCTAATTTTTCCCAAAATTTAGATCCAACTAGATCAAATTTGATCAAATTCATTGATACAATATTTAGATCTAATCCATTTTTTTTTTTCCTGGGAACGTACTTTAATTTGCATCATGAAACTGAACACCAACGAGTCCAAAGCTGTGACCATCTGACTCGGGATAAATATGGCTACGATCTGATATACGAATGCAATTTCATAATTCGGTGATATTTGAGTCGAAAATGGGAACCACCCGTCGAAAGGCAGTGCTCTTGGATGCTGCGAAGAGATTTTATCTGATTCGGTACCATCAGAATCCGAGATTTCCTATGAGCGCAATGATCGATATAATTTTACACTAAGGTGTGATGATCCAAAAATCAGATTCGCTGATTTTTAACATATTCATACCTCCGGTATCTCCATCATCGCGTTTAAAATGCTGTTCGATATCATGCCTATAACGCATAATAAAAATATAAAATACATCGCCTGTGAGTTTCGCACAGCTTCTCGGATCAATCGGTTTGGTGAAAATGTCTGGCTGCATTCTTGGTGTCTGAATTTTGGGCCTTCCATCGTCTCTATGAGTCTATCGATGATGATTAGGATATAAATTTGTGTAATAATTTGTTGCAAATTTGAATAACGGATCTGCTGCGCACTTACCTCATCAGATCATTTCTCTTGATCATGAAAAGCGCGATTTTGAAAACTCCCATGGTATGATTAATCACGTAGCTTAAATTGCCGGTAAAATCGTCAAGGCTTGTTTGGTAAAACAGAGCTATTGCTTTGCTTACTGTGTTTAGTACAAGGATAAAAATGTAGATAAACCAAAAGTATACCGAGAATAAAAAACGGAGAAAAATACTGCGATCAGAATTGATCGGATACATGCCGGTAAGAAGTAGAATCGTCATTGGTAGAGTGAAGTATTTTTCAGGAGCTAAATTTCGGACCGATTCAATTCTGGGATTCGAGGTGGAAACGACCTTCCGTGGTTCAGACATGACGACAAAATAAACGTCCGAATGGATTCCCAAAATTGAAACGAGATATTATCGCGCTTATACGTAAAATGGTTGTGAGACAGTCCCTAATTCGGGGTTTCTGTTGTAGAAGAAATGACACCGTTGTACCCGATAATTTACATGTTATTCAATTTCTTTTACAGTATAGCTATGAGATAATAATTAGCTTATGCAGTAAAACGTTCGGGCTAATTATTAAACGCTTTTTAATTACAGCCTTATACAATTCTATGTGGTTGAAAAAAAATGCTATTAGATTAAATACACGTTGTAAATTACAAATAACGTTACGTCTAATTATATATACGATCGTATACGGTACCATCAATCTTAGTATATACTATACAGGGTGAGTTTTCTCCGGGGTAAGGAAAGGGTGTGGTTTAAATCGGATTAGCTTAAGGGGATGTGAAAGGTGGATTATACACCTCGAATTTTTGGCAGCCCGTTTCTCAGCTAAAACACATCCGATCGATGTGAAATTGATATCAGTGACGTAGAAAAAGTGAACGAAGGGCATGATGCTCTTGGATTTACAAAAAGCGAAAATGTTTCGGGTGTTTTCATATTTATCAAGTACAATGTCAGCAACGACGATTATTCGTTACAGAGCACTCTTGATAGAAAACTGTACATTTTATTTTCGCTTTTTTGAAATCCAAGAGCATCATGCCCTTCGTTCACTTTTTCTGCGTCACTGATATCAATTTCACATCGATCGGATGTGTTTTAGCTGAGAAACGGGCTGCCAAAAATTCGAGGTGTATAATCCACCTTTCATATCCCCTTAATTATGGAATTGAATAAATTTTATCTGATTATTTCTTCAGAAATTTATAATAGTATGCATAATCGAGATATTTACTTTATATTTCGAACGTAATTTATTAAAATTTGCATCAAATATACTATACGGCTATACGGTTTTTGATTCCGGATCGTATACGGATCTATAGGAATCTGTATCGGGCCTATCCGGCATTTTAAGCAGGGTACCGTCAATCATCGTATCATGCGCTATCGATTTTCAAATAATTATATAGGATATTCAAAAATTATACTGAAAATTGTTTTATTTTATTCTTTCAACGAAATTAAATCTAACATGACGAAGAAATATCAATAAGATGCACGAAGGCAGCATTATACTAGTATATATACTAATAAGTAAAAAAATAAACAAAATTATGATGTTTTAATTATACTAGTTGAAAAACTATTCTTATAAATATATATATAGAAAATCTTTAATACATATAGTATAGTAATCTATTTAAATTTCTTGATTCTTAATAATAAACGCTTAAAAATAGTTTCAACAATATCATAATAATATGCGCAAAATATTTGCAGACAATTTTACAGCTGTGATAAAAAAAAACTGCGATTTATTGTAACGACGATAGTAGTTATTCGAGACTTTTCGCTATATATATGTAATTGATTGAAAAAAATTCTGCTGGTATAATTAGACTCGAGACTGTTCTTTTACACTGCCATCAGCCATGCCGAAATACGCCTTTTTAGCCATTTTCACAAATATCCCAGTCTCCACGACTCCGGGTATCAATAAAATGTCAGTGTTTGTTTTTTCCCAGTCAGTAATGTCGTGTGGAAAGTGCCAGTCCAGGATGAAATTTCCATTGTCGGTAAGAATTGGACCCTGGTAAAAAAAAAAAAAAAAAAGATCAAAGACATGATTAAGAGGGTAAATACGCTTATCACGGACTCAAATATCCCTGAAACATAATGCGAACTGATATTCTACTTGCGAAAAAGTAGGAATCAAATGCCAAGCGTTGTACTAAACTGAGATATACGCTATACCAGTTAATCTCATACTCACACATTTCACTTTTGCCATTCTGAGGTCTAGACTGCCTCCAAAATTTTCTTCGATTTTTAGTTTTATCGGAACATAGGCAAGAGGCACTACCTCGATGGGTATACCTTTCTTGTACTGTTCGCCGAATCTCTCAGAGTTCTTCCTGAAAAAATTTTTTTACAACGTTTTTTTAAACGGGGTTCGATTCGTTGAACAGCAATTTTTTAACTAGCTTTTTATTTATCGTACGTGTAATCAGCTACGACGATAAGTTCCTCCGAACAAAATGCGACTATTTTTTCTTGCAACAAACACCCGCCTCCACCTTTAATCAGATTTAATTCTGCATCAACTTCGTCAGCTCCGTCGATAGTGCAATCAAGCTGTAAATGAAAATAATCAGAAAAATATGTTATTGTGTAGTTAAAAGGATATTTTATTGCTAAATCAATGCAATTATTACTTTTGGGTGAGTTTCAAGATCTCCTAATACCAAATGGTGGTTTATTATCAATTGTCGAGCTTGGAAAGACGTCGGTACACATACAAGACTCAAATTCTCATCTCTAACACGTTCGGCTGTAAATAATGACAACGAAATTACATATATTTCAATTTTGATTATTTAAAATAGCAGATTAGTAACTTAGTAGATATTTCTAGTAAAATCAACTAAATGTTACTAGAAATTTGATGATTTTTAGTGACTTTCACTAGAAAAGTTACTAAAAAATCACTAGAAACATCTGAACTAAGTTACTAAAGTAATACTGTTGCTGCTACTTGTAGCTTGCTGATCACTGCGCATGAAATTGCACCTTAATGAAGGAAAATTGCAATAAAAAAAATTGATTACATAAATATGACACACAGTAATTGATTTATGACGTATACCTAATCTGTGAACAGCGTAGATGACTGTCGATCCGCTTCCAATACCGACGACACTGTTATCCTGTGAAATATTATTGCATTATAAATACGGATGTAAATAATGTTGATGATTAGATAGTGTATGGGTGATTTTATGCCAAATCGAACCGTTCTGCGATTTTTTTTTTTTTTTTATCATTCTTCTCTGGCAATGAGAATTTTTTTTCAGATATTTTGATCACGGCGATCGAGGTGTTGATGACAAAAAAAAAAAAGAAAAATTTTTTTTTTTTTTTTTTTTGAAAATTCAAACGTAACGAGTTTGAGATCTGTCGGACCTTATTTTACCGTTTCGAACGTACATACAGAGTGAATTTTTATTCTTCGTTGATAGGTTATGAAACTTAACCCCCTAGTTTATCAACGCTGTGTATAATTATTACCTTGACGTATTCGTCTACCGCTTTGTAAGCGGCAGCCTTTTTCGCACTTTCTAGAGGTCCCATGTTCGTTTTGTGATATAGATTTATCAGTTTGTTGAACGGTTTATTGTTCGCTGAGAACTTTGACACTGTAAGCACGTTTTTTTTTAGCAGTAGGAATTTGAAAATCATGTTGTTGGCAGTTCTGCCAACCAGAGTAAATCAAAGAAATTTTAATACCAGATTAAAATATCGTCCGCACATTGGCAGCACTGATTGGTATATCGCGCAGGCGCGTGAGAATTATCGACTTTGTTTCGGCCAATCAGATAGGTGGTTTTAAAACGGCGCGAAAAAGAGCGAAAATTTGGGGATATGAAAGGTGAATTATACACCTCGAATTTTTAACAGCCCGTTTCTCAGCTAAAACACATCCGATCGATGTGAAATTGATATCAGTGATGCAGAAAAAGTGCACGAAGGGCATGATGCTCTTGGATTTACAAAAACCGAAAATGTTTCAGGTGTTTTCATATTTATCAAGTACAATGTCAGCAACAACGATTATTCGTTACAGATCACTCTTGATAGAAAACTGTACATTTTATTTTCGATTTTTGGAAATCCAAGAGCATCATGCCCTTCGTTCACTTTTTCTGCATCACTGATATCAATTTCACATCGATCGGATGTGTTTTAGCTGAGAAACGGAGTGCCAAAAATTCGAGGTGTATAATTCACCTTATATTATATTCACTATATTATTTGTATAACGATCCGATCTTTGACTGATATGAATAAAATTGATATTATAAATAAAACTTGACTATTTATTTACACTTTCTTTTCAGATTACAATTCTTATCATTATACTAGGTTTAAAAACTATGAAAAGAATTTTACTACTCATTTGTTTAAAATTTAATATAGCAAATATAGTTTTCTTAATTATTATCAATTAATTTCGACAGGGAGGGACGCCTTTTGTATAATTATTGTAGATACGATCTCGAATCTACAATTATATATTTAAATAGATTTATATTAATACGAAATATTCGATTCTGTATTATTTATCATCTTTATTATATTATATAGGTATATAATATAATTATCCCTGCAGCTTATATAAAGCGATAGAATGCCCACATATAGAAAGATATATATATATATATATATAATAACTCGTCGTGCAATAATTATAATGCATGATTAATAATATTTATTATATTTTATACAAACAGCTTTTGAAATTATTTATATAGAAGCTTATTTATTATATTATATTATATTATATTATATTATATTATATTAAAAACTATAAATACAAGCCTTATTATAGTATATAATGTATTTATTACGTTATATTTTCATACCATATAGTATATTAAATATAGTATACATTAGATATAATATTATATTAAATCATATACATATAGATTGTGAATTTTTTTTTTTTTTTATATAATCGTTATTAAACTTATATTAATAATTATACATCAAAGAAAGAAAGAAAGAAAACAAACAAAAAAATTAATTAATTATTACATCTAACGCATAATTATTATTTATTATACATAGTATAGTACATTACATATATATACATATATATATATATATATA